>CM067167.1:229596156-229604518 GCA_034093135.1 Erigeron breviscapus | reverse complement strand
TAAATCTAATATAGACTTAACGACACACTATGTTGACTTAACGACATTAGTCAACTGTTAAATAAAAAGTTTGGGATGTTACAATATACGTGTGTTTGTTTGTTTGTTGTACTGTATTAAAATACGTCATTCGAAAAACCAGTAAAATACATGTGAATATGTTAATGTACCTCTACTTCTTTTTGCTACATAAAATTGCTTTTAGAACGATCGAGTATGTTTTGGGGTTCTTTTTATTTTATCATCAAGTGTTATCCAGAATGACATTACCTTTATTGTATGCAGTAAGATATAATACTCCTCCGTCCCATAAATGTGTCCTATTTTGAATTTTCAAAGTCTTTCTTTATAAATTTTGACCTTAAATATTTTGATTTGTGTTATATAATATTTGATGAAAATTATAACAATAAAATACACATTTAAAACTCAATCAATTCATATAACTTTCATCAAATATTATATAACATAAATCAAAATATTTAAGGTCAAAGTTTATAAAGGAAGACTTTGAAAATTCAAAATAGGACACATTTAGTGGGACGGAGGGAGTATTTGATATTGAACTCTTTAAGATTTTCAAACATACTTGAATTTTTGAACAATTACTCACTTAGCTTGAAATTAGTTGACCAAAATGACCACAAACCTACTCGATCAACCTACAATAAAACTATCATAAGAATGATATTATAACATACGTTAAAAATCTAAATAGATTTAAAGTGTACATGAATACTATGCCTGAGGAGCAGTTACTACTTGAAACACAATGATATAATTAAGGGAAAATGATCCCTGCAATCAACAGCATCCAAACAGCAGCCAAGGAAGAACAAATTTTAAAAACAATCTACACTTTAACCCTTTTAGTTTATAAATGATACAAAATCCCCCTGGTTTTCATCGTAACTGCAGCTAACATCCCTGCAGTCAACAGCAGGGATGATTATTATGCATGGAAATTGTAACAATACAAACAAAGTAAGAATTAAAGACAAAAAAAAAGTATTGCTTTTCTTAGTCAAATTTTGACCCTTTTGAATTCTAATCGCTGAAATAAACTAAAATCAAGTCTAATAATTATCAAAATAAAAATAGATAGGCACAAATCCAAGGTTTATTCTCTTACAGTTTTTGATTTTTTTAAATTGATTTTTACTTTTGATTTTCTTAAATTGACTTTTGCTTTCAATTCTGATTTTAACTTAATTTTTTTTTATCTTTTATCACCAATTTACACTTTTTTAATTTTTTTTTTTTTTTTTTTTTTTTTTTTTTTTTTTTTTTTTTTTTTTTTTTTTTTTTTTTTTTTTTTTTTTTTTTTTTTTTTTTTTTTTTTTTTTTTTTTTTTTTTTTTTTTTTTTTTTTTTTTTTTTTTTTTTTTTTTTTTTTTTTTTTTTTTTTTTTTTTTTTTTTTTTTTTTTTTTTTTTTTTTTTTTTTTTTTTTTTTTTTTTTTTTTTTTTTTTTTTTTTTTTTTTTTTTTTTTTTTTTTTTTTTTTTTTTTTTTTTTTTTTTTTTTTTTTTTTTTTTTTTTTTTTTTTTTTTTTTTTTTTTTTTTTTTTTTTTTTTTTTTTTTTTTTTTTTTTTTTTTTTTTTTTTTTTTTTTTTTTTTTTTTTTTTTTTTTTTTTTTTTTTTTTTTTTTTTTTTTTTTTTTTTTTTTTTTTTTTTTTTTTTTTTTTTTTTTTTTTTTTTTTTTTTTTTTTTTTTTTTTTTTTTTTTTTTTTTTTTTTTTTTTTTTTTTTTTTTTTTTTTTTTTTTTTTTTTTTTTTTTTTTTTTTTTTTTTTTTTTTTTTTTTTTTTTTTTTTTTTTTTTTTTTTTTTTTTTTTTTTTTTTTTTTTTTTTTTTTTTTTTTTTTTTTTTTTTTTTTTTTTTTTTTTTTTTTTTTTTTTTTTTTTTTTTTTTTTTTTTTTTTTTTTTTCATTTCACTCTACTTTTTTAAATTCACTTTTTCATCTTTATGTTTTCTTTTATAAAATCTCTCTTGCATGCAATGAACTCACTCCTTATTTAATTTTTTTTCTCCCTTTACACAGATTTCAATTTCCTTTTCCCTTTAATGTTACACATAACACATAAACTAATAATTTCATATTTCTTATATCATTCAATCCCTGTAATTTTACCTCCCAATCCCCATCACCACCTGCTCTCTTTAATTCCAAACCTAGAAGAAAGTAAAACAATCATATTTTTTTTTCATTCATATATTCAATTAAACACACTGCTTACATTATCTAACTCTTGTTTATTTAGATACACATATTAAGTTGTGAATGTTATGATATGTACAAACAACAAGTCTCATTTAAAAAAACAAAGTCATGACAAGAATCGATTATTAAACGTCGAAAAACATTAATCGATAATAATGAAGAAGATACTTTTGATACTTTGTTTGTACTACAACATCAACCCGTCTAAAAAGGGTAGATCGATAGGAACCTCTTGATCCCATGTATCGCATTGGAACCTGCGAAACCCCCAGGTTGAGGTTTTTTTGTTTTTGTTTTGCATTGATGGCTAGCTTTCATTCATATATTCAATTAAACACACTGCTTACATTATCTAACTCTTGTTTATTTAGATACACATATTAAGTTGTGAATGTTATGATATGTACAAACAACAAGTCTCATTTAAAAAAACAAAGTCATGACAAGAATCGATTATTAAACGTCGAAAAACATTAATCGATAATAATGAAGAAGATACTTTTGATACTTTGTTTGTACTACAACATCAACCCGTCTAAAAAGGGTAGATCGATAGGAACCTCTTGATCCCATGTATCGCATTGGAACCTGCGAAACCCCCAGGTTGAGGTTTTTTTGTTTTTGTTTTGCATTGATGGCTAGCTTTCATTCTCTTATATATGTATACTAAAAGACAGATTGTTTAATGATTTATTAATTCAAATTTTGATTTTCTTAAATTGACTTTTGCTTTCAATTCTGATTTTAACTTAATTTTTTTTCTCCCTTTACACAGATTTCAATTTCCTTTTCCCTTTAATGTTACACATAACACATAAACTAATAATTTCATATTTCTTATATCATTCAATCCCTGTAATTTTACCTCCCAATCCCCATCACCACCTGCTCTCTTTAATTCCAAACCTAGAAGAAAGTAAAACAATCATATTTTTTTTTCATTCATATATTCAATTAAACACACTGCTTACATTATCTAACTCTTGTTTATTTAGATACACATGTTAAGTTGTGAATGTTATGATATGTACAAATAACAAGTCTCATTTAAAAAAACAAAGTCATGACAAGAATCGATTATTAAACGTCGAAAAACATTAATCGATAATAATGAAGAAGATACTTTTGATACTTTGTTTGTACTACAACATCAACCCGTCTAAAAAGGGTAGATCGATAGGAACCTCTTGATCCCATGTATCGCATTGGAACCTGCGAAACCCCCAGGTTGAGGTTTTTTTGTTTTTGTTTTGCATTGATGGCTAGCTTTCATTCTCAGACTTGTCTTTGACAATAATTGAACCTGAGTCTTTTTAAAACACAAGTCCCCAATGGTAAAGTTACTTACCCTGGTCCCAACAAATAGATTTTGTTTCGTATTTTTTGAAATTGTTTTGTTGTAAGTATATGCTGAGATGATATGTTTTGTGTTGTAATGTAATTTAATGTAAAGTATATAGCTAGTGATGTACCCGATCATAAACCCTCATTTATGCTAGAAGTAGTTATTGACGCTATTTGTCAAGTTTTAACCTAAAAGGTTCTCGAGTTTTTTGGTTTAACTAGAGTTTGGGTCGCAATTTGATTTAAATTGCACGTATGGGACTTAAAAGAAGTAAGGACGAATTGCAAACCACATAGACGAATTTTGCACTTTACCCCATTATTAATTAATATGAGGCAACAACAACAACAACCATATAAATAACATAATTTAATAAATTAAAATATTGTAGTTACTAATATGTACAATACTACTATAATTTATTTTTATTTGAACATTACAATACTACTATAATACATACATACATTACTTACTTTTCATATCGACACATAGTCAATACAATCGTTTGGGTTAATGGCCCAGTGACAAAGGGAAGTCCTTTCAATAGTTGCCGCCATCACCACCCGTCACCGACACCACCAGACCGCCGTCACATCCACCGTCGTCGCATAGCACGGGGTACCATGCTAATATTTGTTATATACACGAAAAGTTTCGATCCTTAGGGATGGCAAAACCTTGGGATATTTCCTTCTGAATACTTATAACGACTCATGGCCAACATCTAGGGATGGCAAACAAACATGTACCCGATGGGGAAACCCAATACCCGACATCATTTGAACGGGTTCGGGTTCGAGTATGCGAGTCTAGGGCCGGGTATGGGGATGGTTTTAGTTTTTTTTTGCGGGTACGGGTCCAGGTATGGTTCCGTATACCCGAAACCCGCCCCGAACCCATATACTCGACTCGTGAAGCACAAATATAGTTTGAACATATACTAGCTAGTACAATATTATACTCTACCAGTGAAACACAAATAATTATCTTATAACCAAGCTCACTGGATTTTTGTTTGTCTCATGTTCCCAAACCGTCGCAGCCCATTTATTAACCTTAATACCATGGTAAAACAGGTCTGTACTTTCTCTAAACATTAAATAGTTGCTACAAACTTAATTACGTTATATTAATTCATATCGAAGAAAATCATTAGATATATATACTAGAAATAAAAATCTTATGTAACTTAACCTGTCCACTGTCCAAAAAGCTATAATAAGTAAAGGGATTTAGAAAATTATAATAATAACGGATCCCCGATTATCTGTGGGGAAACCTGTTACCCGACGGTTAGTAAGTAAACGGGACTCCGGGTCCGGTCCGGATTTGGGACGAGGTTTTATAGTCGGGTTCGGGTCCGGGATTATATAAACCCGGCCAATACTCGACCTTTTGCCATCCGTAGACAAAATAGTGATACAAACCACATGCATGATTTTGACAAAAGGTTAATGATAAAAGATGAAAATTGCTAAAAAAGAAACCACCGGGACATTTTTGCACTATACCCTTAATATAATATAGAGTTAATTACATTTTTCGTCCTTGTGGTTTGTACCAACTTTCACAGACCGTCTCTGAGTATCTGAAATTACACGTTTCGTCCCTATGTATGGAACTCCGTCAACGCTTTTAGTCCACTACCCAAACGGACGTTAAAAAATCCTTAATTACACTTTTGGTCCAAGGGTATATTTGTCCCAACAAACTAAAGTAACAAAACTATGAGCTATATACGTGTCAATACATATTGTGATACACTATGTACGAGTACAATATATCTAACATTTGAGTTGTCAATATCAACAATCTAGGTGTAAGAAATGAGTCATAAAAGTTGTTTCCTCTTCTTTCATGTAGGAAAGCATTCTCATTTTTATCAAGATATATCATAATAAAGCTCCTTCTTGCAAGATTTGTTCTTTAACTTGAACGACTCTCATTAGATCATACCAACGTCATCCCAACCAAAAAATCCCTACCACCACCACCTATAGAGGATGTCGTTTACAAATAACCAGCCAAACGCTATTTCCACCGCCGCCACAACAGTTCTTGGTGCTACCATTTCCGGCACCGCCGCTACCGCTGTTGTCACTAACCGCCACTAACCCACCCAGCCGCCTCAATTCTGTCGGTACCGGAATCATTGACCGAGTTCAAGTTTCACAGCTGGTTTCAAATCTTGATCTATCTCCATCACCGTGACCACAACGTACGATTCCTTTTTGCTTTCAGGAGTGAAACCCAATCATTGATTTATTGATTCGAAATCTTGATGTATTGATCTTCATTTATACATGCACCAATTTATATCCATCTCCTAAAGATTTTTAGCTATAGTAACATATGTAAGTAGAAAGAAATAAATATAGAAAGAAAGTACAGAAGAGCGAGGCACGGGGGCGGCAAGGGAAGGGGTGGCCGGATCTGGTGCTGGTGGTGCCGACAGTGATGGGACTGTGGTGAGTAGACCCGATGTCGGATCTGGATGACTGGACGGTCATAGATCTGTTGTTTTTGAAGGTTTTTGTTTTGTTGTTGATTTCTAGATTCTAGATGTGGATATGTGGGGAGTTCTAAATATATGATTTTACGGTTATGATTTAGATGTGTATGTGTGATGAGTTCACTTTTTATGGGTTTTTTCATGATTTTATGGTTATGATTTCATGTATGTATATGCAGTGGTGGTGGTTGAAATGGTTGTAGGTGGTGATTAATGGAAGGGAATCAGGGATGGATTTTTAAAGAGAGTGAGAGAGAGGAGAAATGAAGATGGTGATTGTCTTGTTGTTTTCTCAAAAGATCAATAGTATATATATTATACATATATGATTAATTCAAAATATTAGATAAAGATAGAAGAGATTGGGGGTTGGATGTTGAAGATCTGGTGTTTATAAGAGTTTGATGATGATCATCATCATAGATTGATGGATACAGACATATGATAGATAATTAGATACAAATTTATATCACAAGAGTTAATTACACTTTTAGTCCAATAACCAAGAAAATGACTAATTTACCCTCAGTGTGCGTCTCACGTGACCACCAACTTAACGTCCGTTTGGCCCGTGGACTAAACTTGTTAACGAAATTCCATACCCAATGATGAAAGACGTAATTTCGTATACTCAGGGATGATCCTTGAAAGTGAGGCAAACCACAGGGACGAAAGTTGTAATTAACTCTATAATATATTGATAATATTTTAATAATGATAACAACCCATTGTTGTGAAGCACCGAAATCAACCACTCCTTTTTATTTCACATCTCTATCCATCTTCTTTTTCATATTCTCTCTCTTCCACACAAATGCAGGTAGAAATGGAAAATAATAATAATAATAATAATGACATAATAATAAGAAGAAAAAGAAGCAACAGCAGTAGCAGTGCTTCAAATGCCTCTTCACTTGAATTTGAGTTCTCTACTTGTTTTTCCCAACAAACCACCCTTCATTCCGCCGACGAATTATTCTCCGGCGGCATCCTTCTCCCCCTTCACCGTCTCACCACCGAAGACCACCCACCACCTGAACATACGATTACAGAAGAAGAAGATGCGATTACAGTAGAAGAAGCACCCGGATCCGACCTCAAGCCAACACCTTTAACCACATCTAAAAGATGGAAAGACATTTTCAAGAAAAACCATCATCATGATAATGCTGAAAACAAAAAGAAAAACAAAGATAGAAAATCCGCCGCCGCTGTCAGTACGGCCGAGCTCAATATAAATCTATGGCCTTTCTCAAGAAGCAGATCGGCGGGCACGACAAGCGGAAGTAAGCCAAGGATGGTGGTCGGAAACCGGAAGGTTAGTAGCGCCCCCTGTTCAAGAAGCAACTCAACCGGCGATAAGTACCGGAAATGGCCTAGTAGTCCGGGTCGCCCCGGTGGCCTTCATTTGGGTCGGAGCAGTCCGGTTTGGCAAGCTAAACGGTTGGGTCAGAGCCGGAGTTTACATGATACCCTTGTACGGAACACCGCTGAAAAAAGTTCACGTCCAGCCACCGCCGGCGCCCGAGGAAATCGTAAAGTGTTGATGAATATAGATGTGCCTACGTGTATTGGTTACCGGCAACGTATGAGTTGTCGGCGTGATGTTGTTAAAGATAATATCATTGCTGGACGTGTCTCCGGAGGGAACGATGAAGTAACGCCGGTGAATGCCACCGCCGGTGAAGGTGGAGCTACCGGGTTGTTTAATTTGAGGAGTTTGTTTACAAAGAAAGTATTTTGATTTTTTTTTTTCCCTTTAATTTTGATTTTTTTTTTTGTGTGTGGAAATATTACGAGTATTACATTTACATTACTTTTAATTAGGGGGTTCAAAGTCATCCGAAATATCCGAATTTCGGATATCCGAAATTTTAGATAGTGGATTTTAATATCCGAACATATATCCGAAATTTCGGATATCCGAAGTTCGGATATCCGAAATTTTCGGATATCCGAAATTTCGGATATCCGAAATGTTCGGATATCCGAAATATCCGAACTTTAAGAAAATAATATAGATTTTCGGATATTTTCGGGTATTGAATATAGATTTTTCGGATAGTTTCGGATATTTTCGGATATTTCGGATAGTTTCGGATAATAAAAAGTAAAATATTGAAAAAAAATTAAAAAATAAGGTTTTCGGATCCGAAATTTCGTATATCCGAAGTTTCGGATAAATTCGGATCGGATTTTCGGATACGGATAGTTATGAACACCCCTTTAATGTACATTAATATATGTATACGTGTAATGTAAACAGGACTCTAGGAGTATTTATTT
>CM067167.1:229581156-229588656 GCA_034093135.1 Erigeron breviscapus | reverse complement strand
GTTGACCCTTTACAGCAATGCATAAGATCAATATTGCTTTCCTTTGCTTTCATGCTCTTCATGTTAACCTTCTTATCAATTATGAAAATACTAACTGGAACTACAGCAATTTGCAGATTCAAGTGGAAATTTAAAGTTAGAATATGATATAACATGCGAATTCGTTTCCTATTTTTCTTTTTTCATCAACTTCTAACACTGGTAAGGGATATCTTAAACCAAAATTAAGTTTTAGAAAACCTCAGTAGCATCCACAGGGACTACATTTTTGGGCCAAGTCCAAGTAATTCTGATAACATAGGAAGAAGAAATTTACTCCTGGAACATTTTTCGAACCCCGCGACTTGTCATAGTAACGGCAGCTGTTATGATTGAAAGCTCATCCAAGTGTCATTCTTGAGCATGGGAAGCCTTCCATTCTCTCACTGACACTTATTTTGAATCGTATATTTCTATTGGCTGGGAACAGTGAATTCCATTATAGTATTATACCCTTAAGTGAATTCCATTTTACTATTGTTGTAAGATGCAGATAAAGAAAGAGGAAACGACATATTATTAGCCTTGAATATATACCCATTTCCAATCGTTTCCAATCGTCCAATTTAGTATTATACCCTTAAGTGGTTTTGTTAAGCTTGAAACAGTATTGCAATTTCATCTTCCTGTTTTACATGATACATCTGTTATTTCATGAGTCCAAACACAGCAGGTAATGGGTCTGTTAGGAATAAAGTTGTTGACCCGAGCTTTCATTTTGCTGTTTACATGTAGAGATATAGAAGATACAATACTGCTGGCGCTGCAGAGTCCCGAGGTTTATGACGAGATTGCTCGTGGAACACGGTGCAAATTTGAGACAAATAGACCCCGTGCTGTACTATTTGAAGGCCCACCAGGTATATCTTGTGACTTTTGCACTCTCATGAATATGATCTGGGTGTTTGTAACTATGCTAATTGCTAAATGAGGAAATTTTACTAAGAAGATGACAAGTGTTTATTATCATCAAGTTCTTTACAAGCTGCCAAATTTATTGAAAATGTAGTAACAGGTTGCTCGATTTTAACTCAATTTTTCTCTATTTTTAATCTATTTGCTTGAATCATATTTAAAGATTTACAGCAGTTTTACTTTCTTGAATAGCTCCGGACTCGCTTTATTTTATTAGTAGCTACTAATAATGGTTTGGGGTAGTTTTCGCATATGAATGCTCTGAGATAAGATATTGTATTGCTTTAGTTTAGTTTTCAAGTTAGTGCACCATTCTACAATATACATACAAGCTGAAACTCTTAAAAGTATATCTTTATATATGCCCACATTTCTATTATCTAGAAAAGATTGTGCCTTTCCTTTGTAAAGTTCAGTTATGTCCCCAGTATTACTGAAATGTGGATTAGTTTGGATTTTAAGTAATAAATTACACCCCAGCTTTTGCTCTCACATGCGTATCTTTACTTACGTTGCCTTAGTTTAGTACCTTAAACTAATGTGCTTCACTCCTTGTCTTCCGTTAATATCAGGTACTGGGAAGACATCGTGTGCTCGTGTTATAGCTAATCAAGCGGTAATTTTTTTGTCTCGTACTCTCGTTCCTATCAATTATTCCTTTCTTTTTTTTTTGGTCATTTTTTCTTTTTTTTTTTTTTTTTTTTTTTTTTTTTTTTTTTTTTTTTTTTTTTTTTTTTTTTTTTTTTTTTTTTTTTTTTTTTTTTTTTTTTTTTTTTTTTTTTTTTTTTTTTTTTTTTTTTTTTTTTTTTTTTTTTTTTTTTTTTTTTTTTTTTTTTTTTTTTTTTTTTTTTTTTTTTTTTTTTTTTTTTTTTTTTTTTTTTTTTTTTTTTTTTTTTTTTTTTTTTTTTTTTTTTTTTTTTTTTTTTTTTTTTTTTTTTTTTTTTTTTTTTTTTTTTTTTTTTTTTTTTTTTTTTTTTTTTTTTTTTTTTTTTTTTTTTTTTTTTTTTTTTTTTTTTTTTTTTTTTTTTTTTTTTTTTTTTTTTTTTTTTTTTTTTTTTTTTTTTTTTTTTTTTTTTTTTTTTTTTTTTTTTTTTTTTTTTTTTTTTTTTTTTTTTTTTTTTTTTTTTTTTTTTTTTTTTTTTTTTTTTTTTTTTTTTTTTTTTTTTTTTTTTTTTTTTTTTTTTTTTTTTTTTTTTTTTTTTTTTTTTTTTTTTTTTTTTTTTTTTTTTTTTTTTTTTTTTTTTTTTTTTTTTTTTTTTTTTTTTTTTTTTTTTTTTTTTTTTTTTTTTTTTTTTTTTTTTTTTTTTTTTTTTTTTTTTTTTTTTTTTTTTTTTTTTTTTTTTTTTTTTTTTTTTTTTTTTTTTTTTTTTTTTTTTTTTTTTTTTTTTTTTTTTTTTTTTTTTTTTTTTTTTTTTTTTTTTTTTTTTTTTTTTTTTTTTTTTTTTTTTTTTTTTTTTTTTTTTTTTTTTTTTTTTTTTTTTTTTTTTTTTTTTTTTTTTTTTTTTTTTTTTTTTTTTTTTTTTTTTTTTTTTTTTTTTTTTTTTTTTTTTTTTTTTTTTTTTTTTTTTTTTTTTTTTTTTTTTTTTTTTTTTTTTTTTTTTTTTTTTTTTTTTTTTTTTTTTTTTTTTTTTTTTTTTTTTTTTTTTTTTTTTTTTTTTTTTTTTTTTTTTTTTTTTTTTTTTTTTTTTTTTTTTTTTTTTTTTTTTTTTTTTTTTTTTTTTTTTTTTTTTTTTTTTTTTTTTTTTTTTTTTTTTTTTTTTTTTTTTTTTTTTTTTTTTTTTTTTTTTTTTTTTTTTTTTTTTTTTTTTTTTTTTTTTTTTTTTTTTTTTTTTTTTTTTTTTTTTTTTTTTTTTTTTTTTTTTTTTTTTTTTTTTTTTTTTTTTTTTTTTTTTTTTTTTTTTTTTTTTTTTTTTTTTTTTTTTTTTTTTTTTTTTTTTTTTTTTTTTTTTTTTTTTTTTTTTTTTTTTTTTTTTTTTTTTTTTTTTTTTTTTTTTTTTTTTTTTTTTTTTTTTTTTTTTTTTTTTTTTTTTTTTTTTTTTTTTTTTTTTTTTTTTTTTTTTTTTTTTTTTTTTTTTTTTTTTTTTTTTTTTTTTTTTTTTTTTTTTTTTTTTTTTTTTTTTTTTTTTTTTTTTTTTTTTTTTTTTTTTTTTTTTTTTTTTTTTTTTTTTTTTTTTTTTTTTTTTTTTTTTTTTTTTTTTTTTTTTTTTTTTTTTTTTTTTTTTTTTTTTTTTTTTTTTTTTTTTTTTTTTTTTTTTTTTTTTTTTTTTTTTTTTTTTTTTTTTTTTTTTTTTTTTTTTTTTTTTTTTTTTTTTTTTTTTTTTTTTTTTTTTTTTTTTTTTTTTTTTTTTTTTTTTTTTTTTTTTTTTTTTTTTTTTTTTTTTTTTTTTTTTTTTTTTTTTTTTTTTTTTTTTTTTTTTTTTTTTTTTTTTTTTTTTTTTTTTTTTTTTTTTTTTTTTTTTTTTTTTTTTTTTTTTTTTTTTTTTTTTTTTTTTTTTTTTTTTTTTTTTTTTTTTTTTTTTTTTTTTTTTTTTTTTTTTTTTTTTTTTTTTTTTTTTTTTTTTTTTTTTTTTTTTTTTTGTTTTTTTTTTTTTTTTTTTTTTTTTTTTTTTTTTTTTTTTTTTTTTTTTTTTTTTTTTTTTTTTGCAAAACATTTAGCCAAGGCGGAGTTAACTGAACTGGCTGCAGCAACTGAAGAGTAAATCACTTTTCCTTCTATCTTATTTCTTTTTCTGCTTTGTTCTTTTTTATGAAAGATGCTCCTCGGGGCGATAATGAGTATGCCGAGTACGTTTTCAAGCCAATGAACTACTTTTCTACTTCAAGTTGTTAAAATGTCTCTTTATTGATATAATATTTTGTCCATATTAATACTATAAAGTTCACCACATATCTAAAATATGTCTCTCTACCCTTGGGTAGAGGTATGAGTGTCTACATCTCACCTCTTCCATATCACGCCCCTAGTGGAATTGGGTAACAGCTGTTGTTGCTACTTTTGAATAGTTTAGATAATAACTTTGAAAGTACAAGATTTGTCATATGAAGGGAGGGATGAGAATATGCTATTTGTGAAGAAAAAGAGGGAAAAAGAGTGCAAGCTTGTAGAAATAAATATACATTCTTACTCGTGGTTATGCTGGAATTGTAAAGCTGAGAACCTGTATTCGTCTCCTTGTATTTGAACCACTGTGCGTGATGAATGCATGGTTGATTTGTAGGATTGGGTATGATAATAATGCATCAAAGGTTGTGAGGCTATATGTAACTATTCCCTAATGCAATATATATCAAGACCGAGTCTTGGGGGGAAAATTACGTTAAGACCGATGAGGTAAAAGTTGTGACACACAATGTCCAAATTATCTGCTCTTGAAAATTAATGCTGGCTAGATTCAATAATTTTGTGTATTCTTTTGTATATGTTAGACTTTTGTTCTCATGTTTGTTGCTTCTAACTAATATGATTTTAAATTCAGAATGTCTGGACGGGATATTAGAGATGTGTGTCAACAAGCAGAGAGACGTTGGGCATCAAAGGTAACCGATAATTCAACCATCTCCGATACTGTTTCTGTAGATTCTATTTGCTTCTTGTTATAAATTGTTGGTTTCGTATACATACAATGCCTTTGGTTAGCTCTTTGACCTACCATTTGTTTAAAAGCGTAGTGACCTTAATGTTGTGATTGCTGTGGAACGCATGTGCAACGTGTGATTGTTGCAACTTGTTTGGCGTTATTTGTCTGGCTTACAATTCTCTTGCCAATGTGTGTGAATGATAGGTTATAAGAGGCCAAGCACGTAAAAATGAGGATGGCCCTTCTCTTCCACCACTTGAAGAATACATTGAGAGTGCTTCAGAACGACATAAAGCTCTAATTACCTCTGCAACCCAGAAACTTGATGACAACTCTCGCCCGAAGAAGCCTCAATATGACATTCTCTAAAGGTCATTTTATGAATAATAACGTTATATGTAAATATGGAACATTATGAAGTTAGGTTATCGTAGACTCGTAGTTGCTTGACTATATACTCCTCTATGCCTTGATATGAAGCTATTATTAGTATGCGTAAGGAGTTATTTATTATTATATTTTTTTGTACTTGAGTTTACTAATAGGCAGTGAGTTGGTGAGTGGGTGTGTAAGTGTGTTTCTGGACTAGCAGCAAATTATTCTGGCATAACATTCGGAAAGAAACGTGTAGAACACTTGCAACATATAATATATAATAATAATAAAAATAAAATGGAAGAAGAAAAAAATGTTGCATACACGAAACGAAATGCAACACTCTGGTCCTGGAGGGGTGGGTTTTCTTTCATATTCCAAAATTAAAGTGTAGTAGTAGGCTTAGTGACACCGCTCCTTCCATGAAACTCTAAAGTTAGGGAAGTGATATTGCTACAACATAAACTAGACATTTACAACAAATGCATAAATTTTATTGTACAGTGTACAACTATATAATACAGGTATTGTTGTAGATGGTTAAATGTTGTTGTAGCAATATCATTCCCCCTAAAGTTAATTATATCAATGAATGAATGGGTTAAAAATATGGCATCAATGGCATGAATGGGGATCTCCTCGTCGTGTTTTTGCTTCCTGTCGCTAGTCTTTGAACAAATAAAAGACGTAATCTGCAACTGAGTCTTGAGCATCATTTCTGTCAACTCAGTCTCCCTCTCCAGTCTTTGGTTCTCAGTCCGAATCCTGGCCTGGATTGTCTCCAGCTCCATCACTTGCCTCCTCATTATACTCTCCCCAGATTCTCATAAACTCGTTGCCACACTCGATGATGATGATGATGTCCCGGAACTCCATCTTTGGTCCTCATCATCGGAGCTGAACTCGATCTCAACTGGGTGGTTTTTTATTCGACTGTTGGCCTGTCGCTACTCGAATTGGATTCATAGTCTGCCATCATCGTATTTCTATTTTTTGTTATTGTTATTCTTCCCTCCGTATTTTCAATTCAATAATAAACAATGGAATGATGATTGCTATAAAAAGATGCCAACAAGTGGAATGATTGATTGGTGGATTCCATTCACCACAAAATCTCCCAATTATATTTACATTTACATATTATTATTATTGCAAGTATAACATTAATTATCTTTATTTTGAAAATCATTAGTTGAAGAGTAAGTGATTAAAAATACCACAACAACAACAACCACAACCGTATCTAATTCTGTCTAAATGGGTATGGTCGTATGGGGAAGTAAGATGTAGACAATCTTGCCTCTATTAGATGGGTAAAGAGATTGCTTCCATAAGGACTTCGCCCAGTGCCGGCTTAACCTTTTTGGTGGCTCAAGGCGGCATCAATTCAGGGGGTCTTTTTTCATGTCTCTAACAAAAACTCACATCGTTTATCCGAAATAAGAACCACAAAAATAAATAATTAAGCTTATGATATATATATTCCTTGTAAAATACAAAGCAGCTTCTTGATAGAAACTGAATTCCAACTTTGTATTCCAATTAAGAACCACAGTGGAGATTACAATCTCATTCATTCATTAATACTAACTTTACCAATTCTTCTAATATATAATTTTTTATTCTTTCGTATAACTTTAACATTCTAATCAGCAATCACATATCTTATAACTTTATATTAGTGGGGGAAAAAGCCATTTAAAGAAGCAAAACAGGAACCATCACCATAATTAAACAAATTTCATTCAACACTAGGACAAGATAGAAGGTAAATTTAAACTACCAAAATTAATAGCCCAAAATTGGAGGCCTTTTATAAATGGGGGCCTTAGGTCATTGCCTAGCCCATTAAGCTTATTGGGCCGGCTCTTACCCCGCCCAAATGAGAAAGAATAATAAGATGTAAGAGTTAAGAAACCATACCTGATGGTCGAGTATTGCATGACTACATTAAAAAAAAATGGATTGGAGTAACTAACTAGGCTAAAGTTTAGAGTTTCATTTTGAATAAATGTTAAGTGATTAAAACGACAAGTTATTAAATCATTCAAAATAAAAGTTAAATGGTTAAAACGAAAATATTTTTAAAGTTTAAGATTTAAGTTGTTAAAATCAAAAATTGGTGATTAAAATGTTATTAACTTTTAACTTTTTTTTTGTGGAGTCATTTTTCTAAACCGCATGGCATATACACAAATTCTCTCATTTATTTAAATATATACACCTATATACTTGATTTTTATTTATGGGAACATAACTATGTACTAGACCCGTGTCGTCTAAATGACGTCTTCCTTCCTTGCTGACGTCTTTCTTCCTTCCAGACGTCGACACTATCGACTATGTCCTTCATTTCCACTGTGTCAAGGTTGTGCTTCTTCCCCACAAAGGTGAAGAAGAAGGCATCTGCACTATGAGGAGCGGGGGTTTGGTCATTTTTTTTTAAAAATAAATCTTTTTAAAAAAAATAAATCTTTTTCCCCCCTATTTGATATGACAAAGTAAGAACTAAGAAGTAATGTTATCATAAAGAAGTAATGTTGTTAGACCACTTATAAGGCCACCTCATTCACTCATTCACAACCAACCCAAC
>CM067167.1:229533656-229576156 GCA_034093135.1 Erigeron breviscapus | reverse complement strand
CCAAAAATTTACAAGTTTTTCTGCTGAGTGTTTTATTGCTTATGTTAGAAGGGGCCTGCTTGCATTAGAGGTGGTTCCATTTTCCTTAAAATGGGTCAAATCGGGCTATATTTTTATGATTTTATCTCCATTTTCCTTAAAATGTACAAAATAAAGCCAAAGATGAATTGGTGATTTGGTTCAGCTGATTGAAAGTCGCTTCAACTACATTCAAAATTATAACCTGCTAGTCTAGCTGGCTCTGAAGATGGAGAAAGTAGCTTGATTTCAATCCCTAGCAGAGCCGACAACG
This sequence comes from Erigeron breviscapus, assembly GCA_034093135.1. Taxonomy (NCBI): domain Eukaryota; kingdom Viridiplantae; phylum Streptophyta; class Magnoliopsida; order Asterales; family Asteraceae; genus Erigeron; species Erigeron breviscapus. Next base: position 229,575,864 of record CM067167.1, on the reverse strand, counting down.
AATCTGATTTTATAGAAAAATTCTTATGTGAAGCTTGAATCTGATGGTTGGGCCACCATCTAGAAAGAAAAAAAAAAGTTGGGGGGGGGGGGGGATGTTGTTTGGCATCACAGGTGAATCAGCATTTTTACAATACCAACTCTATATTCAAAGAACTTGTATTAATTGAATAGAAGGGTTAATAATGGTTAATTCTTTAAGTTTATGGTGTTGAAACTCAAACTCTCAAAGAATTAAACCATTATTAACCCTATTGATATGATTGTTTGGTTTATCTGACTGCATTACAAAGTGAACAGAAGGGTTAATGGATCAGCCTAGACCAAAAATTATCCTTTTTGATCTGTTATATATCACATGAATGTTCCACTTATAGCCTGCTTATTATATCTCTGACAATTTTTTGGTTCTTGCCTATTATAATTTTGTGCAATCCTTGTGCAGAGCATCAGGAAATCTGAGTGTCCGAAAGAGCTTGAGCCTGCGGATAGAAGGTCCTCGGTTCATGTCAATCTGATAAGGAGGGACGAGAACCGTCCTGTGAGTATTCTTCCTCCAGTGTTTTTTTTCTATGATTTGCTATTGTTAACACTGACACTACTACTAAAAAGACATTGTATTTAGAATTTACTAAATATGAGTGAGATAAAGTTGGAATGTGAGCGTAAAGTATGGTTGAAGAGTGAATTGGGTTAATATAAGTTTTTAAATATCTTTGTAATTATTATGGATAGCCCTAACCCCTAAGGGCTATTGTTAGCAAAATCTTCGTCTATTGTTGAAGTTTTTGTGTTTAGGGTATTCCTTCATTTAATTTCGCATAATACTTTGTTTAACATGACTTTTTAGTCTGCTTGCCTGAAATCAGCAATGAGAACTTTCAAATTTTTGTTTGCTTGTAGGAGCCACAGGTGGCAGCCCAAGTTGCATTTCAAGGTGTCGGAAGAACCTTAGGCAGGAATTCAGAGGAAGCAACACCTGATGCAAATACTTCAAATGCTGTTGCCACCTCTTCTGAAGGTCTTGTTTTGGACACCACTTTACCTACAACCTCGATTCAGCTACGATTAGCTGATGGCACCAGGATGATTGCTCACTTCAACTACCATCACACTGTGGCTGATATTCGAACCTTTATTAATGCATCTAGTCCTGATGGCTCAAGGTCTTATCAGCTACAGACAGTTGGGTTCCCACCCAAGCCACTCACCGATCCAAACCAGACCATTGAGCAGGCGGGCCTTGCCAACTCTGTTGTCATCCAGAAAATCTGAAAAATGATTACTAAAACTTGAGTAATGTTGTGCGTATTGATTTGCAAACCAGGCATTTCAGTTATATCATTAGAACTCTTGTTTAAGATAAGCATAAGGGTTGTATAAATTTTAGATTTATAAATTAACTTTGTGGATTACCTATCTACCTGCTCTGCAAACATTTTCAAATTGATCACTGAGTACTTTTATTCTCATACACCATAGTAATTTGATGGTGCGTCTTCTTCTTTAAATTACTGTTGGAGTGATTATTGAACGTGCTCAGGTTTGAACAATAATGATTATTTATCACATTCTAAGAAAGATACATATGTAAACCCTGAAGGTGATGAAAGCTTTGTGTGTGACAGATCGATTAGTGTCACTTCCAAACCCCCGTCCAACAAAGGGCGTTTTTTATTTCTTTTCTAAAAAACCTTGTCTATTCTAGAGTGAATAATGCAAGCTTGATTTCTGCCGTCCATTATAAGCTTTAGACGACATCTCGTTATTGACATAGTTTTCGACAACAACATAGGTTTGGGGATTCGGATTCTAAAAGAGAGATATGATATGATAGGTTTAAGATTAGTTTTTTACGAGTATCTATCTATAATCAAAAATATTCTTAATTAAAATCAACTTTTAAAATAACTACACTACCTATTTCACATTAGTTAACTTTACAATAATAACCTACACTGCACGTCGTTACCACCGTCACCACAAGTCGTCACGCCACCACCTGTCATTGTCGCCGCCACCAGCACACCGCCGTCACCACTACCACGCCGTATTGGCGTATTGCACGGGTGCCCCTCAATCTATATCTATAATTTATAATTCATATCAAAACATTCACCCCACCCTCATTTTTCAAAAAAGATGTTAAACTACCTAATTTGTCCATCTATCTATAACAACTCAACATTGGTCTATAAAAAAAATACCTTTAATTAACTAACTTACAACATTAACGTCATTTTACATCAATAACATACATTACGTGTCACTACCACCATCAATCGCCATTACCATCACCCGTCATCGTCATCACCACGTTGTCGCCGCTATCATTATCGCTGTTGAAATACATGGACATCCATTTAGTCTAAGATAGATAGATAGATAGATGGTATCCCAAAAAATGAAAACTTTAACAAGACGTGTAAAGATATATTATGTCTGCCATGGGGTTCGTACCTTTGGCCTCATTTTGCATACTTGGAGTGAGACAATTGCCACAAAAAGATAAGCATCCATCTCACATATAGCAAACCTGTATTAAACTAAATCCATCCATAGTGTGCTCTGATTTAGACAACTTCCATATAAAAATTTGTTGTCGGCCAAAGGAAACATATTTTGGAATAAATTGCATTTCAAAAGAATTTACCTTTGCATAAATTAAGTTTATACCATCTTATCTTGAAAAACATGAGTCCGTCCAGAGAGAAGGTGATACTTATTTTGTCATCCATTTATCGATCTATCTGGTTTATTTGCATTGGACGTCCATTATACCTAAAGACTAAAGGTAACCAATGCCCGTATATAAAAATCAGGAACATAGTCGACTTATTAAAAAAAAGGGTAAATGGGTGGAACCCTCTGGTCTCATGTACCGTTTTGGTATCCAGAGCACACACCGCATAGAACTCATGTCCGGTAAGTCACCATCCTCACACATGGAATCACAAGATATAGTTTCTCCACTTGCCTTTGGTAAGTTTTAAACTTGTGACCTCTAGCCTTCATCTGTGGGCCCATGTGGTCACATGATGACGGTACCACTGGGGTTTCACCCCATTGGTTAGTCAACTTATTAAAGAAAGAAAGAAACTGTTCAGTGTCGTTTTTTTTGCGGGTTTTGAGTCCCAATACCCCGACGTTGTATGAAGGAGGTTAAGATATAGGCAGACCTTACCTTTACATAAGTAGAGAGGCTGCTTCCATTTTCTACCTAAATGGTAGAAAAAGCCCTCCAACCTAAGTATCAAATACATTAAGTAATTAGTTTAAATACATTAAGTAATTAGTTTATTTATTTATATAATAAAAGTTCATATACGACTAAATGGTGACATGGTGTATATAAAGTTTGCACAATGTCTATTAAGGATTAAGATCCTCTCTAAAGTTAATACCAACTTCACTAATAAAATTAATCCTTTCAACTTTACTAGTAAAGTTAAAACTAACTTTAAAGGATCTTCATCCGTCTATTTACTAGTAAAGTTAAAACTAACTTTAAAGGATCTTCATCCGTCTATTAATTGCTTATAATTGGGCTCTTCATTTATTGGTATCGAGTCATTCAGATTACTGTAAGTACATTAATTAGTGATTTAGTGGTATCAGGTTTTTTCCCATTTAATTTCTCAGTGTTCATTTCAAGAAATTTAACGATATTGTTGGCTCGTTTTTTTAAAGGCATACATACGTATATTCATTTGTAAGGATGAAATATATATATATATATATATATATAGTTGAGTTATTGTGAGAACTAAAAATTTGTCGAGAACTACGAGAACCAATTTTGGATTAACTAGATCAAAGGTTAATAAAATTAATGACATTTATGTAATTATTGTAAATGTAAATTAATTTACTAGTTAATAACATTTGATAGAAGGGCATATTTGGAATATAGATGAAAAAATTACTCGTAAAACCGAAACTCACGTCCATGTATATCGGATGTTTGAAATTTGTCACTTATTCTTATTATTAATTAATAATAATATTAAGTTAATAACATTTGATAGAAGGGCATATTTGGAATATAGATGAAAATGAATTACTCGTAAAACCGAAACTCACGTCCTGTATATCGGATGTTTGAAATTTGTCAGCTTATTCTTATTATTAATTAATAATAATAGATTAATTTTATAAGTGTTTAAACAATTTTTATTATAAAAATTACTTTTTTTACTTGTACACATATGAATGATCTTGTTCACAAGTGTTTAAATAATTTTTTTATTATAAAAAATATATTTTTTACTTGGTACACATGTGAATGATCATGTTCACAAGTGTATAAATAATTTTTTTATTATAACAAAATATATCTTTTAGCTAGTACACATGTAAATGTTCCTATTCACAAGTGTATAAATATATTTTTTATTATAACAAAGTATAATTAGCTGATACACATGTGTATACCCTTGTATAAGCATATTTTTTTTATTACAGTATACAAAGTATATCTTTTAGATGATACACATGTGAATACCTATTCCAAATATTAAATATTTTTTTATTATTATAAGAAAGTAATCTTTTAACTGGTACACATGTATTCACATTTATCTACAATTTTTTATAAGTATAAATATTTTTTTATTATAACAAAGTATATCTCTTACCTGGTACACATGTGAATAAACCTACCTAAATATATATTTTTTGATGGTACACATGTGAATGACCTCATTCGCAAATATATAAATATTTTTTTTATTATAACAAAGTGTATTTTTTATCTAGTACACATGTGAATGAACTTATTCATTTTTTTTATGATGTATGAATAATAAAACAATTTAATAGTTTTTGTAATGTATAAATATTTTTTTATTATAACAAAGTGTATTTTTTATCTAGTACACATGTGAATGAACTTATTCAATGTATAAATATTTTGCTATTTATATATTAAAAAAAGGAAAAATGTCACTATGAAAGTGCAGTGAGCTTTACGATTTATAGGTCATGGTTAAATTGGTTGATCACTATGAAAATGTCAAAGCTACTTTAATTAATTAAATACCTTGTAACCGTTTCAGTAGATTAAGGGATTTTGTTTTAAATCATTATTATTAAAATTATCAATTATTATATTACAATATTACCCTCACTTATCTTAATAAAATAAAAGTTCTCATGGTTCTCGACATTTTTTAGTTCTCATTTTATCTTTTTACTATATATATATATATAAAAAAATAATGTAATAGATATATATATATATATATATAGTAAAAAGATAAAACGAGAACCAATAAAATGTCGAGAACTATGAGAACCAAAATTTCATTAATATGTACAGGGATAATATTGTAATTCTATAAATACACTTTAATCAATTAATTATCAATTCCCCATCAATATCTCATTCAGTTACAATCTCCATGAATAACTAACAATTTAAATAAATAAATCCCCATGAATATCTCGATCATTTATTTTCATTCATAACATGTTAATATCCGTCTTTTGTAATCTTGCTTCTTTTTTTTTCCGAAAAGTTCTAATCGTATTTTTAACATGATAATATTCACTGTCAAATACAAGAATTAATGATTTAATAAATAATAATAATAATAATAATAATAATAATAATAATAATAATGTAACCAATTAAGAAAAAATTGTACGTAGCCATGTATCTCTAGTCCGTCATTATTTTTATATGTGGAATTGAGTTACAACAATAACAAATGGAAATCAAAATAACACTATGGTGACCAAGTATGATTATCAATTTGTCAGGTCGTATATTTTATATTTAACGCTATCATATGTTAACAACAAATAGATTGTGTTCACAAGTTAACAAAAATAATCATTTTTCATTTTTTTATATCTCAGTTGATATAAAAACTTGTCAATGAACTATTCACATATGCATTAATATGAAATTTTTTTGCGTCGGGTTGGGATCTCCCTTGTGATTTTAGTAGTCGTAGTTATGTTGCGTGTTTGTCTTGTATGATTGGAACTTATTATGTTCCTTATTTTCGTTTTTCAGTTGGATCGATTCGCGTGTGTCTTGTACTTGCTAGATTCTTACTAGCATTTTTTAATAAAATTTTTAAATGTCGTTCCAAAAAAAATTAATATGAAATTTCATAAAATAAAATATTATTGATTACAATTTATATATGAATGTATTTAAATATACTTGTGAACATTATTAAAAAAGATTATCAATATGGTTATTCATATGTGTAACACCCGTCGTTTAAAAACTTGGATTTTGAAAAATCTTTGCCAAACGGCGTTTAAAATAAGCGGAAAGGATCACATATAAAATCTGCCCCATCCATAACGGATGGTACCTTTAAAATTGGTGTTACTTCTAGCATCGTCAAAATAATAAAAGTAAATCCAAGCTTTGGCACCTACATAAATGCCCATCATTACAATTCTTAAACATAAACAAAATAGCCAAACATAAGGCTAAAGGAAGTCTAAGCGTTTAATGTCTTTGCTAAGCTTCTTTATTCATTCTACCCACCTCTCACCAAGCTAATCCTCGCCTAGCTCAAACTTGATTATCCTGAAGGCACAACATTTTCAAAGGACAAGTGTTAGCTAATAAAATTAGCTAAGTAAGATAACATAGATTTGAAAACGTTTGCCAATTACATATATTAACAAAATCTGCATTTTAAGTTAATATCACACACATACATAACATCATAAGATACACATTAGGTTCATCATGTCCTAAGGTGTGCCTATGCTTTCTTTCTTCATCTTTCTTTCTTTATTTCTTTGCCAAGATGTAGGCTAAGTGACTTATGCCACTTACATAGGGATGTGGGGTTGTGTGTAGGCGGTCATAAACCATACTTGGAGTCCTCACACCCGACATGATGGGTAAACCATAAGGTGGTCCATCGGCGTCGTTAAGGAATGACAAAGTCAATCCAACTGAATAAGCCGTTTATGCCTTTACGCATTGGTGGTTAGTTACTCCACCCGGAATACTCAAACGTAACTATGCCACAAGGAGCAACTCAAGTGACCACGTACGCACCAGCCCCGAAGAGCTAGCACGGGTTAAGCTTAACACAAGACTTTACATAATGCTCGAGACTTTAATCGTTTAATTAGTTTAGGCTACGCTTTCACCTATACTAATCACATATCATCTTTTACTTTAGGGCCCTTAACGTGCACGTGAACATGGCAATCCTAATCAAGGACTAGTGACTAGGTGATCAAGCCACACATGCAAACATATATCATATCATTTCGGCATTTTCATACATATATAATCATTCCATCATTTCATGCATATATACTTACCTCATACCATTGCAACCTGCATATGTATGTTAATCATCATAAATGGTAAGTAATACCTCCTTTGCAACCTCCCATAGTCACCCATGAACATAAAACGTGCATACATATTCATTTGGAAGGTTTAACTTATGAAAACGTATTTTGTTGTACCAACAGGTGACAAAAGATGTTATCTTACCTTGATACAGCTTACCAACAAGTTAAAAGTATCTTATAGTGCTTGCTAAGTGCTCCCGACAACCTAGAATGAGTATAAGATCGAATATAAGCTAAACAAAATACTTTGTGCAACCTGGGCATCAGGTGCGTCGCACTTGACATGTGGTGCGTCGCACAAATTCATCAGAAAATTCTGAATAGATGTAGGTGCGCCGCACCTACCCATTGGTGCGTCGCATATCGGGCTTTTGGCTGAAATCCATTTTTCCAAATCTGGCTGTGGTGCGTCGCACCACCCTCCTGGTGCGTCGCACCACCCTCCTGGTGCGTCGCACCACCCTCCTGGTGCGTCGCACCTGGAGTGTCGACCAGAAACCTTAATTTTGTTCTTTGATCAAACAAATTCCATACGAACCCAAACCCCAAATCCGCCCTGGGGACATAAAATTAACCCTTTTTCCAATACTTTTCAAGCCTTTAATCCATCAATCAATCCTTTAATGCTTTACATCACAAATCAATCAACACCCGAATAAAACAAGAATCACAAATCAATCATTACAACACCCGAATAACAAGAATTCGGTAAACGTTTGATCAAATAACCCAACCCAAACCCTATGGCCTGGATCGAAATCACTTCTAAGACATACATGATCAGATTTAAGAGTAAGATTAGCCATATTACCTGTAGATGACTTTGAGGATTCGAAATCTTAATCAAACTTGATCGAAACGACACGAAACGATTGATTCTTGGAAGAAACTTGTTTTGAGAGGGAGGGGATCTGTTCCTAGGGCTTAATCACGAAAATTAGCAGCTATTGGAGTCTTACTAGACCTTAAACTCCTGACCATAAGTTTCCTTTAGTGCCCATAGGCCCCTCGACTTCCTAAACTTTACTTTCGTAGTTTAATTAACTTACCGGGAGACTTAACGATCTAACAAGCACTTAACTTTCATACTTTACTTTAAATTACTTTCATTTAATTCATTTTACTTCATTTCATATTAAACACATAAGCATTTAATCACATAATCCCTTATAGGGCACATAAACATAACGGACCTAATGTTAATTAACGAAAAGTCAAATAGTCAAACATAAAACGTTCGGGATGTTACAATTACCTCCCCCTTAAGAGGATTCCGTCCTCGGAATCGCCTCAGAAGCGAACAAATCTGGATATTTCTCTTTCATCACCGACTCGGTCTCCCAAGTTAAACTTTCACCGTGGTTATGCTTCCATTTAATCAACACGAGATCAATCAACTTTCGGCGAAGTTTCTTTTGCTTTCTTCCGAGTATCGCTACTGGTTCGTCCACTATTCTTTTCTGAGGATTTATGCTCACATCCTCAATTGGGATAACACTAGACTCATTGGCCAAACACTTCCTCAAATATGAAACATGAAATGTGTGGTGAATTCCATCCAATTCTGGAGGTAGTTCCAATTGATAAGCTACATCCTTGATACGTTTCAGAATTTTGAGAGGTCCAATGAAACGTGGACTTAGCTTTCCTTTCTTTCCAAAACGAATCACTCCTTTCCATGGAGAAACTTTCAGCATTACCAAATCACCAACTTGAAACTCGATTGGCTTCCTTTTCTTGTCAGCATAAGTCTTTTGTCGTTCCCTAGCCACACGAAGTGCTTCTTTTGCTACATTGACTTTTTCAGCTGAGATTTCAATGATTTCAGGACCCGTAAACTGTTTCTCACCGGGTTCCATCCAACAAGTCGGAGTCCTACATCTCCTACCATAAAGCATTTCAAATGGTGGCATTCCAATACTTGCATGATGACTGTTATTATAAGAGAATTCAATTAACTTCAAATGATCATCCCATGCTCCACCATACTCTAATACACAAGCCCTCAACATGTCTTCCAATGTTTGTATGGTTCTTTCACTTTGTCCATCCGTTTGAGGATGATAGGCGGTACTCAAATTTACTCTAGTACCTAATGCTCGTTGAAGACTTTTCCAAAAACTAGATACATACCTCGTGTCTCGATCCGACACAATAGATAATGGAACACCATGCTTTGAGACAACTTCATCAATGTACATCTTTGCCATCTTGGTCAATGGCACATCTTGGCGCGTTGCTAGGAAATGAGCACTCTTCGTTAACCTATCAACAATCACCCATACCATATCATTTCCCTTCGGAGTTCTTGGTAGCTTGGTCACAAAATCCATAGTTATATGGTCCCATTTCCATTCCGGAATCTCTAATTGGTGCAACATTCCATACGGCTTTTTATGGTCAGCTTTCACACGTGCACAAGTCAAACATCTTTCAACAAAATGAGCAACTTCTCCCTTAATGTTTGGCCACCAATAGATAGGCTTCAAATCTGCATACATCTTGGTAATACCGGGATGGACTGAATATCTTGACCTATAAGCTTCTTCAAGGATCAATTCTCGGTTACCACCAAGCAATGGTACCCATATTCGACCCTTATAAGTCTTAAATCCACGGTTGTTCGTCTCCATCACAAGTCTTTTCTTCTTTCCAATGCTTTCATTATCGATATTATCCTTCATTAAAGCCTTAACTTGGGCTTCCTTGATGCGGTCGAGTAACCCGACTTGGCTTGAACAACCATGCTCATCAATCTACAAGAAAAATTCTGCACTTTCCTACTTAATGCATCCGCCACTACATTGGCTTTACCGGGATGGTATTTAATCTCACAATCATAATCTTTCAGAAGTTCCATCCATCTCCTTTGCCTTACATTCATTTCCTTTTGTGAGAACACATATTGCAAACTCTTATGATCCGTATACAAGGTACATTTGGTGCCATATAAGTAATGCCTCCACAACTTCAAAACAAACACTACTGCAGCCAATTCAAGATCATGGGTCGGGTAATTCTTTTCATGAGGCTTCAACTGACGTGAAGCATATGCAATAACTTTGTCCCTTTGCATAAGGACACAACCCAAACCTGAAATAGAAGCATCACTATACACCACAAGATCATCAGTACCTTCGGGTAAGGCTAGGACAGGAGCTTCACATAACTTTGTCTTAAGCGTTTGAAAGGCCTTTTCTTGAGCTTCCGTTCACACAAACTTTACTCCTTTCTTTGTCAATTCAGTCATTGGCTTAGCTATTCGGGAGAAATCTTGAATAAACCTTCTATAATAGAGCTAAGAAAGAAAGAAAGAAAGGAAAGAAAGAAATCTTGAATAAACCTCCTATAATAGCCAGCTAAACCGAGAAAACTCTTAATCTCCGTGGGTGTCTTTGGCTGTTCCCATTTAGATACAGCTTCAATCTTGGCGGGATCAACTTTAATACCTTCAGAAGAGATAACATGCCCGAGAAATTGAACTTCTCGGAGCCAGAATTCACACTTGGAGAACTTTGCATATAACTTTTTCTCCCTAAGAACCTCAAGAACAGCTCTTAAGTGCCCACGGTGCTCGGCTCCAGACTTTGAATAAATTAGAATATCGTCAATGAAGACAATCACAAAATGATCTAAGAATGGGCGACATACCCAATTCATTAAATCCATAAAAGCGGCTGGAGCATTTGTCAACCCAAAAGGCATGACAAGAAACTCATAGTGCCCATAACGTGTACGAAAAGCTGTCTTGGCCACATCTTCCTTTTTGACTTTTAATTGATGGTAGCCAGACCGCAAATCAATCTTAGAGAAATAAGAAGCACCATGAAGCTGATCGAAAAGATCATCAATACGCGGGAGAGGATACTTGTTCTTAACCGTTCTCTTATTCAGCTCACGGTAGTCTATGCACATGCGCATAGAACCGTCTTTCTTTTTGACAAAAAGAACCGGAGCTCCCAAGGCGAGGAACTTGGTTGTATGAAACCTTTGTCAAGTAGCTCTTGAAGCTGAGACATTAACTCTTTCATTTCTGTAGGAGCTAAGCGATATGGTGCTTTTGCAACAGGAGTAGCACCGGGTACAAGATCAATCTGAAAAGTGACCTCTCGGTCGGGAGGAATACCGGGAAGATCATCCGGAAAGACATCAGAAAATTCAGAAACTATATCAACATTAGAGATCGGAGACTTCTCTTTTCGTGTATCGATAACATAAGCAAGAAAGTGATTCTTGTTGTGCCAAATGCAATTGAGAGCCTTCATCAAATTAATAATCTTTATGCTCCCTTTCTTCTTATCTCCATAAACGGAAATGACCTCACCATCCGGAGTGGCGAACCGCACGACCTTTTGAGAACATAAAATGGTAGCATCATTTTGAGATAACCAATCCATACCTATCACTATATCAAAACCGGCTAGAGTGGTAGGCAATAACTGAACCAGAAAAGAGCGACCTTCAATCTCAATAGAACAATCATCATAACCTACTTGAATGTCACTAATGGTACCGTTAGCAATTTCGACCTCTATAGAGCAATCAAGAGGAGTAGTGACCCTATCAAGCTTAGGAGCAAATAAAGTGGACACAAAAGATCTATTTGCACCCGAATCAAAAAGTACAGAAGCAGGTTTTGAGTTAACAAGAAATGTACCGCTTACTACCTCGTCGTTATCCTTGGCAGCTTCGACTGTCAGCTGAAAGGCTCGAGCTTTAGGCTTTTGGACAGTCGTCTTCTTTCCATCATCTCTTCCTTGTGGGCAATCCTTGATGAAATGACTGGTTTGTTGGCACCGGTAACACTTTGGCTTGTCTTTGCATTCTGAAGTAGGATGACCCGTACCACCACAAGTATCACACCTTCGGGTCTTATCTGAACATGGACCCGAATGAGGCGCCTTACAAGTACCACACCAATTCTTAGGCTTGGCATAGTTGCTGCCCCCACCTCTTGAAGATGAACCTTTCTTGAACTTCCTATTAGATCCATTTAACCCATCATGCTTCCTTTTTGAACCTGATTGCTTGTCATCATTAGCTTTTACTGCAACCTTTTCACCTTTGAAGTCATCATCCAGCCTCTTGGACTCCTTAATCGCAGCAGACAATGTAGTATGTTGCCTACAAAGGCCACGATAGCTAGCGGGGAGACCATCACAATATGCTTCAATCTGATCAATTTCCCTTGGCACCATACGACCTACAAACTGTAACTTTTCTGTAAATGAGCGAGCATACTCACCTATGGCACCGGGCTTAGCAGTCAAAGCTCTGAATTCCTTCTCAATCAGCCTCAACTCACGAGTACCCACATATTCTTCCAAAAACTTTTCTTTGAATGTATCCCAAGGCATAGCAGCAAGTACCTCGGGAGTCAAGGAAACAGTAGTAGATCTCCACCAATTCCGGGCATTCTTTTTCAACACCCGTGTAGCACATAATACCTTCATATCATCAGGACAGTAGCATGAAGCAAACACTACTTCAATGTCAGTAAGCCATTCCATGGCGCCCACTGCATCAAGAGTGCCATCAAACTCCTTGGCATCACACTTCTTAAAGCTTTCATATTTGAAGTGATGGACGCGAGGAGCACGAGGCGCCACTATATTTCCCGCACCATTCACTTCAGCAACAACATTTCCAGGAGCAACCTGTGACCTTACCATTGATGGCTCGCTACGGTTTGAGCGGTTAGAGTAATTCCCATCCGTATGCTCATCTCGTTGCAAGCTAGCTTCTCTCTCAACCCTAAGTTGATTCAACTCTTCTTCATTCCTCAACAAGAGAGCTCGAATAGCCCTCAACTCTTCATGCATTTCAGCTTGGGTAGGAACTTGTTCAATCACTAGGTTAGCTCTATCAATCTCAGACCTTGTGGGTTGTGCACCCGGAAATGGCCTTCGAGGAGGCCTTTGGTTAACACCATTCCCAGCCCCATTTTGATTAGCCGGAGCATTGCTAGCATTAGCTCCATCTCTTTGACTGCTGGCACGAGTATTAACCATCTTTCTACAATTTAGTGGCGAACGTTAGAGATGAATCGAATGAGAACAATGTAAGGTTAGGCCTACTTAATTACACAAGCATACCATAATCGTATATAAGCCATAAACCTACACTCACTCTCATCCCAACCCGTCCTAAACGTATTTTCATCATAAAGCTAAAGCATTACTACTTAAGCCAATCATTTCTCATACGGTTTAAGTCCAAAATCCTAAGGTCTTGGTCGAATTTTGGTTCACTTAAACCATTTCTCTGATACCAACTTGTAACACCCGTCGTTTAAAAACTTGGATTTTAAAAATCTTTGCCAAACGGCGTTTAAAATAAGCGGAAAGGATCACATATAAAATCTTGCCCCATCCGTAACGGATGGTACCTTTAAAATTGGTGTTACTTCTAGCATCGTCAAAATAATAAAAGTAAATCCAAGCTTTGGCACCTACATAAATGCCCATCATTACAATTCTTAAACATAAACAAAATAGCCAAACATAAGGCTAAAGGAAGTCTAAGCGTTTAATGTCTTTGCTAAGCTTCTTTATTCATTCTACCCACCTCTCACCAAGCTAATCCTCGCCTAGCTCAAACTTGATTATCCTGAAGGCACAACATTTTCAAAGGACAAGTGTTAGCTAATAAAATTAGCTAAGTAAGATAACATAGATTTGAAAACGTTTGCCAATTACATATATTAACAAAATCTGCATTTTAAGTTAATATCACACACATACATAACATCATAAGATACACATTAGGTTCATCATGTCCTAAGGTGTGCCTATGCTTTCTTTCTTCATCTTTCTTTCTTTATTTCTTTGCCAAGATGTAGGCTAAGTGACTTATGCCACTTACATAGGGATGTGGGGTTGTGTGTAGGCGGTCATAAACCATACTTGGAGTCCTCACACCCGACATGATGGGTAAACCATAAGGTGGTCCATCGGCGTCGTTAAGGAATGACAAAGTCAATCCAACTGAATAAGCCGTTTATGCCTTTACGCATTGGTGGTTAGTTACTCCACCCGGAATACTCAAACGTAACTATGCCACAAGGAGCAACTCAAGTGACCACGTACGCACCAGCCCCGAAGAGCTAGCACGGGTTAAGCTTAACACAAGACTTTACATAATGCTCGAGACTTTAATCGTTTAATTAGTTTAGGCTACGCTTTCACCTATACTAATCACATATCATCTTTTACTTTAGGGCCCTTAACGTGCACGTGAACATGGCAATCCTAATCAAGGACTAGTGACTAGGTGATCAAGCCACACATGCAAACATATATCATATCATTTCGGCATTTTCATACATATATAATCATTCCATCATTTCATGCATATATACTTACCTCATACCATTGCAACCTGCATATGTATGTTAATCATCATAAATGGTAAGTAATACCTCCTTTGCAACCTCCCATAGTCACCCATGAACATAAAACGTGCATACATATTCATTTGGAAGGTTTAACTTATGAAAACGTATTTTGTTGTACCAACAGGTGACAAAAGATGTTATCTTACCTTGATACAGCTTACCAACAAGTTAAAAGTATCTTATAGTGCTTGCTAAGTGCTCCCGACAACCTAGAATGAGTATAAGATCGAATATAAGCTAAACAAAATACTTTGTGCAACCTGGGCATCAGGTGCGTCGCACTTGACATGTGGTGCGTCGCACAAATTCATCAGAAAATTCTGAATAGATGCAGGTGCGCCGCACCTACCCATTGGTGCGTCGCATATCGGGCTTTTGGCTGAAATCCATTTTTCCAAATCTGACTGTGGTGCGTCGCACCACCCTCCTGGTGCGTCGCACCTGGAGTGTCGACCAGAAACCTTAATTTTGTTCTTTGATCAAACGAATTCCATACGAACCCAAACCCCAAATCCGCCCTGGGGACATAAAATTAACCCTTTTTCCAATACTTTTCAAGCCTTTAATCCATCAATCAATCCTTTAATGCTTTACATCACAAATCAATCATTACAACACCCGAATAACAAGAATTCGGTAAACGTTTGATCAAATAACCCAACCCAAACCTTATGGCCTGGATCGAAATCACTTCTAAGACATACATGATCAGATTTAAGAGTAAGATTAGCCATATTACCTGTAGATGACTTTGAGGATTCGAAATCTTAATCAAACTTGATCGAAACGACACGAAACGATTGATTCTTGGAAGAAACTTGTTTTGAGAGGGAGGGGATCTGTTCCTAGGGCTTAATCACGAAAATTAGCAGCTATTGGAGTCTTACTAGACCTTAAACTCCTGACCATAAGTTTCCTTTAGTGCCCATAGGCCCCTCGACTTCCTAAACTTTACTTTCGTAGTTTAATTAACTTACCGGGAGACTTAACGATCTAACAAGCACTTAACTTTCATACTTTACTTTAAATTACTTTCATTTAATTCATTTTACTTCATTTCATATTAAACACATAAGCATTTAATCACATAATCCCTTATAGGGCACATAAACATAACGGACCTAATGTTAATTAACGAAAAGTCAAATAGTCAAACATAAAACGTTCGGGATGTTACAATATGTGAACGCACTTTGTATACGATTGCTTTTATAGATGTACACATGTGAACTTTGTTATAAAAAAAATCTATATACTTTTGAACATTGCTAAAAAAATTTTATCGATACACTTTTAATTATAGTTATACACATGTGAACGCATTTCGTATACGATTTTTTTCTTTATACGTACACATGTGAAATTTGTTATAAAAAAAATCTGTACACATGTGAACTTTGTTATAAAAAAAATCTATATATTTTTGAACATTGCTAAAAAAATTTTATCGATACACTTTTAATTATAGTTATACACATGTGAACGCATTTCATATACTATTTTTTTCTTTATACGTACACATGCGAAATTTGTTATAATAAAAATTTGTACACATGTGAATAAGGTCAATCACATGTGTTTTATGATGAAAATCTATAGTTTGTAACACTTTTATATTTCATATGTTCACATATTAACAATAACGATCATGTGTTCACAAGTTAACAATTTATATTTCCATATGTAAATGAACAATTTACATGTGCGTAACTAGAATTTTTATAGTTTTCATCTTCTTTATACTTTTATGTTACATTCATCCGTATGTTAACAAATACGATCATTTGTTAACACATAAGTTAACAAATGTTCATGTAAATGTAAATTATGATTATAAGGAATTAGGAAAAAATAATGTCTCTAAAATTCTTTTTTATTGATTCAATAAAATTTTAACAATGGTCAAATAAAATAAGTATATTTATTGTTATTGATGATAAAAAAAAACTATTAATTGATGATAAGTTAAAATTGACAACCTAAAAATGATCCACAATTGTCGTGCAACATCCGTTTCTTTTTATTTATTTATTCCATTTATACCCTTCTTTCAAGTTTTATGCATTTAGAAATTAATTATGATTATTATAATTACATAAATGCATGATTTATTATTGACCTTTGATCTACTTAATCTAATGGATAAAATTAGTTCTCGACAAATAATTGGTTCTCGTAATAACTGAACACACACTCTCTCTCTCTCTCTATATATATATATATATATATATATATATATATATATATATAATAATATAAAAATATATTTTAATATATATAATGTAATAGATATATATATATATATATATATATATATATATATATATATATATATATATATATATATATATATATATATATATATATATATATATATATATATATATATATATATATATATATATATATATATATATATATATATATATATATATATATATATATATATATATATATATATATATATATATATATATATATATATATATATATATATATATATATATATATATATATATATATATATATATATATATATATATATATATATATATATATATATATATATATATATATATATATATATATATATATATATATATATATATATATATATATATATATATATATATATATATATATATATATATATATATATATATATATATATATATATATATATATATATATATATATATATATATATATATATATATATATATATATATATATATATATATATATATATATATATATATATATATATATATATATATATATATATATATATATATATATATATATATATATATATATATATATATATATATATATATATATATATATATATATATATATATATATATATATATATATATATATATATATATATATATATATATATATATATATATATATATATATATATATATATATATATATATATATATATATATATATATATATATATATATATATATATATATATATATATATATATATATATATATATATATATATATATATATATATATATATATATATATATATATATATATATATATATATATATATATATATATATATATATATATATATATATATATATATATATATATATATATATATATATATATATATATATATATATATATATATATATATATATATATATATATATATATATATATATATATATATATATATATATATATATATATATATATATATATATATATATATATATATATATATATATATATATATATATATATATATATATATATATATATATATATATATATATATATATATATATATATATATATATATATATATATATATATATATATATATATATATATATATATATATATATATATATATATATATATATATATATATATATATATATATATATATATATATATATATATATATATATATATATATATATATATATATATATATATATATATATATATATATATATATATATATATATATATATATATATATATATATATATATATATATATATATATATATATATATATATATATATATATATATATATATATATATATATATATATATATATATATATATATATATATATATATATATATATATATATATATATATATATATATATATATATATATATATATATATATATATATATATATATATATATATATATATATATATATATATATATATATATATATATATATATATATATATATATATATATATATATATATATATATATATATATATATATATATATATATATATATATATATATATATATATATATATATATATATATATATATATATATATATATATATATATATATATATATATATATATATATATATATATATATATATATATATATATATATATATATATATATATATATATATATATATATATATATATATATATATATATATATATATATATATATATATATATATATATATATATATATATATATATATATATATATATATATATATATATATATATATATATATATATATATATATATATATATATATATATATATATATATATATGCTGCTGTTGTGTTAACATTGTTGCATACTATTTTTTGAATATACAAATTTGTACATTCTGATACAATGGCTACAATTATGATTGTTTGATTGGTTTTTGGTGTGGTACGAACTGATTTGTTTGGATTTTTTATTTTTTTTGGTTTGGGATTGTAAAATAAGTTGACCATGGTTATAGTGCATTTACTATTTAAACAAAACCTGATACATTTTTTTATTATGTATGTTTGATTCATTGACGGTGTAGTAGGACTTGTATTTTTGATTAGTGTTGATGCCGATGAAGGTATTGTTGCAAATAAGTTTGTTTATAACAAGGCTCTAGTCAGGATATAGTCAGGTTTTTTTCTTAGTTTGAACTCAAAGTGTTGTATGGGGTTTGTACTTTATAGTTTGTGAAGTATTGACGTAACTAAAAAAAACCGTTCATCCCTTGTGGGTACCAGGTTAGGGTTAGGATTAGGTCTCCTAATCCTGGATATTGTCAGGAAAGCAGAAACCGAGCAGCTCACAAACGTATCCCTAATAGAGTTTGGAAGGATAATGAAGGTATTGAGCAATTTGAGGGTAAAGTTACTTCCTTTTCTTCCCTTTGTAGCATTCAAACTTGAAAAGTGACCCAACCGTGATGCATTTTACAACAGAATATGGTACCATCATGCATACTTTGTAGAAATTTCTTTTATAGTACTTGGAGTGTTTAGTGAATTTTTGTTCTTGATAATTTCTGTATCTTCAGAATTAAGATATCAAGTTCTCTAGTCCACTGGCTCAATGATGAGTTATTCGGATTATAAAAATTTTGTTGTGTTTGTACACTGTTGGTTGATAGCAATTCTCATTACGTACAACGACCCAAATAGTTTTATTTAAAAATACATATTATAGTTGTAAGCGTTAAATTAAAAAAAAAAAGTTTCAAAAAGTTAAGCGGGTAAACCAGAACGAATGAGCCATTCCAACCCAATCCGTTTTGACTAGTTACCAACCTACTTGGCCGGCTTATCTTACCACCTCTGGTATTTTATTCTACCATTGTTATATCGAGCCAGCTTGTTAGTAGCGTATACATGACGTGGTAGTATAATCTGTACCCTAGTTCTGTACTTACGTTACGGATTGGATGCAGGTAATTCTGTGAAGACTGCTCCTCGAGGAGACAGAGTTTTAGCAGGACTGCAGAATTTGTTTCATAAATAGTGCACTTCAATGTCTAGTCCATACTCCACCTCTCCCGGACTACTTTTTGCGGGATGATACTGACGAGAACAAGCAAAATTAAGGCATGGTAAGAGACTAAGAGTGTATCACCAGCGTATGTCAAGCATGGTAAGAGACTAAGAGTGTATCGTAAATAAGGTATTTGAACTAAGTCTTATTTGATGTACCTTCATAGCATCTACATTCGTAAGAAGATTAAGGCAGGACTCAAAAACTGTTGGTAGATGATACTTGCAAACATGAAACATTGTTACGCAAACTAATAGGCAAGACACATTTTTATATTAGAGATATTCTTATGACTGTGAGGGAATTTGATTCAAGGTAACCTCAGTTCATAACGATTCAAGTTTATGATATTGCAACTAATGCGTCGGTGCCTTTTGACGATTCAAGATGGGGTGTCGTATCTTATCATAATCATTTTAGATTGAAACTCCAATGGTCATCTTAGATTGAAACTCCAATCTTGCCGATTGCTGGAGATTGTCTTTCCTTTTCCTGTTCAAAACATCTCCAAATCCCACAAAATATGCCGCTGCAATCTTCCTGATGATGGTGTGAACCCTGAAAAACAGGACGAAGTACAGGCAGCAATGATTGAAGAGTCACCATCAGGTATTAATCACCAACTATTTGTCTATTGATAATTTCTATCCTCAAGTCCAATACTCACATTTTCATGTGTTTGCTTGCTGTCCTATTGTATTTATTCTTACTTCTGACTTCTAGTCTCCTGGTCTTTTGTAAACTTATTTTGGTGTTTGTGATGTACTTCATGACATCAGATAAAGGTGCAAATGACAATGACTTAGACTGGAACTTGGACTGTTCAACAGTTGTAGGAGTGAAAAACTGAAAACTATACATATTAGCTCTCTAATATTAGCTGCAAGAAGTCCTTTTTTTACATGGTGAAAACTATACATATTTTGGTGTTTGTGATATATTTTCTCTACTTTCAGAACTTATAAATAATTATGTTAGATTTCTTGGTATATTTTCATGTAGCTTTTTTCAAACTGAATGAGAGAATTGGAAGATGCTTCAGGTTTGTTGATCTTTTTATGTTTTTTTTTTTACCTTGTGTTTCACTTACAGTCTATTATGATTTATCTGACTCTAAATTTTTCTTTTGCAACAGAGGAAGTTGCCCTATACTTTATGTACAGGTGCACACCAATAGGTTGACAGTGACCACTGCTCCTACCCTGTTTGATGTGCTGATGGCTGCTGACAAATATGAGGTTGCTTCATGCATGAGATATTGCAAGTGTTTGCTGAGAAATTTGCCTATGACACTCGAATGCGCACTACTTTATTTGGATCTTCTCTCTGGCGTTTGATGCGTGAAATCGAGTTTGTAAAATTTATAAATAAGTACCCACTAAAAACCGACTACTACACACTTTCAGGTAGTGGACCTGATCGCATATAGTATAGTAAGTAGTAAGTCCGAGATCGTTCGCGGGGATTGGTTTTGAAATAATTGTTTACTAAAGTGGTTTTAGAATAAGGATGGAACCGTAGCCAAATCGCTACCTCACTTTGACAATTTGAAATTAAAGAAATTTAAATAACAAGACAATTGAAAGTAAAGAAAGTTCAAACAATATAAATAAAGATCATCCACTTCGAATTCACTTGACTTCAGTTATGATTGCACACGTTAAAGATCAAATTATTTAGAGTTGACAAGATAATCGTGAAAGGATAAAAATGCTCGCGTGGTACCACCAACCCTCGCAAATCACCCCAACACCTAAGTTGCTAGTTGAATTACCCAAGCAGGTACCACCAATGCCTAGAAAATCTCCCCAACAATTAGTTTGCTTGATTATCCAATTACCAATTATGCCTATGTGAATGAAAACGTGGTACCACCAACCGTTTCTAAACACGTTTACCGATTAATTCCTATTATAGATTTGACATTCACCGTCATACCATGAACCGGTGACAAACGACCATAGACAATCGAATTGCAACGATAAACACATTCACCTAGTACCACTAACGATGAACACATACACCATCAACATCAAAAGAATAAATCACAAGGAATTAATTGATAAAGATCACGACACAACGATAATTTAATCAACTCTTGAATTAAAATATTGCAATCATATCATTCGTCAAGTTTCATCAAAGTGGATGATTGGAAATCTAGCCACTCATGCTAAATTGAAAATAACAAACGAAATAGAAAGAGAACATATTGTACCAATGATTGTTGAATGTAAATTGCAAGACAGAAAATTAGATACGATCTAGATGGGTGTTCTTGAATCTTCAATGAATCCAATGATGAAATCTGAGATGATCTTTCGAAGAATTCGCAGTAGAACAGCTCCTAGAAAGAAAATTTTATCATTGGGAAAATAGGTTTTTATTTTCTTTTTATACCTCCCAAAAATCTGATGCAAAGAGGCTGTAACCCTGATTTCCCCGAGCACTCACTGCGGCGCAGTGAGCATGGTGCGCTCCCACTGCGGCGCAGTGGCAGGTCCCTGGAATTCTGTCCTTATGGTGACTGCGGCGCAGTGGGGTGTGAATACTCCCACTGCGGCGTAGTGGTAATCCACTGGAAATATTTTATTCTTGATCCAATTGCGACTGCGATGCAGTGGGGCAACATCCCTCCCACTGCGGCGCAATGAAAAGTCCCTGGAAATAATGTGTCTTCTTCATCAATGGCTGCGGCGCAGTGGGGCAGCATTCCTCTCACTGCGGCGCAGTCAAATCTTGCTGAAATCTTTGTTCTTCTTTATCAACATCTCTCGAACACTCGGATCAACATCTTGGCCTAAAATCGTCAGAAAATGTACCAAATGACGCACAACCTGCTAAGAACCTGAAAGCACTAACAAACACCATAAACGCGCCAAATGCATACAAAATTGACTCAAAACATATACGGAAAAGGCCAATAATGATGTGGGCGATCTATATAAATTGGTCACATCAAATCCCCCCACACTTGAACGTTGCTTGTCCTCAAGCAAATCTGGAAATTAAGCAAAAACATTCCTTGGCATGAAGCTATATAAACACATTACGATTATAAAAAAAAAGCCAAACCAAGTATGTCGCTGACAAGGACTCGGTGAAGCAGTTTTAATCTTAAATGAAAATCCGAAATGTTTGACAATATCTGAACAATCCACAAGCCTCAATAACACGACAAAGCAAAAGTGAAACAAATGAGCCTATCAAAATCATCCTACTCCAACGAACTTACTATTGAGGTTGAATATATATGAATAATCACTCATTGCACGGTCGTGATGCATATCTTACCATAGGCTTGAACAAGGATCATAGCTTCACCGACATGGCGTGAGCACCAAGTACATCATCAAAATTTGGCATATAAGTCGGTTGTAAAGTTAGGCTAAGGGTATTTACAATGGGATTTGGGAAATTTAGGTTAGTGATAGGAAATAACAAAAGTATAAGTTATGTACAAAATAGTCTAATCAAACCCTTACCATTGATTGCCACCAACCCATAAGATGCTATCCCTTGAACACACCTCAAAAGTAACAAGCAAACCCGACACCATTGTGGTGTATCAACTTCAAACAACTTAGGAACAACCAAATCTTCCATTCTATTCACGAACCACATGATACAACAATTCTTTTGACATATAAAAATGAGAAGCACCTACTAGTAGCCCAAGTTCTTTTCTTCCTTTTTTTTTCTTATTTCATTTTTTTTCTCTTTTTTTTTTTAATTTTTCTGTTTTTCATTTTTTCTTCTTTATTGAACCATTTTTACTCTACTAGTAGGTACCCTCTTACAATGATGAACAATGTCTATAACAATATACTTCCTTTGAACAATCCAATACATTCCCCAAAAACTTGACCAATCGAAGTATTCCCAAAGACCAAGAATATTCCAACCGATAACCCATTGAAGCTCTCCCAAACCGTCCAAACAAACCAATGACAATCAATGGCCCCCCAAAATTAGACTATCGGTATGGCGAGGTAAAGTTTACATATTTAAGTGGATTTATACAAAGGAAAAGGCTAAGTTCAAAAAGTGTGTCTAAGTGTATCTTGCACTAAAGATGAGTGCAACAAAGGTTTACAAAGAAAGGAAAATCACTGACCAGAGTAGCCAGCAACACCAAACATGTATGTACATGTATAAAAGTATGTATGCTAAAGGTAAAGATATACATAAGCAAGGGGTGAATAGAAAGAAAATACGGGTCAAACCTAATATGCCAATTCGTCATCCAATGTACTTCTATCACAAAAGTGATCTCACTGCGGTCTCGTAACGATCACCAGGCCAAGTTCTTGCTCAACACATCACCGGCACACTCATATCAAAGAAAGTAACCCGGAAATGGAATAAATTAACCTCAAAATTTGCACATCTTAGTGCAGAGTTCGAAATGGAACCCTTACTCCCGAATAAATCCAAGAGCCTAAGAGAGGGACAAATTTACAAGGCAATCAAACCAAAACCGTAAACTTTTAGGTGTTTGGGAATTTTGAGTATGCAAGTAATGTTATCAATCCACAAGGATTAGCCCAATAACCGTTCAGAACACATTTCGCCGATTAAATTTGTACCAAGGAAGCTCAAAAATTTTGTAGTAAAATTGCTCATTAAGTTATTATGAATTAAGTGACAAAAGCAATTTACCACAAGGACAAGCTCAACACAAGTTTCAAATCATATCGTCTTCCGTCATCCTACCAAATCGAAGCCACCAATCTCAAACATGCACATCATAGTTCAGAGTTCAAGATAGAACCCTTACTCTTGGATAAAACCTAAAAGCCTACGAGAGGGACACATCCACAAGAACGGTTAAATCTCAATGGCAAAACAACAAAAGAGATATATCCGGTTGCTTAAACCTATTTGCCACCCCCCACACTTAAGATGGACAATGCCCTCAATGTCCAATATTCGGTCAAAACTAAGGTAAATAGGGGTAAGCAAAATAGACAGAAAGAATGAGAACACATACTGGATCATGGACACATTCTGTTTCAAAACAAGTAAGTCGACCCCGCACCACAAATTGCTCTTCCTAAAAAGGAAGTCCAATTTGCTTGACGGGAGAAACAGACTAGCCCAAAACGGAATGTGCGAGAGCTGTGTGTGAAACAATGTCAATAAAGATGCCAATTAAAAATGTTGCGTTGAACTTACTGCCAGCATATGCATGTGACATCATAGTGAGCTACTAACACGATCACACAATTAAACAAATCAATGCCAACGAATGTAGGTGAGAATGAGAATCCAACGGGTCCTCCCCCCACACTTGGGTTCCACTAAGTATTTCCATCAATTCGGATCAAACCTGCTCAATTACATAACACAAGAACAAATCCCAAATATCCATACAAAGTGCAAACTAAAAAAAAAGTATCATGCAGAAAATAAAAGAAACAAAGGAAAGTACAAATGTTTCATCACCCCGTAGGGTGGATACCAGAAAATGATAACGAAAGTAATGACATGAGAATACCAACATAACCAAACATCATATGATTCCATCCCACGGTACTGGATGGGAATCATCTCCTGTTACTCCTGGTGTCCATGGTAGCCATAAGGTAGTCCAGGTTTTCCAAAAATACTCGTCACCCAATCTTGCTCCTCCTCCTGAGCTGAACCCGAACCACCTGCACCTCCTCCCGAATGACCAGCATCAAATCCTGAATGAGCACCTGCATCCAAACCTGCAAAAGATGAAGAATCACCGCCAACCTGACCACCCTGAAAGACCCCAAACTGCACTGGACCTCGAGGAGAACCTCCTAAATCATGAGGTGGTGGTGACATGTTCCCCGGGGCAGTCGTACGAGAGAAAAAGGACTGACCCCCCTGACGATAATCGGGGACATAAATAGGCGGTGGAGAGAACGGAGGAATCGGGTCAGGTCGAACATACTCCCGACTGTGATACTGAGCATCCCATATCGGCTGATAATAATCAAGTGTGTAGTTAGTGTGAGCCTGCTGTGATCCAACCCAGGTGAAATCCTGGTCCACCCTCCGCTGGTAAGCATCAAACTCTCGCTGATTGTTCTGCTGAGCCTCATAGATATTCTGAATAGTGTTCCCCAAAAGTGTTAAATCAAACGAGCGAGGGATGGGAATGTTACGTCCAGTCCTCCTCGGGGGCTCCTGTGGAGCATCAGCCTCCTCATCCTCCTCCTGTACAGGAGGTGGTCCTTCAACCTCACCCTCATCATCTAACAACTGCTCCTGCTCATTTGCTTTCTTTTTCTTCAAAATCTTTGCCCTATAAAGCTCATTATACGTAAAATCCTCCTGATGCACTGGTAATGAAAGATAAGTCTGGCAATCATCAGAAGCAAAGACTCTCATCCTCTTATAAATGACCGTGATAAAATGTCCCAAAACCAGATTCGAATCAGAATGATTACACATACGGTCCAGCAGTACAAGAGGAGGCAAAGCAAACCTTGTTGGAGCGCCTTTAGAAAATAACTTAAGTAACCATAGATCATTCTGGTACGCCTTCTCCCAATGAGTCGAACGCTGTACCAAGAAAGTCACAATCATCCGGTGGAGCAACCTCAAACGTACATTCTTAATCTTTGACACACCACTTGTGTATGTCCATGTTTCTCCCCCCATGATCCTGGTGTAATACTCCAAGATAGACTCTCCATCACCCAAATCGGCTCCTGTTCTATACCCCTTCTTCAAAATAGCCCTAAACTCTGCATTCTGCAACTCCTCCCTCGTATACATCCCACAGTAGTAACCAAATTCAGCAATTGACAGCTTCCTCTGCTGTCCCCCACAGTAAAACGAGACTACCCTCTTCTCAAAAATATCTTTGACTTTCCCTAACTCCTTCTTCAGTTTCAAGGTCGAATAGAACTCTAAGCATAACTCACGGTAGGCGGCTTCACGGTTAGCAAATACCCGCCGCCAAATATCACAACTCACATCATGCCCTCTTGACTCACCTCCAACTCTCAAACTCATAGAAAACCACCGTCGAATGTCCTCCTGTACTCCAAATACCTGAGCTTGAAAAGGAGTTAAATGTCTTGCGGGAAGGACCGCATGCTTAGAAAGCTTATACAACTTGTTCTTGTATATGTTCTTTTGGGGCTGCCTAATTCCCTCAAATGATAGCCAAGCATGTCGCTCGTTCAGTTCTTCAATAAATGTAAGCGGCACCTCCATTTGTTTCTTTGAAGTTTGAGTCGGGACATCAACTGCCTCACTAGATTGCCCCTCAACCATTTTACGCTTTCCCGCGGCCTTATCACTCGCTCCCTGCATTCACAAACATGAAAACGTCCAATTGTGAGTATTAAGAATGCAAAGTTGGGAACCATATTAAACAAGCAAAAATCTTGGCAGGGAAAGGCCCCCACTGCGGCGCAGTGGGCATGAGTAACCCTCACTGCGGCGCAGTGGGGTAATAAGACAAAACGGGGCAGAGGATCCTCACTGCGGCGCAGTGAGGCAATGACCCCCTCACTGCGGCGCAGTGAGGCGAAAATCCTGGGCAACCTATCTAGGGTTCATCACGATATAGCACAAAAAAGGGGGGAAATCTAACAATCAAACATAGGGAAAAGATCCAGTATTCTCCACTTAAAACAACCTATATCAACATTCCCCCATACTTGTACTTCAAATCAAATCCCCAAATTGTTTCAAAACCCTAATTTCAAAATCAAAATCACTAATGGATGAACAAAGTGAAAGATGTAACACCCAATTAGCTTCAATTGCCCACAAACATCAAAATCCCTAAGTTAATTCGAAAGATTAATCTCGCATAAACCCTAGAAATTAAAACTTCAAGAAATAAAAGGAAAATACAAAGAAACTAAAGAGAAAAACTTACACTTCTTCCCATTATGCAATGTTATGAGGATGAAAATCTGGAAGATTGATTAAAGATGGAAGAAAATGGAAGAATTTGAGGGTGGTAGTAGGTTTTGCTTTGGAGGAGAGAAAGAAAGAAGAAAGAGTGTAAGTGAGAAAGTAAAAGAAAATCACTTACCTGGTCTCTCTTTGACCTACCCGGCCTCCCACTGCGGCGCAGTGAGGAATATGCACTCCCACTGCGGCGCAGTGGGATGTATATCACAAGTGGGCAGAGGTTTGACACTGCGGCGCATCCAGGCTATCCCACCCCCACTGCGGCGCAGTGGGGATCTTCTGGAAAAAAAATTTCTTCACAAATATTATGACAAAACTCAAATCATACATACCCGGAACCGCTTCACATCGAGACCACTCCTGCACTTACTAATAAAACAAGATTAAAACTAACTAATTCAAAGAAAAGTAAAATGCGATAAAATGAACACGGGTTGCCTCCCGAGAAGCGCTTAAGTTATTAACGAGTCTTTAGCTTGACTAAACCAACCTTCAAGTTTCAAATTCAAACACGGGGATCTCATCAAATATCCCCTCGACATGCTCTTCTTCCAAATATAGCTTAAGTCGATGACCATTGACAATGAACGATCCTTCACCATTTCGCCTAAACAACTCAACATATCCCGACGGGTACACGTGCTTAATCTCAAACGGTCCAATCCATCTAGAAGTTAGTTTAGGTTGTTTAGTCTTAAATTTAGACAAGAATAACAACACTTTAGCCCCAACCTTAAACTCCTTCCTACGAATCCTCTTATCATGCCAAATCTTGGTTCTCTCCTTATAAAGCCTCGAATTCTCATAAGCACCTAACCTAAGCTCATCAAGCTCATGAAGTTGCAACATTCTAAGTTCACGTGCTTCCATCAAATCCAAATTCAAATTCCTTAAAGCCCAATACGCCTTATGCTCTATTCGAGATAAAGCTGGTATGCGAAATGTGCAAAGCTCATGGGATGATGTTATGGACTGGCTAATTCCGCGATCTAAATCAAAGTCGGCCATAAATATTATTGGAAGATTACTTGTTGCAGCTGCAGCGTATTTTATCTGGCAGGAACGAAATACCAGATTGTTTCATGATAGATCAAGACCCCCTGATCAACTAAAAGAAACCATCCTTGCTACTGTTCGAATGAAGATGAAATTGATGAAATTTAAGGAAACGGTTCAAGTGGGAAGAATTCTGGAAGAATGGGAAATTGCTAATGAGGCAGTTTACTTCTAGAGCCAAACTTTCATTTGTCATTATTACTTCTACTAGTCCTGGCTGTTAGGAAGTTGGTGTTTTTTGGTTGTATTTGCTAGCATCTGCGAGTTAACACATATGTGGCATGTCACAATGTGAACTAATGGGGAATTCATCCACATTACTTGTTTTGTAACGTTTTGGTTGTTATATAAATCATCAGGGTATCCTTTTACCAAAAAAAAGCCTCGAATTCTCATAAGCACCTAACCTAAGCTCATCAAGCTCATGAAGTTGCAACATTCTAAGTTCACGTGCTTCCATCAAATCCAAATTCAAATTCCTTAAAGCCCAATACGCCTTATGCTCTATCTCAATAGGAAGATGGCAAGTTTTGCCATAGAGCAACCGGTATGGCGTGGTGCCAATCGGCGTCTTATAAGCCGTCCTGAACGCCCACAAGGCGTCATCTAACTTCTTTGACCACACCTTGGGGTTATCCCCAACAGTTTTCTCCAAAATCCTCTTCAAGACCCTATTTGTGTTTTCCACTTGACCACTGGTCTGTGGATGGTACGAGGTAGAAAAATAGTGGACAACACCATACCTCTTCATCACTTTGGCTAATTGATGGTTTGCAAAATGGGTACCACAGTCACTAATCAAAGCTCTAGGGCAACCAAAACGACAAAACAACTGTTTCAAGAAATCAATGACTACACGCGCGTCATTCGTGGGCAAAGCCTTGGCTTCGGCCCATTTAGACACGTAGTCAACGGCGATAAGAATGTACTGGAACTTATTAGACGGTGGGAATGGTCCCATAAAGTCTATACCCCAGACATCAAATACCTCACATACCTGAATGCTCTGTTGAGGCATCTCATCTCGTTTAGTGATGTTCCCCTGTCGCTGACAGATGTCACAAGTCTCAACCAAAGTCTGGGCCTCCTTGAAAAATTGTTGGCCAATAGAAACCTGCATCAAAAACTTTCTTACCCGTCACTGAAGGTCCATAATGACCCCCGGTTGGCCCGTAGTGACACGCATCCAAAATCTCTCTAGTCTCAGCTCCAGCAACACATCTCCTAATCATACCATCTGCACAAACACGAAACAAGTATGGATGGTCCCAAAAATAATACTTAACATCCGATATGAGCTTCTTCTTCTGCTGGGACGTGAAATCATTAGGTATCTCACCTGTAACCAAATAATTAGCTATATCTGCAAACCAAGGAGCTTCATCAGAGTTAGAGATAAACATTAAAGACTCGTCGGGGAAGTGATCATTGATCTCCCCATCACGAAGTTCCTCCCAGTGAGGATCTTCCAAACGACTCAAATGGTCGGCAGCCAAATTTTCAACCCCTTTCTTATCCTTTATCTCAATGTCAAATTCTTGCAACAAAAGAATCCAACGGATAAGCCTGGTTTAGCATCCTGTTTCGAGAACAGGTACTTAAGGGCTGAATGGTCAGTGAAAACTATGGTCTTACTCAAAACAAGATATGATCTAAACTTATCAAATGCAAAGACCACTGCAAGCAACTCCTTTTCTGTAGTGGTGTAATTTTGCTGGGCGGGGTTCAAAGTCTTACTAGCAAAGTAAATGGGTTTGAAATGTTTCTCAACCCTTTGCCCTAGCACAGCTCCCACAGCATAGTCACTTGCATCACACATCAACTCGAAAGGCAATTCCCAATCTGGAGCTACCATGATAGGAGAATCAGTCAACTTCTCCTTCAAAGAAGATACATTAGCTGGAGACAGGTATAGAATCATCAAACTATTTGATTATGAAAATCAATCTATATTATAATGTATATAAGATTGATATCATATAGTTCTAGACTCGTGGGAATTTTCTAAGTACCTTACCCTTATCATAAATATATCCATCAATCCCTCTAGTATGGATCGCTGTTCTACTTGAGAGAGAAAGACAATCTTTTTCACCCCAGATAGAGAGACAAGGCTTGTTGTGACACAAACCCACCCTGTCTGAACTCTCATTTCTTTCCCCTCGCAGATCGTCGCTTTTGGCATGGCTTTCGCCGAGAAGGGTTAGCCCGGAGTATTTTAGTTCATAGACACCCCTTTCTCAATCATAGCCTTACTGTCTGCAGCACTCAAACAAGCATCATCAAAAACAAAAGGAACGTCCTTTTCCAACAAGTGGGTCATAGGACGAGTAATCTTAGAGAAATCCTTAATAAATCGACGATAAAAACCTGCATGTCCAAGAAAACTCCTTACCCCTTTCACATTGGAAGGCGGGGGTAATTTGGCAATTACATCTATCTTAGCCCGATCAACCTCAATCCCGGCCTTAGACACTTTATGCCCTAACACAATACCCTCAGTGACCATAAAATGGCACTTCTCCCAATTCAAAACAAGGTGTGCCCTCTCACACCGTTCCAACATCCTATTCAAATTACTCAAACATGAATGAAAAGAATCCCCAAAAACTGAAAAATCATCCATGAAAACTTCCATGGAAGTTTCAAGCATGTCCTGGAAAATAGCAATCATGCACCTTTGAAAGGTGCCAGGGGCATTACACAAACCAAACGGCATACGCCGATAAGAAAAAGTGCCAAATGGACAAGTGAAAGTGGTTTTCTCTTGATCCTTGGGATCAATGGGTATTTGAAAGTACCCGGAAAACCCGTCTAAGAAACAAAAATATTCATTCCCTGCAAGACGTTCCAACATTTGATCAATAAAAGGAAGGGGAAAATGATCCTTACGGGTGGCATCATTAAGCTTACGGTAATCTATACAAAGCCGCCAACCCGTAATAGTCCTAGTGGCCAAAAGCTCCTTATTATCATTTTCAATGACTGTCATGCCCCCCTTTTTGGGCACACAGTGGACAGGACTTACCCATGGACTATCGGCAATAGGAAAAATGATTCCTGCATCAAGAAGCTTAATTACCTCTTTCTTAACAACCTCCTTCATATTAGGATTCACCCGCCTTTGTCTCTGGACAACGGGCTTAACATCATCAAGAAAATCAATCTTATGCTGGCAGAAATTAGGACTAACACCTGGAATATCTGTGGTCTTCCAAGCAAAAGCCCGCTTGTGGGATTTAAGAACAGACATGAGACGGTCTTTCTCGTCACTCGAGAGTGAGGACGAGATAACCACTGGAAGAGAAGACTCACCTGACAGATATGCATACTCTAGATGGTCTGGAAGCGACTTGAGCTCCAAGTCAGTAGGTGGCACATCAACAGAGTTAGGTGTTGGAATTCGTCTGCCCAAGACACATATTAAATTGACGTGGCTAGTACGTGATGATCCAAGTCGGGTCATACCCAATAACAAGCTAGACAAACACTTATGGTATTTATTTAAATGATTTGATCCTTAAATAAATATCAATACTTGAAACATTTAGAAAGTGGTTTTCTAAATAATTGCACTTGAGATATGTAAATAAATTATATGGATGATTTATTTTGAGAGAAATGTAAATATGTTTATTTGGCAAAATAAACATTTATATGTGTTGTGTATAATTTATAACATGTTACATAAGGTATGTAACAAGTTACAAGACTTTTATATAAAATGTTTTATGTAAAATACAAGTTTATAAAATTGGTGGATTTTGTCCATGTGATGGACCTAGGGGCCGGCCCCCCCCTCCCCATGTGCATATGATGTGTTGTTCAACACACATCATTAGTTGTCTTGTATGTCTTACAACACACACATAGAGTGTATCAAAAAACATACATGCAACTCTAAGATTTCTCTCAACTTTCTCAAGAGAAAAACTCTCTTCCTTTTCTTCTTTTGATTTCGGCCACAAGGAGCAAAAGGGAAGGATTTCAAGTTCAAATCCTAGCATAGTTTGGGTGTTTGTTGGAAGCTTGGGGTATAGCTTGAGGTTCTTCTAGTTGAAGACTTGCCACTTCAAGATCATCATCTCCTTCATTCCACCTTCTCATAAGCTTGGAAGAAGGTAGTCCTCTAAAACACCCTATGGTTGTTGTTTTGTATGTATGCTATTCATATACATGGATCCTTATTGTTTGGGTTTTATTTTATAAGTTAAACTTTGAATTTAACTATACCAACATATTGAAATGGTTCAATTTTCCGCTGCGTTTTAATATTATAAGGATAATATTACTTTGATAAAAACCCAAAAATCCCAACAATGGCATCTAGAGCCGGTTATATGGATACATACATCAAAAGTTGATATTTTGTTTGGACAAAATCCAATGTTTTGGCCATTTTGGCAATGGCCGAAACTAATACACAAAAGGAGGTTCCTTTTTCTTGTGTATTTTAGTGTCACAACTTAGCCAAGAGACCTTGTGAATGTTTGTGATGTGTGGATGTGTTTGTATTCTATTTAATTATTCAATGGTTGTAATAGTTAAATAGGATTTTATTCATTCATTTGGTTATGTAATCTATTTATTTCATTTGGTATGTAATAAGTAGATTAGTTGCATTTTTCTTATAAATGTAATCTCCAAGAAAGCATCAAAAGGTTTGGGGCTAAAAGTTGGAGACCAAATAAGAAGACCAGTGAGTTCCCACTGCGGCGCAGTGGGGTTATGCAGCCGAAGACAGTGAGTTCCCACTGCGGCGCAGTGGGAGTATGTCAAACCCACTGCGGCGCAGTGGGGTTATGCAGCTGAAGACAGTGAGTTCCCACTGCGGCGCAGTGGGAGTATGTCAAACCCACTGCGGCGCAGTGGGGTTATCAAAATGAAGAAAATTGACAAAATCACATCACAAAAGGTTACTTGAAGCATTTGGATGCAAGATCAAGTGGGAGCTCAACTAACACAATATTTTGTGTTACTTTGTCCCTTAGGTTGAGACCTTTTGACCCACTTGTTTCGGCTAACAAGTGTGGTCAAAATAGTTGGCTAATGTTGTGCACTTATTATTATGTTTGTCTTGTATGTTTGGTTGTTTATTATTTTGTCATGTGGATGCTTAAAAACCAACAAAAGACACACATAAAGATTAAAAATTGGTTTTAATATTGACATTAACTTGGTAAAATAAAATGGGTTTTATTAAAAGTTAATGGTCACAATTATAAAATGGATTTTATAAAAGAACCTTGAAATTTGGATTTCAAGATTCATTATGGTACATAGTTTTTAACTAGAATATAAAAACTCAAACGACCCTTTAAAAACAAGTTAAACGCCATCCTTTTATACAACACTTAATTATTTGGGAACTCTTTGTAGGATAAAGGTCACCTAACTACTTTGAGGGAACTTATAAGTTAAGGTAAATTTATTGTACTTATGGGATAAAGGTCACCTAACCACTAGTATAAGATAAATTTACATGTGTGTATAAGTAGGACAACTTGATTTGGAAGCCATGTGATTAGGGTCACCGAAGCATGGTAACCAAAGGCGTTGATGGGATTAAAACATGCCAACTTAATATAAGATATTAAACCGGTCCCATACCACTAGAAATTGCAAAGTGTTGCAATTGTCAAACGTTGACTACCTTGTTAATTTAGATCATGGGATAAAGGTCACCTAACCATCATTTAAATGTAACGTTGGATTCTAGGTTTTAATTATTAATTGTCCATGAGACATAAAAGGGTATTAACAATTAAAATTTATATTTGATATCGAAATTACTAATAAAGAACTTTGTTAATCTTGTAGATGGCCGCTAACAATGCAATAAACCCCAACCAAAACGTCCATAATTTTTCACTAAGATCCATCCTTGAAAAGGATCGTCTAAACCAAAACAACTTTGTGGATTGGTTTCGTAACTTAAGAATTGTTCTTAGGCACGAAAAGAAATCCTATGTGTTAGATGATCCTATTCCTGATGAGCCCGAAGAAACTGATGTTGAAGCCTATAATGATTGGGCTAAATATGTCGAGGACTCCGTGCAAGTTAGTTGCATAATGCTAGCGAGTATGACTCCCGAACTCCAAAAGGAGTTCGAGCACCATGGGGCATACGACATGATTACCCAACTCAAGGAAATGTTCCAACAAAAGGCAAGGGTTGAACGCTTCGAAACGGTTCGAGCGCTTCATGCATGTCGCATGGATGATTCACAACCCGTCTCAACATATGTTCTTAAAATGAAAAGCTACATTGATCGCCTCGAAAGGCTTAATTGTCCCGTCTCAAATGAGTTAGCTACGGATATGATCCTTAACTCATTATCTAAGAGATTTGAAACTTTCGTGTTAAATTATAACATGAACGGATGGGACAAGACCGTTTCCGAGCTCCATGGGATGCTCAAAACGGCCGAGGCTAGTATGGGAGGAAAAGTTCAACCCGTTCTCATGATCAATGAAGGCGGAAAGAAAAGGGCTTACTCCGGACCCAAGGCAAATGTTGCTAAGGGAAAGGGTAACAACAAAGGGAATTTTAAAGGCAAAGGAAAAGGAAAAATGGATACCCAAAAAGCGAAGAAGCAAAAGGTTGCTGTCAATGACCCATGCTTTGAGTGTGGGGAGGTAGGACATTGGAAACGTAATTGTCCAACCTATCTCAAAGAGTTAAAAGCTAAGAGGGATGCAGGGCAAACCTCAGGTACAATATTTATGATATATATTGAGCTTAATACTGTTTTTTCTTACATATGGGTATTGGATACCGGATGTGGAACTCATATTTGTAATATGTTACAGGGGTTCATAAGAAAGAAGCACATCAAGAAGGGAGACATTAGTCTCTTTATGGGCAATGGTGCATTGGTGCATGTTGAAGCCCAAGGAGACTACCTTTTGAAACTTCCAAATGGTTTGGAAATTGTATTGAACAATGTTTTGTATGCACCTAGTTTGACTAGGAGTATTATTTCCGTTTCCCGTTTAAGACATGTTGGATATGATTTTAATTTTGTTAACAATGATATCCATGTTTCTTTGAATGATGTATTTTATTTTAAAGCTATGCCTTTAAATGGTATTTATGAATTAGTTCATGAAAACCAAACATATGATAACTCAATGTACCAAGCTACCACCAAGAAACTTAAATTAGATTTAAGTGAAACCTATATTTGGCATTGTCGTCTTGGCCATATAAACAAGAATCGCATACTAACACTTCAAAAGAATGGTCTTTTGAAAACAAAATCAAATGATTCATTTAATGTATGTGAATCTTGTTTACAAGGCAAGATGACTAAAGCACCTTTCAAAGGCACTAATGAAAGGGCAAAAGATCTATTAGGTATCATACATTCGGATGTATGTGGTCCTTTTAAGCCAATGACTAGGAATGGTGAAAGATACTTCATTACATTCACCGATGACTATAGTCGTTACGGTTATGTATACTTATTAAAACATAAGAGTGAAGCTTTTGAAATGTTCAAAATTTTCAAGAATGAAGTAGAAAACCAACTCAGTAAGACAATAAAAATTCTTCGTTCTGATAGAGGAGGTGAATACCTAAGTGATGCTTTTCAAGATCATCTTAGAAGTTGTGGGATTGTCTCACAACTAACTCCACCTGGAACACCACAACATAATGGTGTGTCTGAAAGGAGGAATCGAACTCTATTAGATATGGTTCGTTCCATGATGAGCAAAAGCTCACTACCTCTATCATTTTGGGGTTATGCCATAATCTCTGCTGCCCGAATTTTAAATATGGCTCCCACCAAGAAAGTGGAGAAAACACCTTTTGAAATATGGCATGGAAGAGTTCCATCTTTATCATATTTAAAGGTATGGGGTTGTGAGGCTTATGTAAGACATGATGCCTCAAACAAATTAGAGCCCCGATCCACTAAGTGTATCTTTGTAGGATATCCCAAAGATGATTTGGGATATTATTTCTACAATCCTAATGAGCAAAATGTATTTGTTGCTCGAAAGGCTGAGTTCTTGGAAACTAAATTTCTTATGGAAGGAACTAGTTCCAGAACAGTGGAACTTGAAGAAGATCAAGAACCACTGACAGATACACACTTGGGTGACACTAGCATTCAACAAAAGGATGTTGAAGATGATCAAAGGGTGATCAAGACACACAAAACGTTCGTAGATCTGGTAGAGCTACTTATCCACCTGAGAGATATGGATTTCTCGTGGATGAATGCTACATGGTAGTTTCTGATGAACCTACCACCTACCATGATGCTATGTCCAAATCAGATTCGGACAAATGGCTAGAGGCCATGAACGCTGAGATGCAATCCATGTATGACAACCAAGTTTGGGAATTGGTTGTTGAACCTCCTAATTCCAAAGTAGTTGGAAGTAAGTGGGTGTTCAAATTGAAACACGATATGCATGGAAACTTGAGTACTTATAAAGCTAGACTTGTAGCAAAAGGTTTCACTCAAACTCGAGGGGTCGATTATGATGAAACTTTTTCGCCTGTGGCAATGCTAAAGTCTATTAGGATATTATTTGCCATAGCCGCACATTATGACTATGAGATATGGCAAATGGATGTCAAAAACCGCTTTTCTAAATGGATATCTTGAGGAAGATGTCTATATGGATCAGCCTGAAGGTTTTGTCGATCCTAAGCATCCTAATAAAGTATGCAAGTTAAAGAAATCAATCTATGGATTGAAACAAGCATCAAGAAGCTGGAATCGTCGTTTTGATGAAGAAGTCAAGAAATTTGGCTTCATCAAAAACGCTGATGAAGCTTGTGTGTATAAGAAGGCTAGTGGGAGCATCATTACTTTTCTAGTATTATATGTCGATGACATTCTACTATTGGAAATGACATTCCAACCTTGGAAGGTGTAAAAGCCTGGCTTGGAAGTTGCTTTTCCATTAAGGATCTTGGTGAAGCCGCCTATATTTTGGGAATAAGGATCTATAGGGATAGATCAAGGCGCTTAATAGGTTTGAATCAAAGTGCATACATAGACAAGATCTTGAAAAGGTTCAAGATGGAAAACTCCAAAAAGGGTTTGGTGCCTATTCAAAGAGGAACTATATTGAGTACTTCTCAATCTCCCAGCTCAAAAGTTGAGCAAGAGAGAATGAGTGGAATCCCATATGCATCTGCTATAGGATCCATCATGTATGCTATGATATGCACGAGACCGGACGTGTCATGCGCTTTAAGCATGACAAGTAGATACCAGCAAAATCCAGGAGATAGTCATTGGATGGCTGTCAAATATATATTGAAATATCTTAGAAACACTAAAGATATGTTCTTAATATATGGATCTGGTGAGAAGGAACTCGTTGTAAAGGGTTACACGGATGCGAGTTTCCAAACTGATCGAGATGATTCTCGATCACAATCGGGGTATATCTTCATTCTAAATGGAGGAGCTGTTTCTTGGAAAAGCTCAAAGCAAGATGTGGTTGCATTGTCCACTACAGAATCGGAATACATCGCCGCTTCTTTAGCAGCACAAGAAGCTGCATGGTTGAAGAAATTCATTGCCGATCTAGGGGTTGTTCCTTCCATTCAAGAACCCCTAGAAATTCTTTGTGATAACGAGGGTGCGATTGCTCAAATCAAGGAACCTCGTGTGCACATCAAAAGACTAGGCACATTGAGCGGAGATTCAACTACATAAGGGATGAAGTTGAAAAGGGAAAGATATGTATTCACAAAGTTCACACCGATCAAAATGTTGCGGACCCACTCACGAAGCTCCTTGAAAGGCCTAAGCATGAGAGTCATACTTGTGCCATGGGACTTCGATTTTCTAGTGATTGGATTTGATCTATTTTATGTATTTGGATATCGGAACACTTGTATTATTAACACTATTTATATGAATATTGGTATTATGCATTTAAATTGTGTTATGTTCCATTTTTGCATGTTTAAATCCATGAATAAGTTAATTATTCTAAATGTCCGTAGTCGATCATATTTGTGGGAACAAATATGAATGTAAGATTATTATGAACTTGGATTGGTAGATATTCAAAAGGGTTTGAATATAGAGCAAAGTGTTGCTACCAAGGTTCATAGATATTTGTGGGATACAAATATTGGACTGACCTGCAATCAAGCATTACTACATGGAATCTCTGTGATTGATCATAAGTAATCTTGAGTTAAAAGGCGAATATCATTGTATCCTCAGACCTGAGATACATATTGGGTCTTGATATTCACTGAATATTATACTTTGACTTAATTCTTCGCTGTTCTGAAACATGGCAGTACATAAGACTAAGCTCAGGTATGATATAAGGTGATTGTGAAAGACGTATGTAGTCGAGATGGAATTTGTCCCTCTTATTCGTTGAGAGTTAGATGTCTAAGGCCTGTTACAAAGTTAAATCAATAGAGAATGATCACTCTGTGTCTCTAAGATTTAACATGACATCTGAGACAAAAGGATAAATGATCGATTCACCTAAATCATTTCAAGTAAGGGACTTGAAGAGGATGATGTTATTGAATGGCACTTCGTCATACGTATTAGGGGTAGCAAACCGTTGTTAGGCAGTATTTGCTGCTTGCGTCAATCTTCTATGAATCTTGTGCAAGTGGGAGATTGTTGGAATTCGTCTGCCCAAGACACATATTAAATTGACGTGGCTAGTACGTGATGATCCAAGTCGGGTCATACCCAATAACAAGCTAGACAAACACTTATGGTATTTATTTGAATGATTTGATCCTTAAATAAATATCAATACTTGAAACATTTAGAAAGTGGTTTTCTAAATAATTGCACTTGAGATATGTAAATAAATTATATGGATGATTTATTTTGAGAGAAATGTAAATATGTTTATTTGGCAAAATAAACATTTATATGTGTTGTGTATAATTTATAACATGTTACATAAGGTATGTAACAAGTTACAAGACTTTTATATAAAATGTTTTATGTAAAATACAAGTTTATAAAATTGGTGGATTTTGTCCATGTGATGGACCTAGGGGCCGGCCCCCCCCTCCCCATGTGCATATGATGTGTTGTTCAACACACATCATTAGTTGTCTTGTATGTCTTACAACACACACATAGAGTGTATCAAAAAACATACATGCAACTCTAAGATTTCTCTCAACTTTCTCAAGAGAAAAACTCTCTTCCTTTTCTTCTTTTGATTTCGGCCACAAGGAGCAAAAGGGAAGGATTTCAAGTTCAAATCCTAGCATAGTTTGGGTGTTTGTTGGAAGCTTGGGGTATACAAGCTTGAGGTTCTTCTAGGTTGAAGACTTGCCACTTCAAGATCATCATCTCCTTCATTCCACCTTCTCATAAGCTTGGAAGAAGGTAGTTTTCTAAAACACCCTATGGCCCACTCTGACACTAATATTTTCAGCAATCCCGATGGGATACTGAAAAGAATGGTCAGCAAGTCTTATACTCATACGAGTAGGGCGAAGGACTCCCAATGACAACTTGGAATAAACCGAGTAAGGCATCAAATTGATGCTAGCCCCTAAATCAGCTAAGGCTTTACAAATAATAGTTCTAATAGAGCAAGTGATAAGAAAACTCCCTGGGTCTTCAAGCTTTGGTGGAATGCGGTTCTGCAAGATAGCAGAACACTCGACATTAATAAAAGTAGCCTTTGCCTCTTCAAACTTCCCTTTGTCTGTCACAAGCTCCTTAATGAACTTAGCATAATTGGGCATCCCCTGAATAAGATCAACTAAAGGAACATTAATATGAACATTTTTTTATCATGTCCACAAACTTGTTATATTTCTCCTTTAGCTTTGCTTTCCTGAACCTCTGTGGAAATGGTATCTTCGGCTTGTATGGTTTAACCTCTGGAACCACAGCCGGTTTTGATGGAGTGACCGGAGTCTTCACGGTCGAATCTTCCTCCATCACTATTTCTTCATCAACATCGGTATCATCACCCCCGTTATCCTGCACATCTGAAACAACAACATTAGGAATAGGAGGTGGGTCATAAGACCTACCAGTACGAGTGGTGATGGCTTTGGCTTGCTCATTACGGACTGGAGGTGGAGTGTATTTCTGTCCCTGACTAAACTGTCCCGAATTAAACTGAGGTCTAGGATTCTGCTTTGTGTTGCTAGGAAGAGTCCCCGTGGGCCTAGCAAGAGCTGCCATCCTACTTTCGAGATCCTTGAAATTAGCACCCTGATTTTTCATGTTGATCTCCACCTTCCCGCTTATCTAATCCAACCTCTCACTCAAAGCCTTAGTATCATCCCTGATCATTTGAATGCTAGTGTTTGTTTCAACTTGATTACTAGCCAACTGCTTCATCATCTCCCTCAACTCGGCATTAGGATCGGCATTAGAAGAAGAAGAACCTAATCCTTGTCCTTGCTGAGTCTGCTGTTGTGGCTGATTCTGATAATTATCTCTTTGCCACCTATTACCTGAAAACCGAGAATTAGCCTGAAAAGAGAGTTATAAGAAGTATTACCTGAAGGCCGGTTCTGGAAACCGGTGTGCGGTAGCTCCCTTGGGGTTGATTCTGAACATAGTTTCACATCTTCGGGTGCCCGATTTGGACACTCATCAGAATAGTGCATATCACCACAATGATCACACCCATCGGCTACGACCTTAACATCCTCTCAATTGCTCCAAACCTAGTCTCTTGAGCAGCAAAGCTCCTATCCATGCGCTCAGATAGCGCCTTAATCTCTCCAATAACCCGAATCGTTGCTAGCTTCAACCTTAGCAACTCTCCCTTGGTTAGTTCCTTTCTTCATCTTTCTTTCATTCTTAAAGAACCTTTCATCATCCATATTTGAGTTATCCTTTGCCATGTCTTCCAAGATTTGATAGCCTTCATTGGGTGTAATGTTATTGAAACTACCCCAAAAGCATATCCCAATTCTCGTTTAGACTTCTTATTCAACCCATCAAAGAAAAGCTCCACATATTGTTCCTTAGTCAAATTGTGACCTGGACAATTTCTCAACATCTCCTTGAAACGAACCCAAGCATCTGCAACATCTTCTCCATCATCTTGTTCAAACGACCTAATCATATTCTCTAACTTTCTTTGAGTTCTAAGTGAATAAAACTCACCAATGAAAGCCTCCTTAAG
This sequence comes from Erigeron breviscapus, assembly GCA_034093135.1. Lineage (NCBI taxonomy): Eukaryota > Viridiplantae > Streptophyta > Magnoliopsida > Asterales > Asteraceae > Erigeron > Erigeron breviscapus. The sequence continues at coordinate 229,533,712 of CM067167.1, read as the reverse complement.
TTGGTTCCAAGTAGTGATTGAATTTTCTGGAAGATCATTGAACCAATCAAGCGCTT
>CM067167.1:229529500-229532656 GCA_034093135.1 Erigeron breviscapus | reverse complement strand
GGTTCCTGGTTATCTCTTGACACAAGTCTACGTCTGACTTTCCCTGGATTAGACAATGGGCTAAGCAAAGGTCGGCCAGAAGCTCTTGTGTTCATCAACTAACAAGAACCTGCACACTCACCACAAACAAACCGTCAACCGCACCTGTGGTATAATTGAAATAAAATAAAATACAAACTATCTAATAAAGCAATAACTTTCTCACAAATGAATGTGAAAAAGGATCGAACTACAAAATAAACAACTACTTAAAATTAAGTCCCCGGCAGCGGCGCCAAAAACTTGATGTGTAAAATCGAGTTTAAAAATTAAAACAAGAAATACCCTAAAACTGACTACTACACACTCACGGGCAGTGGACCCGTTCGTATATAGTATAGCTAAAAGGTAAGTCCAGGATCGAACACAGGGACTAAAACTAAGTAATTGTTGACATTAAGTAATTCAAGTAAAAGGGGGTTTTGTGACCGAATTGTCACGTTGCAAAAGTCAGTAAATAATTAGTAATCCCAAAGGATTAATCGAAAGAGAATTTTGTTTAAAACAATAATTTAAAAGGTCATCCATCTTGACTTCGCTCAACACATGTCCAGATTGCACATAAATGAAGTTCAAATCCAAATTAGTTGATTAAATAACCGAGACTCAAACAAAGCACCAACCCCGTACCCGTCAAGTTGAAAACATCATTTGACTCTCTTGCTTAAACTAGTTTCGTTACAAAGACCGGTACCCCAAGACATCTTTTATAACTTCCCTAATCAAACAATTGGTTTGGTTATTGAAATAACAATTATACCTATCGATTGTACCCAACCGTTAACACATTTCTCCCTATTATCAAGAACGATTATCTACCGTACCCGTCATAGATCCAATCGTTTGTACCCAAACAATCAAAATGAAATATACGTAATCAATAACTACCATTAAAGACACATATAAATCACCAATCAATTCAAGATAAATAATAAGGAAGAAATACGCTAAGATCTCGATATAACGTTAAATGAAATCAACATTGAATTAATAAAATTGTGCAATCTTTACATAATGTCTCACTCCATCAAGATGGATGATGAAGTGATTAGCCACTCATATTAAAATAAGAATAACAATTAAAATAAGAGAAATTCATTGTTACCGAATGATAATAATTGAAAGCTACGAACGTAATCGATCCAATCGTGTTTGAAAACCTAAAATATGATGAAAAACTGATAATATCTCCAATTTAGGGTTTTGAACACGGCTGCTAAAAGAGAAGAGTGTTTTTGGCATAATTTTCAAGCTATTTATATGCCCTCAGAATTCTGCCAGATTCGCGACCAGTTGCGGCGCAACTATGTTTGACTTTTGGCCTTTCACTTTGACTTTCGTTGACCTTGAATGGCTTGAACTTGATCCCATTGCGGCGCAACTGAAGAATGTTGCGGCGCAACTTATCTCTCTGCTTCTGGGTTGCGGCGCAATGAAGAGCTGCGGCGCAATTCACCGTTGACTTGCGTTGACCATTGACTTATGTTGACTCGTGGTTGGCCTGGAAGGAGGGGAGTTGCGGCGCAACTGGAAGGGTTGCGGCGCAATCTATCTCTCTGGAATTGGGTTGCGGCGCAATTCTGAGTTGCGGCGCAACTAGGCCTTCTACAACTTTGACCTTAGTTGACTTTCTGCAATCTTTATCCAAATGCTTCCGAAATCTTCCGTTAGCACTTGATTCTCCTCAACAATGTCGTTTTCCCCAGATTTGCGCTTAAATACCTGTCAGTACCCTGAAACACTAACAAATACCATAAACGCACCAATTGTATACAAAAACGACTCATAAACCATGCAGAATCAACTAAATACGTTGTGAGAAATGGGTATAAAATACGACATATCAGGCTACCCAACGCTATCTGCGTTTCCCAAGCCTATGGGTTCACCTATCGCCATTGGGTTACCCCAGTTAGCCGAGATTTATTACAATTATTGATGCTTATAGTCAATATAATGCACCAAACATATAGAAAAACATACTATTTAGCTATTATTATTACAATACCTTTTAACCGCCTGATACATCTTTTGTTGCATGTTGCCTCTCTAGAGTCCTTGGCTTGGGAGGAAATGTGAATGGGTCACCTAACTGTTCGTTATTGCTCATCTCACTAGATACGACTTCCCCACTAGGACGTGATGATGCTGTAAAACAAAACAGTCAGACTTAAGTGGTTTCTCTATAATGGATTTCCAGTTTAACAACTACAGTTTACACTGTAAACCACACCCTGATGCAAAACCCATTCATGACTCATGAGAGCAACACTAAAACAATTTAGTTGTTAGATGCGTGAAGTTAGTTGTTATATGTTCAAGCTACCATTGGGTGGGCTCTGTACACCAACTGCAATTGCAGAAAATGTATCAAAATTTCTCTTTTTCTGAATCACTAAGCACAATGATACTCGGATGTGCTAGAGATGAAGAAGAACTTCTATTGGTGATTCCAGATGTCTAGTTATGGTTGTATGGTGTATAAGCCATCACACAAGGTCGGTCCACACTTTCGAACTCACGTTCGTACTGTATTCTTCAATATGAATCTCGCTACCATCCAAAAGCCCGTTCACATTCCCATTTTCTAACTTGTGTTCACTTTTGACAGCATAAACTTTCATATTTGAACCATCATTAGCTACAAGAACACACAATGATCTATCTGAAAGGTCCCATTGTTCAAGGTCCCATTAATGTTAATATTGTAAAGTAAATCACTATAAAGGATTCTTGGTCTTATAGACAAACTCAGCTATTTCTGACTTTATGAACGGTCCCTCTGTAGGTACATGTTGGTTAGAATATAGCATGGAATGTAGTGACTAGGACAAAACAGAAGACTCAAGTTAAAAGAACTAACCGAAATGGCTAACTTTTTCATTTTCCTTCTTTAGCAAAACCAAAGCTGGACGTTTCCCCACAGTGGGTCAATATGGAAAAGCTTTGCTGCATCTGCAATGGAAGTTTGGTAGAAGCTCACTTCATCTTCCTGTTTTGATGTTTCAGCAAGTTCTTCACTTTCTGGACCCTACAAACATTATGAACATCGAAACAAAAACATAAATTAAGATCTAAAACAAGAATCACTACCACATCAATTTTTCAAACAACCAC
>CM067167.1:229384500-229524500 GCA_034093135.1 Erigeron breviscapus | reverse complement strand
GTATGCCCGTCGAGAGAGATCGATATGGTGCTGAAGAGCGCCTAATGGCAGCTTATTTTAACGAAAACCCAACGTATTCGTTGAAGAACTTTAGGCGACGCTTCCGTATGTCGAGACCTATGTTCATGCGCATTGTGAACGACATAATATCATACCCATCTCGACATCCAGGTCCTGTGCCTTTGCATTTTCAAAGAATGCAAGACAAGCAGGTTGATGGTCGAGGAAAGGTTGGTTTCAATGCAATCCAAAAGTGTGTATGCGCCATACGTCAGTTGGCGTATGGCTACAATCCCGACTCGCTTGACGAGTATCTACAGATGGGTGAAGAAACAGCAAGATGTTATCTAGACTATTACTGTAAGTGTGTGTTTGAACTTTACAGGGATGAATACTTGCGCAGACCAACACCGGAGGACATACAACGCTTGTATGCTCGACATGAGGAGCTTCATGGTTTCCCAGGCATGCTTGGAAGCGTTGATTGCATGCACTGGCCTTGGAAGAACTGTCCCAAGGCATGGCAAGGTCAATTTACGCGTGGTGATCACGGTCATCCAACCATCATGCTTGAAGCGGTAGCTTCGTACGATAGGTGGATTTGGCATGCCTTTTTCGGCACAGCTGGTTCGAACAACGATATAAATGTTCTCAACCAGTCGCCCTTATTTAGGGAAATCATAGAAGATCGTGCGCCTGATAGCTCGTTCACTGTTAATGGCACCCACTACAAAAAAGGTTACTATCTCGCCGACGGCATTTATCCCGAATGGTCGACTTTTGTAAAGTCGTATTCATGCCCTCAAGATGAGAAGCGGAAGAAATTTAAAAAGTATCAAGAAAGTGCTCGGAAAGATGTCGAGCGTGCCTTTGGAGGACTTCAAAATTCATGGCACATTCTAAGCCAACCAGCAAGATCAAAAAGCGTGAATCGAATAACTCGAACAATGTACGCGTGTGTTATATTGCATAACATGAAGGTTGAAGACGCGGGGTACGCCATAAGCTCACTCGAGGATGGAGACGATAATGATCCAATCGTCTTACCTGAGCGTACGTTCCAGGAAAGGATGGCAGTTCACCAACGAACCGGCAAGGAGCTTCGAGATCGCACTGTGCATCATGCTCTTCGTCATGATCTTACGGAGCATATATGGCGCCTCCCGGCTTAATGTGTGTTTTTTTAAAATAAACTATTGTAATGTTTTTTTTTTAATGTGTGTTTTCTTTATTTTTAATAAGTATTGTAATGTTTTTATTTTTAATGAAGTGTTTCTTATTTGTGTATGTTTTAGTTTGTTATTAATTTTGAAGGGTTAAAAGTGTCAAGTTTGGATAAAAGGGTATAATTAAATAATTGGTGGGTCCAAGACTAGTCCTTGAGGGATGAGTGCATTGGGTGTATTTTGGGGGGATTAGTCCTTGGAGTGTTTTTTGCTGATGTGGCGCTGACAGGGACTAGTCTTTGGTGGATGAGTCCTGGGCATTGGGTACCCTCTAATAAAACTTGTTATCTAATCGTTGTTATGTAACAGTTTGCGAGTAAATTGTAAATGTGTTCCAAAAATGAATTTGGACCTATGTATGGTAAACTTCAACAGGCCTTCAAATTATGATTCTTTCTTTAATAATAAATAAAGACATTTCACGAAAAAGTTCCAATCCAAAATCCACAGTTTTATTTTCCTCAGTTTAAGTTGTATGTAGTCATTTATATATTTTATGAAAAATGATTGATCCTACTAAACATTAGTTTAAAAATTCTCTTAAAATCTTATGAATGTGATAAGTAGATTCCACTTAATCTTTTTCCTAATCTTTCCCTTTAAATTTCTACACGTCACCATCCAATAAATTAAAAAGATTTTTAAGCTAATGAATAGGAGGATTAATCATTCCCCACAGAACATATAGATTTAAATGCAGTGAGTCATGTGAAATGGTTACTGAATGAATATAAACAATAACCAAAAATGTAGGTTTAAGATGCTACTGGTACTTTGATGCTTAGCCTTTTTATTTCTCTCTCTATCTCCTTGATAAGATAAAAATAAAATAAAACTTCACTGCTGTTATTACAGCTTATAGACATGACGTAAAGCAATTTACAAAAGAGCTTTTGCCTCTGCCCAATTCTCCTCCTCCTCTATTTGTTTCTTTCTTCTCCCTCTCATCACATATTACGGAGTTTTACATTGCTACTCTACCCACCCACCCACCCCTATAATCTCTTTTTAATAAAAGGAATTGATAATATTTGTACCACAAGTTTTTATTAATGTACCATAGTTATGCATATTATTTTGTACGTTAAAGTTATATAAATGTACATTCAAAAAAAAAGAGGCCGGGATATAAAGGATTAGGATTCTCTAAAGTTTTCCCAACTTGACTAGTCAAGGGTTTTCCCAACTTGACTAGTCAAGTTGGGATAACTTTAGGGAATCCCCTTCCTTAAATAAAACATACGTATAATATATCACAAACTACTACTTAGTGACTTTCCTTCGTTTTATATAATATCGGATTTAAAAATAATCTTTTGATTAAAAAAATAGTATATACCCTTTTTGAAGTTTTTTGAACAACAACTTTAGGAATTTCAAACCAACTCACTAAAAAAAATAGGAAGAGAGCAATTACATTATTCGGAAATTTCAATCATCTCAACTAATAAAATTTTATTTTAATCTTTTAATCAAGGTTGCGGAACTCGGGAATCGGGATCGGATCGGCGAGGGAGGAGTCAGGATTTTTTAAATCGGATCGGAATCGGATCGGTGAATAGTGGGTTTTTATGTATAAAATAATAGTTTTTGAAATTATATGTAAGAAAAAATTAAAAATATATATAAAACTTCAAACTTAAACATAACATAATTTTTCAACTTAAACATAATTGTCTAGAAACATAATAACACAATTCATAAAAACTTTAAAAAAGGAAAAAAAAAAGTTTAACTTTGGTTGACCCGATCCGATACAACCGAGTCTTGACCGATACGACCGATTCTTGACCGATACACCCGATTCTTGACCATGTTGACCCGAGTCTTGAACCCTGGCCGATTTTCAGTCCGAGTATCGGAAACTCGGATCGCCAGGAAGCCGATACACGAGCCGATTCGGCAAAATCGGCTGTATCGGTCGAGTTTTACAACACTGCTTTTAATATATTAAAAGACAGTTGTCCTAATAACTTATCGACCAATTATAATAACTCTCAATTTGCTCTAGTAACTATCATAATATTCATAATTGATATCACTTTTTTTTTTGAAAGGTATGTTGTATTCATGCATTCACAGTCCTCGCAAATACGAGCGACCTAATCAATTACAATGTATCAAACACATTTACAGTATGCTAAAGTTTACCCATTCTACCCAACTAAGTCTATGTTGCTTTGCTCTGTTCTTGAACCAAAGGTACCCGAGCGCTTTAATGCTTTGAGTGATCTTCACTGGGCTAACCTCCACGTTGTTGAACCTCTTGTCATTCCTTGCTTTCCATAGACACCAACACGTAGTCCATACGACTCCTTTATAGACCTTCCCTTTTCTTCCACCAAAACCCATATGTTTATGCAAGTACAGTAGGTCCCTAGTCGAGAAAAGAATAGGTGAACCAGTCCTGCACCACGACCCGATCATTCCCCAAACCTGGTTCGCAACCCTACACGAGCACATAATGTGCTCAATTGTTTCTTCATCCTCGTCGCACAGCCCACACATGGGATTCCCATTAAAACAGTTTCTAACTTGGAGCGCCTTAGCTGTGGGGACACGATCCATCAAGACTCTCCAAAGGAAGATATTGCACTTCTTTGGTACCCATTTGGTCCATTTGAAAACGAACCGCCCACTAAAGTTTCTGTCCTCACTGATCAAATGCTTCACCCCTCTAACCTCAAATCCCTCCTTCATATTCCCGATCCATACCCATTTGTCCTCCGAGTTTGTTAAGTTGACCTGTTCCACTAATTCTTCCAGCATCTCTAGATCTTTCGTTTCTTTCACTCCATTTATTGATCCCTTCCACCCCCACTTTGCGTTATCCCCGATCCTATCCTTCACCACACACTTCTTATTTAGTGAAAGTTTTATTTAGTGATATTATTTATTTGTTTTCATTAATATGAAGGTGTTTTTGAAAGTTTCATAATTTGGTTGACAACTAAAGGCATCTCAATCTCATGAGATATTGACAAAAAAACTTATTTTTCTTTTTACAAAAAAGTTTATGAAAAAAAATGACACATTGGGTTGGATAGTTTATTTGACGGATCTCTTTCTTTTAAAGTGTATATTTCTATCCATTCTAAAAACTAATTGTCATTATAATTGGTTCCATAGATATACATACAATATGGTGGATATGTTTTCAGCCTTTTGCTGGAATTTTGGCGATTAATGAAATGATTCTTTGTTGGCCATTAAAAAAATTAGAAATTCATTAACAAATTGCCCTAACCCTAAAGAAAGAAACCAAGTGATGAGACTAGACTCTAAACCCAAATCTCTTCTCTTTTTTTTGTATCTTCACCAAAAGACTCTGCACTGCATGCTTCAATTACCAACAACCCTGACAACTTCCAATTCTTTTTATTTATTAATTTTGAAGTAAATTCCAATTTACTATTTGCAAATATATTGTTATTACTTAACTGTTTATTCTAATTCTATTCCGATGAAATTAATGAAACCGATCGACTTCACGTTTTATGTAAATTAGTTAATGAATTGAAGAATATTTTACTTTTAATTATGTATATTATAGATTTTATAGCTATAGAAAGAATAACTCCAATAAAAACCTTTTTTTTTTATTTTCTTTTTTTGCCAATGGGGTTGGTGGCCCATTGGTAAGGTTTTTGACCTTGGGGGATCCAGCTGAATTCGAGTCCACTTTCCACATTTGTGAGGTGGATTAATAGGGATTTTTTGAGAGTCCTAGGTTTCATTCCAGACATGCGTGTAATTTAAGAGTAATAGTAGATTAGAATGACGTTATAAAAAAAAAAAAAAAAACCTTTTTATTTTTATTTTTTTAAAAAAGAAAAGCTTCCAAACTGATGGTTAAAAACGATTACTCCTAATAAATACTGTACAAGAAGAGACATTCGGACTGTCTACAGACTATAGACCAACTTTTAATTGCTGTGAGACCTATCTCTTTTTCTTACATAATTACAGATTTGATAGGAAGAACTAAAATAATGATTATGTTTATATAGGATAGATTTTCAGTAAAAAATAAAAAAGCAGAGCCAGCCCTTTTGTAAGCTTAATTCTCGGGAGAAACCTTTTCTTTCTCTCTCTCTCTCTTTGTATTTCTCCCTCCCTCCCTTCCTCATCATCATATATATATATATATATTACAGTATATAGATAGAGACAGACAGAGAGGCATATGATTCCCTCCTCCTGCAGTCTGGTTCTTTTAATTTAATTAATGAATATGATTGATGATATAATACTCGTAGTAGTTACTAGTTTTTAGTTGTTGCATTTTGATTTATAATATAGTCGATCGTAGTATAAAGACGGCCGGCAGATAGCTAGAGAAATACTCCAATAAATTATTATTACTAATTAAATAAATAGAAGGAAGATGGAGGGGGTTGGTGGAAGTGGAGGAGGTACTTCATCATGTTTCTCCTTTGGAAATAACAACATCATTCATAATATTCATAACAACAACAACAGTGCAGCAGCAGCTGGGTCGTTGTGTCTTCCTCTCCCTCCTGCTGCCGTCTCTAATAATTCATATAATAATAACCTAATTTTAGTAGATCATCATAGCACTACTACTACTGCCGCCATGATGATGCTTGATCAAGACATTAATAATAATAATATTGACGGAGGAGGAGGAGGATCATCGTCATCTGCTGCAGGCAGATCATCAGCGGGAAGTTTAGGTTTCATGTCTTGTTCTTCTTCTGTTAATAAAGCAAAAATCATGGCTCATCCTCATTACCCTCGTCTCTTATCCGCTTATCTCAACTGTCAAAAGGCAGGTTTATCTATCCAGATCTATCTATCTTTATATACAGTATATTCTATGGATCGATCGATCTGCTTATTATAATTCACATTACGCAATTAAAGGAATAGAAAATTAATTAATTAAACATGCTGTTTATTGAGTATATAAGATATTCTATGGACTACTACTACTACCACATACAATAATCTAGCAGCTAATTAAACAAAGTCATTCATTTCTCTATAAATCGGCTAGACAGTGATTTTGTTTTCTCCAGGGAGGGAGTGATGTTGTGTGCTTAATCATTACTATACACTAGTAGCTAGTATATTACTAGTATTTTACAATTAATTAATTACAGTAGTAGCTAGGCAAAAGTTAATTAATGATCAGCTAGCGGATGCAAATAACCCTTGAAACGGGTGGGTTTTCTTGATTTGTGTGTTGTTTGACATCCATCTCCTTTTTTTATTTTAGTCATTTCTTCATTTGGCAGCAACCTACCTACGTGTTATCACTTCAACAGAGAATATATACATATACTCGTAATTTTGCATCGAAAACAAAATATATATGTATACTACTAGTAGTATTAATTAAAGATGCAAAAATAAATTTACATCTATCTTTAGTACGTTAGTTATACTTGAAAAACATATATAAAATATACTGCATGTGAGATTTGACAAATCAAAAGATTAGATCGATAATAATTAATTATATATTGTAGTAGCTAGCTAGCGAGTATTTTTAATTAAATCAACTCAAATATATATGTATTTACAGATAGGAGCACCTCCACAAGTAGTGGAAAAGCTGGAAGAAGCATGTAGAGGTGGTGATGAGGGGGGAATGAATATGATGATGAATATAGTACTGGGACAAGATCCAGGGCTGGATCAGTTCATGGAGGCTTACTGTGAGATGCTTATAAAATATGAACAGGAACTCTCTAAACCCTTCAAAGAAGCCATGCTGTTTCTCTCCCGAGTTGAATCCCAGTTCAAACAAATTTCCATCTCTACCACTTCTTCTTCTTCTACTACTACTTCTAATCATCACTCTGCCGCCGGTACCCCTCCATCTCCCATCTTACTTGCTTTTAATTATCTCATCCTAATTAATTCTCCATATATGCTTTTTTTAATTAGTGTCCGGTTCCAATTTTTTTTTTTATGAGAAATGATAAACATAGCCCTAGCCCCCCGGGGCTATGATTCATATGTTCACACATGTATAAATTTGTTGTACATCGATTTTTAGGCATAATCTTAGGAGGTGGTTATAAATGCATGTCATTGAGGCTATGTTTATTATTTTCCTATTTTTTACTTATCTATATCTATCTATATCTATACTCCTTTATAAAGATTATCCACCCCCTAAAAATAGAAAGTGTTACACAATAGTTACATACGAAAGTACGAAATTGCCCTTAATAAACACCCCTATGGAAAGGGTTATTAGAGATTACCAAATTTGTTCTTAATGAATTAATTTACAGTCTAAACCCTTATCTTGCTAATTTACATTTTAAATCCTTATCTTATAAAATATTTTCACTATTATCTTTATATCAACTTACACCACTCGACACCAATTGTCGATGTCATCACCACCCGTCACCAACACCACTAAACCGCCGTCGTCGTTACCGTCGCCGCATTGCGTGGGTACCATGCTCGTTAAAGAAACAAATTAAGACAAATGTTTTTAGCTGATTATCTAATTATGAGTAATACTAATGATCTTTATTACTATATACCTTAGTGGTACTACTACCTATCACCAAAAAGAATATTGTACTATATTATACTTATCATACTGGATCTTAAATTGTTGTTTTCAAATTTTGTTTAAACACAATTTCCAAGAATAGACAAATAGTTTACCTACAGTTTTTTTTTCCACAATTCTAGTGAGTTTCTTTTTTTTGAAAAGTTTTATCATTTTCCTGTGTGGAAACATGATCTTTGACATACGAGGAGGAGGCTCATGATCTATATATACGTGTATTTTATGACCCTAGCTATATATGGGACTATATATATATATATATATAATATGGTTTGTGTGTATGGCCCGGCCCGCCTATCATCTAATTCTAATGAATCTTAATTCAATACTCCATCTTGGAATTGAAGCTGTTTTGAACAGTGAAGTAACCTGTACATATTTGCTGTTTTTCACCCCCCCTGAATTGTAGATGCATACAAGTACAATTATATGTCTCTTTTCTTGGCAATATTATCAGGTTGCTCTATTACATTGTTTTTAACCCTGTAAGGCTTTTTTTTTTTTTTTTTTTTCTTTTGTTACGTACGGTTAACGTATATGTATGTCAACCACATGTGTAGCATTAATAGAGAAAAACATACAAGTATTTGTTTTTGGTTCAGATATATTAGTTATTGATGTTAAGATATATATTTATGTCATCTTTAAAGTAATATATATTTATGTTATTCTAGCAACAGACCCATGTTGTAAAAACTATAATCTAATTAAAATAAATATATAAATCCGTATGCATGCACTGAAAGAACTAGCTAGTATACATAAAAAACACCTTCACATTGCATTGTGTGTGATCATATATTGATGTAAAAATCAGCTGGTGGTGACGGAGGAATGAACAAAAACGGTTGGTCCGAAGAAGAGGTGGATGCAAATAACAACCAGCAGCTGCTGGTTGATCCTCAAGCTGAGGACCGGGAACTCAAGGGTCAGTTACTGCGCAAGTATAGTGGTTATTTAGGAAGTCTGAAGCAAGAGTTCATGAAAAAGAGAAAGAAAGGAAAGTTACCAAAAGAAGCTCGCCAACAGTTGCTCGACTGGTGGACCAGGCATTATAAATGGCCATACCCTTCGGTAAGTTATATATCTATATATATATATATGTTGATCAACTAATGATATGTATATTAACATGCCGTTTTTCAATCGATTGATACTGAGCGTAATTATGATACTATTCTTTCATCATACATATTATTGATCATACGTACATATATACAATTGATGGCTGCACATACGTACGTACTGCAGGAGGCTCAGAAATTGGCACTGGCAGAGTCGACAGGACTAGACCAGAAGCAGATAAACAATTGGTTCATAAACCAAAGGAAGCGACACTGGAAGCCCTCTGAAGACATGCAGTTTGTGGTGATGGATGCTTCTGCTGCTAATCATCATCATCCTTATTTCATGGAAAACTTCCTCCTCGCATCAGGGGGCGGGACTACTGCTTATCCCATGGATGTTTCCTCGTTTATCTATGATAATCGATCATAGCAGACCGGCCTGGTTTTGCAATAATTAATATGCATTTGTCATAAACTTTTAATTAGGCAGGCATTCTCATGTTTGGCCTATTGATCGATCGTTCCTTAATTATTAGAGTTTGAATCATATCATATATATCTTCTAGCTAGGCATTAATTATTAAATTATTTTATTTATTATAAATTATTTTATTATATATTAATTAATTAATAATATATATATTAATTAATTAATTAATTAATTAATATATAGATTAATATTAATTAATTAATTATATATTATGATAACTTGCTGCTTAACTTATCACTAAACTAATTGCAAATGAAATTCGACACTGATAGTGTACCACTTCTCTAATGACCTAGCTTGGGTCGTAACATCCTTTCCAATTTATGGAGGTTGTTAGGCTCCCGACAAGGCCTCTTAACTTGAGCATGGAGTAGGCTCTGGACTTGAGCATGACTGCTCCATAAAGACTATTGACGAAACCTCCTGACTTGAATTCAGAGATAAACCTAAAGTCTAACGCTTTATTACTTGCAATGCAACACTATACTGGGAGGCTTGATGATGTACTATATCCCTAATAGCTTAGGGTAATTATCTTTATGGAGGCTACTAGGCTCTAGCCCTAAAGTAGCCTCCGGACTTGAACATGAAGCAGCCTCTAGACTAAAGCATGGCTGCTCTATGGAGGCTTCGGACTTGAGCATGGACATGCTCCGGACTTAAGCATGGTCGCTCCATGGAGGCTCCCGACGTAGCCTCCGGACTTGAGCATGGCTGCTCCATTGAGGCTCCTGACGTAGCCTCCGGGCATTAGAACCATTTTTTCGGATTCGGTTCGGATATTTAGAAAAATTTAAATCGCTAAGTTCAGTTACCCATAAATCGGTTACCCGAAAAAGTTGGTTAATTTCGATTCGGTATTCTGTTAATCATTTTTAAGTCATGATAATATAATGTTCAAGTTTTCAATTATAATAACAAACTTACATTGTAATTATAATAAATAATTTTACATTTTTAACTACAAAATTATTTATATATTAACTACATTAATATTTTGTTATACATTACATCTCATTTTGAAATACTTTTTCTTAATGTTATATTTATGCAATGTAATTTTTATCTAAAAGTATCATGATTACTACTTAAAATATATTACATATGATATCACTAATATTTTTGATATTGTTAAACAAAGTTAACAAATGTTCTTTTTGTATATATAAAAAAATTACTTTCAAGGTAATCAAAGATAGCGGAAAAAAAGTAAATGATGTATTCATGTAATACATATATGATTATATGTAGACATATATCAATATTCAGTTTGGTTCGGTTAAACGTGAGTAGTAATGAAAATTAGAAACCGTCACCGAACCGTTATACACATGTCTTTTGTTTTTCGGTTTTTTCGGGTTTTGTTTTTTTTCACCGCATTGTTCGGTTTCGAACCACGCAATTCGTCCGGTTTTTTGGTTTCTCATTTAGTTTTTACACTTGCTTACTTGCAAGACGTGAACATCATAACAAATATATAATTTACCCATACTTATTTTTTTACAATTTAAAAAAATATAAATAAGTTTATTAATTTGTTCACATTTAAAAATGTGTATGATAAAAATACACGTTAAAAATGTGTGGAAAGATTTGAGAAAATATAATTTTTTTCACCCTTATATGTATGTAAAAAAATTCATACTTTTATGAGTGTAAAAATATATTAATTGTTTATATTTAAAAGTGTGGAAGTCAATTTGTTATAACACCAAATTTATTGTAATTGCTCACATATATAACAGGAACTGTGAATAATTTGAATGTTACAAATTATGAAAAAGTTTGAAATTCGTTTATACTTTTAAGCGTCAACATTGTGTTTATACATTTATAAGTGTGAAATATTATACCTTTTAGAAATCTTTTACATTTTTAAATGTGAACTATATTTTACTCATTTAAAATATGAATTATATTTTTATATATTTTTCAATGGAATCAAATGAACAAATTTCTTCATATTTTTTAAATTAGTGAAAAAGTAAACTTAAACAAATGATATTTCTGTTGTAGTGGAAATATATGATATGAATCGGATATTTTTAATTGATGTTCGGATTCTTCAAGACTATTCAACTAATAAAATTTTAGAGACTCTTAATTTTATTGTTACAAAGTTACAACTTCGGTGGTATGTCTTTTCATCATTTTCACTAGGGTTAAATGCATAAAAAGGTGTTCTATTTCTAGATTTTTTAAAAAGAGTAACGTATTTGTGTTTTGATTATCAAAGGGACTATGTTTTCAAACTGTAAGCAATAATGATAACATCGTTAATTTTTAACGTTAAACATTCGTTAAGTGTCAACGTGACATGTGACACCAATAAATTAAAGCCCACGTCATCAAAGAAAATGGTTGATCTAAACAGTTTACAACAACATCGTCATCTCCAACAATCGGGTATCATTTATCGGTAAAATAAATATAGATCGTGATAGGTATAAAAATGGTGGAAGAAAAATCAGTGATGAGTATAAAATGAGGTTTGCATTGCTATGTGTATAGAAATGAGGTGTGCATTACTAGGATAAATGCCAAGTAGACTTTTTCTAATGATGTGGCGTGTCACCTTGACACTTAACGAATATCTAACATTCAAAAGTTAACGATATTACCTTTGTTGCTTACAATCTGAAAATATAGTCTCCTTAATAATCAAAACATAAATACGTTATCCTTTTTAGGAATTTTATGAAAATATCTTATTTTTTATGCATTTAAACCTTTTCACTATCATCAAATAAAAAGGAACGAGTTATAGAAACATGATTATTAGATGAAACACACAAAAATAATTAAATTCTAGTATCAAGAATGAATTTTAAAAAATATGCTGGCATTTTAAATGAAAATTTATCATTATTTTGATATGACTTTTTAGATACATATAATCACAACCCACAAGTATTTAAATTTCACATACTCCAAAACTTTGAATGATAGTGATTTCTCATCAAGAGATTTAGATTGAGGATCTATTTTGTGAAGGAACTCTTTAACACATACGCGATCAACGTATGCTAAATTTAATGAGTTTTCTAAACCTTTAAAACAAATAATCGCATAATAATCTTGAATAAAGGAAGTCTTTTTGCGAGTAATTCATGTTTTTAACGTTGTATTGGTGAAATTGTCATTTAGTACCTCAACGACGTGTTCTGCATTGATCGTTTATATTTTCTAAATAGTAAACTAAATATTTAAAGTAACTAGATTTCAAAATGGAAATATGGTGCATATAATAAGGTTTTTTTAATATGTGTACGCATATTTAAAAGCACTAAATGTAGGGCTGTAAACGGTTAGGTTCGGTTCGGTTAGCTAGAAATTTCGAACCGTTTTTCGGGTTTCGGTTCGGTTCGGTTAGTTAGAAATTTTGAACCGTTAATTTCGGTTACCCGCAAATCGGTTACCCGAAAAAGTCGGTTAATTTCGGTTCTATTTTCGGTTAACCATTTATTAAAGTTATGCTAATATAAAGTTTAAGTTTTCAATTATAATAGTCAATTCACATTGTATTAATTAATTTTTCTATGTAAAATAGTTATTTAACTACATTAATATTTTGTTTTATAAATAAATATACATTACATCTAATTTTGAATTACTTTTTTCTAACGTTATATTTATGCAATGCAAGTTTCTATCTAAGAGTATCATGATTAACTACTTAAAATGTCTTCTATATGATATTACTAATATTTTTGATAAATATTTTAAACAGAGTTAACAACTTTTCTTAAAAAGAGTATATATATAAGAAAATTACTCAGAATATCCAAAACTAATCATAGATTGTGAAAGAAAGTTAGTAAAATTGTTAATATTTTAGGCAACACATACAAAAGATTAGCTAAATAGATATGTAAATTATGTATTCATGTAATACATATATGTGTAAATATACATATATATGATTATATGTAGGCATATATCAAAATTCGGTTCGGTTCGGTTAACCGCGGGTAATGAATATTGAAAACCGTAACCGAACCGTTACACATCGGTTTTTTGTTTTCGGTTTTTTCGGGTTTCGTTTTTTCCGGTTTCGGTTTATTCGGTTTCGGATCACGCGGTTCGGACCGGTTTTTCGGTTTTCCGGTTCATTTCTTACCCCCCTAACTAAATGAAATCGATTTTTCATCATATATGATAAATTTTAGAAAAATATTAAATAAATTAAAGCATTTAGATTTCGTAATAGTATACAGCTAGCTGGCAATTAAGCTAGGTAGAAGAAGTTAGCATTAAAGTTGAATTACCAATTTATTTACTACGAGTATTATTATTTTGCCAATGAATCCTCAGCTCATCTTAGCTCTCACAAGTCACAAGAAACATGCCGTTTCTAATCTAATCATGATCTCAACAAAACGTAATAAAGAAAGCAGCAACGGTTACATAAAAAAGGCAGTTTATCAATAAGCTTTATATATTATATATATATATATATTATATATATATATATATATTGACATTAAGAAAAATGAAAAGTGCTTAATCATTTATTTATTAATAATAATTTCGAATTCATATATTAGTTAACCATTCCCGGCCAGATCCCAAATAAATTTGTGTGAAAGATGGTGGTTCCTTCTTCTTCTGTAGAATACCAACGAAAACGAACACGACACGGTGTCGTTGTATTTGTGTTGTTGATGTTAATGTGTTGTAGCATTAATAAATCGTTTGGAGAAGAAGAAAAAGAAGAAAAATGTCGAGATATATACATTGTGCTGGTGGAAGGCGATCCCCCGGTTGCTTTTTTACAACAACAACAAGATACTAAAAAAAAGTGAGTTTTCCTTTCATAAAACAAAAGCATATACCAAATTAACACATAGTAATAATTACTCGTATTATGATGACCCTAAAACTAGTTTTTCATATTCATATCCTAGCTAAGCTACCTAGCTGCTGCTCACCTATTCAATTCGGTTCGTTAACCGCGGGTAATGAATATTGAAAACCGTAACCGAACCGTTACACATCGGTTTTTTCGTTTTCGGTTTTTTCGGGTTTCTGTTTTTTCCGGTTTCGGTTTATTCGGTTTCGGATCACGCGGTTCGGACCGGTTTTTCGGTTTTCCGGTTTTTTTTTTTTTTATTTTTTTTTTAACTTTAGTCTTTTCTGGGTTTTTTTTATAAATTTTTAAATTTTTTTTTTTTTTTTTTTTTTTTTTTTTTTTTTTTTTTTTTTTTTTTTTTTTTTTTTTTTTTTTTTTTTTTTTTTTTTTTTTTTTTTTTTTTTTTTTTTTTTTTTTTTTTTTTTTTTTTTTTTTTTTTTTTTTTTTTTTTTTTTTTTTTTTTTTTTTTTTTTTTTTTTTTTTTTTTTTTTTTTTTTTTTTTTTTTTTTTTTTTTTTTTTTTTTTTTTTTTTTTTTTTTTTTTTTTTTTTTTTTTTTTTTTTTTTTTTTTTTTTTTTTTTTTTTTTTTTTTTTTTTTTTTTTTTTTTTTTTTTTTTTTTTTTTTTTTTTTTTTTTTTTTTTTTTTTTTTTTTTTTTTTTTTTTTTTTTTTTTTTTTTTTTTTTTTTTTTTTTTTTTTTTTTTTTTTTTTTTTTTTTTTTTTTTTTTTTTTTTTTTTTTTTTTTTTTTTTTTTTTTTTTTTTTTTTTTTTTTTTTTTTTTTTTTTTTTTTTTTTTTTTTTTTTTTTTTTTTTTTTTTTTTTTTTTTTTTTTTTTTTTTTTTTTTTTTTTTTTTTTTTTTTTTTTTTTTTTTTTTTTTTTTTTTTTTTTTTTTTTTTTTTTTTTTTTTTTTTTTTTTTTTTTTTTTTTTTTTTTTTTTTTTTTTTTTTTTTTTTTTTTTTTTTTTTTTTTTTTTTTTTTTTTTTTTTTTTTTTTTTTTTTTTTTTTTTTTTTTTTTTTTTTTTTTTTTTTTTTTTTTTTTTTTTTTTTTTTTTTTTTTTTTTTTTTTTTTTTTTTTTTTTTTTTTTTTTTTTTTTTTTTTTTTTTTTTTTTTTTTTTTTTTTTTTTTTTTTTTTTTTTTTTTTTTTTTTTTTTTTTTTTTTTTTTTTTTTTTTTTTTTTTTTTTTTTTTTTTTTTTTTTTTTTTTTTTTTTTTTTTTTTTTTTTTTTTTTTTTTTTTTTTTTTTTTTTTTTTTTTTTTTTTTTTTTTTTTTTTTTTTTTTTTTTTTTTTTTTTTTTTTTTTTTTTTTTTTTTTTTTTTTTTGATTTTGGTTTTTGATTTGTGTTTGTGTTTTTGTTTTTTTTTGTTTTTTGTTTTTTGTTTTTTTTTTTTTTTTTTTTTTTTGTTTTTCGGTTTTCCGGTTCATTTCTTACCCCCCTAACTAAATGAAATCGATTTTTCATCATATATGATAAATTTTAGAAAAATATTAAATAAATTAAAGCATTTAGATTTCGTAATAGTATACAGCTAGCTGGCAATTAAGCTAGGTAGAAGAAGTTAGCATTAAAGTTGAATTACCAATTTATTTACTACGAGTATTATTATTTTGCCAATGAATCCTCAGCTCATCTTAGCTCTCACAAGTCACAAGAAACATGCCGTTTCTAATCTAATCATGATCTCAACAAAACGTAATAAAGAAAGCAGCAACGGTTACATAAAAAAGGCAGTTTATCAATAAGCTTTATATATTATATTATATATTTTTATACTTTTCTATATATATATATATATATATATTATATATATAGTAAAAAGATAAAATGAGAACCAAGAATTTTTGTCGAGAACTGTGAGAACCAATAATAATAAGGGTAGTTTCGTATTTTTGATATATAACATTTAAATATTTTAAAATTCCTTAAATTACTCTACGGTTACCATTTTTGAAAAAATGCAACTATTTTAAATCTTTCCCTTTTATTTTAAACAACAAAACAACTACATATTTATGTTAAATTCCGTATCGAACATTTGGTACAGGTTGAATATCTATTTTTTTATGTATTTATTATAGTCACATGTTTACAATCAAAATTTTAAAGTATATTTTATTTTAAAATTTGTGTACTTTTATGATTCATATCTGTACAAGTTTATATATTTTCTTTCTACATGTGAACACATCAAAACTCAATTTTTTTTAAACATGCTTTCAAGTTTTTTTTTTGTTTTTATATAAATATCGGTATATATTTTACGTATGTGAACAGATATACACTTGTACACGAAGATGTTCATACGTGTACCAAGAAATTTATAAAAGTACACATGTAAACGAAGATGTTTTTATGTGTATCAACAAGAAATTTATATATACACATGTGTTATAAATCGTCACATATGAACATGATGAAATCACTGTTAGTTTATAAAAACTTGTTCATCATTGTTTTATTACATAGAATTTGTTTGTACAATTTTTTTAATAAATAAACTACTTAAAAAAAAAAGAGAAAGCATTATGACTAGAAATGAAACAAAAATTTAAATTTGTGTGTGGTAAGTTTTGAAAATTTACAAGGAATTGAATCAGTTCCACTAGATCCATAATTCGTGGCTTCTGTTTTAATTATTCGTGTGTTTAATTTACATATATTCCTATTATGCCCTTCTTTTAATTTTCATTTAATCACATATTAATATATATTCATAGAAAATACATTAATGCCATAAAAGAATCTCACCTTTGATCTTATTAATCCAAAGAACCAAAATAGTTCTCACAGTTCTCGACAAAATACATGGTTCTCATTTTAACTTTTTAATATATATATATATATATAAATATATACACTAATAATCAACCGGGTTCAACCCGGACATCTTAATTAAAATTTAAAAAAGAATATATTAGAAAAATGTATGTAACGTTTGTTATTGATACAATAACGTAATAATTTATAAATAAATGACTATTGTATTATAAACATAAGTAAAAATCATGGAGTTGTCATATCATAAATTTTCCAAAAATATTTGCGAAAAACAATCTTCTTTTATTTATTATTATATATATATAGGGGTGGGTTATTTTACGACCACTCTTTATTTTAGGACCACATCATCATCACCGATCACCACCACCACCACCATGATCATCTCCGACCACCACCATGGTCCTCCGGCGACGGCGACCACCGCCGTCGCCGGAAAATCATGTTTAAGTTAACTTACACATGTGTAAGTTGTATATAACTTACACATGTGTAAGTTAACTTAAACATGATTTTCCGGTGGTCGTCGTCGCCGGAAAATCATGGTGGTGGTCGGAGATGATCATGGTGGTGGTCGGAGATGATGATGATGATGTGTAAGTTACAATTTACACATGTCCTAATTGGTCCTAAAATAAGTGGTCCTAAAATAATATTATAAAATATAGCTTTTGTTTAAAATTTTAAGTTTCAACATTTAATCAAAACCAAATTAAATCAATAACCTACACTACTCTCGCCGCCACCACTACCACCAATCTCCGCCACCACCACACCACCATCCTCGCCGCCACCGCTACCACCGCTCGCCACCACCACCGTCACACCACCGTCGCCGCCGCCATTACATCACCATTACTACCGCTATCACCTCCATCACCGCCGCAACGCGTGGGTACCGTTCTAATTTATCTTTAAAGTAATAGATCATTCAATTACAAATTGCCACTAAATACATTTTTTTCAGTCTATTTGAATGAACCATTAAATTTCTGCTTTCATTTCGGTCTTTCAAATGCAACCTTAAATTAGTTGTATATTTTTTTTTTATTCTCAAACTTCCGATGTATTTGCATATATTTGAAAAGAGAGATTGTTTTATTTTTGTTGAAAGGAGAGTGGTCGACAAAAATTGGATTTAAGACAATGATAGATTATGGGTCTATTTGACAATGGGCTTTGAAGCCTGAACTTTTATGTATGAACTCTTTTTAAAATCTTAGTGTTGTTTGGATATGCTTTTAAGATCAAAAGCCTCAAAGAACTCTTAAAAGTTTCGAAAATCTTTAAAATAAAAGTTTGTGTAAGAAGGGTTGAAATAGAAGTTCATCTCTTAGCCCCATTTCCAAGCTCAAACTCTAAGTCCCTAGCCACAGCCTCGAAGCTTTTATACCAAACAAACCACATATATATATATATATATATATATATATATATAATATATATATATATATTTTAAAGTCGGATGAAATAATAAATATTTTCTGTCAGTGAAGTATCAAAGTCATTTTCTCCGACTTATATAGTAAGATAACGTCGGTAAACAATTTTGGTTAAAGATATTGAGTTATAATATATACATTCAATTAACTGCACTGATACTAAAATTGGAACACACATATATAGACCCACATTGATTACATTTATTCACACACTATTATCATTACACATTCGTTGCACTACCAATACTAATAGTAAGATTTAACGATTTAGATCCACAATATTTCGTTCTTTATTCAATTTTATTAATAATAATCTGTATGTAATATGTATTGAGACGTGTATAACAAAAAAATCAACTATTTTTCTTCGAGTAACAAGTTATGATTTAATTTACATATGATATTCATCACTAAAATGATAATTAATTATTATTTGCTTTGATAATAAATTAGTATTAATAGTGAAATACTAAAGGCTCATGCAAAGCGCCTGAAAGAATCACATGATCAATTCCTGCAAAGCACTCTAGAGGAAGGATCTTACAAGAAGCTATATAGCTTTAACCATATTGTGAATGGATTTTCTGTCCACACAACCCCTGCTCAGGCCAACAAGTTAAGAAATGCTCCTGGTGTTAAGCTCATTGAGAAAGATAGAGGAGCTAAATTGATGACCACTTACACCCCCAAGTTTTTAGGGTTACCGCAAGGAGTTTGGCCAACACGACGGCTACGACACACCAAAAATGCAGGTGAAGGGATTGTTATCGGGTTTGTAGACTCGGGTATTAATCCATTTCACCCAAGCTTTGCGTATGATCCCAAGGACGACTACCCTAATTATAACCGGACTCGGTTTCCTGGTGTTTGCCAGGAGGGACCTATGTTTCCCAAGAGTTCATGCAACGGGAAGATTATTTCTGCTCGTTTTTTTTCTGCTGGAATAGAAGCAAGGGGCATTCTTAATGCTTCAGTTGACATCTTGTCTCCCTACGATGCAGTGGGACATGGCAGGTCGGTATAATAAGCTGCCTTTTTTATAAGCTGAATTTTTTTCAGATTTTAAGTATTCATGTCATGAATCCCTACCGGCCAATTTTGTTTTACGTGATGCAACGATGTGTTGTTTCTACATAAAATCTGAAATCATCCTATTTAGAGGGTGTTTGCGATTCCGTTTTAAAGTGATTATTTAATTATTGCGTTTACATAACCTAAATAATGAAAACATATTGGCCAAAAAAAATTGATTATTTGCAATTTCGTACTGATAAAGACAACTTTAGAAAAGTTGGTTGAGACATGTTTTTTCAAACCATAGTTATTAAACCGTTTTACAAATTAACGCAATCCCAAACACCCCCTTATCTGAAGTTTTCTTCTTCATTTTTTTTCTTCTTTTTGCTCTGCTTGGGTTCCCTTCGTTGTTTTGGTCAAAACCATGAACTGAACCAAACCATCCCTACCGGGGTTCTAATTTTTCAATCTGGACATAAAGAACCAGACCAGCCACCAAACTACAAGGTGAAAGGCCTTTAACTTATATTGCGATATTTCACAAGACAAATGTTTTCTTTTTTTCAGTCATGTTGCATCAACTGCTGCTGGGAATCATGGAGTTCCAGTTGTTGTCAATGGCTTTAACTATGGAAGAGCTAGTGGGATGGCACCACGTGCACGGTAAATACTCAAATGGTGTACCTTCTGCTATTCTCATTGTACTATTGACTAACTTACATGATCATTTTGACTCAGAATTGCTGTGTATAAAGCCATATATCCAAGTGTAGGGACTTCAACAGATGTTCTTGCAGCAATTGACCAAGTAAGAAAACCTTCACCCCACCCCCTACTATTTGATTACTTGAGCTCACCATAAAACTTGTAATGGTGCAGGCAATAAAAGACGGAGTTGATATCTTAACACTCTCGATAGGCCCAGATGAACCACCGCAGAAAACAATCACCATGTTAAGCATGTTTGAGATCTTTATGTTGTTTGCACGCAAGGCCGGAGTTTTTGTGGCTCAAGCTGCTGGAAACCGTGGTCCAGGTCCATATACCACTGTCTCATATAGCCCATGGTCGGTAGGTGTGGCTGCCTGCCACACCGATAGAGCATACCTCGGTTCTCTTGTTCTTGGAAATGGCCAGAAAATTGGAGGCATTGGTTTATCAGGACCGAGTTTTGGAGAGGGGTTACTACAATATAAGTTGGTTTTATCGAAGGATGCAGTGTTGGCAAATGGAGATTTTCCTAGAACTCCAGAATTCTTAGAGGAATGTCAACATCCAGAGGCGCTAGACCCTGTAATTGTACAACAGAGTGTTGTTATATGCACATTTTCAGCAGGATTTCGCAATGGGTCATCATCTCTACCAGCTATTATGAACACTGCGAGGACCCTAGGATTCATGGGTTTCGTATTCGTTGCTAATCCTAACTATGGTGATTTCATAGCAGACCCTTATCCGTTCTCTATTCCTGGAATAATGATTCCGAAAGTTTGCGAGGCACAACTTATAATAGAGTATTACGAGGAACAAACGGAAAGAAACGATAAAGGAGTTGTAACGGCATACCATGGGCGAGCTGCAATCAGAGAAGGAAGATTTGCTACATATGATGAAAAAGCTCCAATTGTTGGTAGATATTCTTCAAGAGGACCTAACTTCATTGACTTAAAAAGAAAACCAACAGATTTGCTGAAGCCGGATATATTAGCTCCAGGCAACAATATTTGGGCAGCTTGGAGCCCAATGAGTGTGAAGAACCCAATTTTGTCAGGTACAGTTGTACTACATGGCACTGCTTGTACGTTACCATACAAGTCACTGCTTAACTTCGAGTTTTTCAGGTTATAACTTCGGATTGTTATCTGGTACGAGTATGGCGGCACCACACATTGCGGGAATTGCTGCACTGATAAAGCAAAGGAATCCTTCATGGTCCCCATCAATGATAGCATCTGCTATGGCAACCACAGCAACTACATACAACAAATATGGGGAACCAATTATGGCCGAAGGGCAAGAACTCTACAGCTTGCATCAATCTACGCCTTTTGATCATGGTGCAGGTCTTGTTAGTGCCACTCATGCCATTGATCCTGGGCTAGTTCTTATCTCAGGTGATCTTACAAATTCCCAGCCACACATGCATTAAGGACTCTTACAGTACTATTAACCTAGCTATGAAACAGGATTTGAAGACTACATGAGCTTCTTGTGCTCGTTGCCTAATACTGATCCAGAAATTATCAAGACCGCAATCGGTGAATCATGTGCACACTCCTTCAGTGCACCATCAGACCTAAACATCCCTTCACTGACAATTTCAGCACTATCGGGATCACAGATGGTAAAGAGGACTGTCAAAAATGTTGCCAACAATGTGGAGACATACGTGTGTGCAGTTGTACAGCCTACCGGAGTGACAGTTGAAGTGAATCCAGCATGGTTCACCATTGTTCCACAGGGCTCTCAAGATTTGGAAGTGATACTTAATGTTACACAAGTACAGGACTCATTTAGCTTTGGTGAGATTGTATTAACAGGAAACTTGAAGCATATAGTGAGGATACCTCTCTCTGTATTACCAGTGTCGATGTCATAATTGTGTGGTTTACATGATCATGAATCTTAATTATACTATAAAAGAATAAATGTGATGTATTTTTCTAAAACTATGGCAAAAAATGTTACTTTTACATTCTGATCATATAACATACAAAGGTGAAAGATAAATGGAATCAATGAATGAGATAAACTGAGAATAAGTGAAACAACAATTACCAGATTGGGCAAATGTTGAAAAATTATCTAGGACGAATAGGTAAATTAGCTTCTTGTGTACTGCACATACATTCACTGCAACGAGGGTATCTATACACACTCCTTCCAACAGGTCGAGAAAAGACCCGCTTGTTTTGTCTAACTGCTTTTCTGATTCTGGTTTCAAAAACTTTCCACTCGATTGTATTGTTCCTCAAGAATATGTCTGCAAGTCTGCGTTTATTTGGTCGAATTGTCGGCATTTTCCCTCCACCATAGTATACTCTGTAACCTGATACTAAAGATGAAAGTTGACTTCCGGAATCGGTCATGGCAAAGATATCAGATGCTGTAGAGGTTATAAAGTCTAGTGCCGCTAGCTGCAAACAGTTCATACTTCATAGAATGAGAGACCCAGTAGCCAAAGTTTGTATTGTAAACTATTGGGGCGTTTGGATCCGCATAATATAATGTGTTGCAAAAATAGTTTCAAATATGCCTCTGCTGCTTAAAGATATAAAAAAAAATCACTTTTGCTAGACGCAAGTGCTTGGAAAGTTTTGATTTTCAGAGAAGTTAACAAATGACCAGGTTCCAGATTTGACTATTTCTGTTCAAGACTGCCTGCCTTTTTTTGTACAATCTAGACAACAATGACAAAGAAGACGGAAGGTAATCGAGAGTAGATAGATAATTTCACTTGTCCCTTCCATAACCAGTTTTGTTGCAGCACTACCAAACTGATAATTTTAAATTTATTAAATGACCTTTAAATAATCACATGTTCATCAGTAGAAAGCAAGTTCCTCAGACATTAGAAACTGATTGCCCAAAATCCAGATCCAAAATATGAATTTTTGAGTATTTTAGCTTAAGAACTTCCCAAAATAAAAATGTTGCAATCTCCACCAGGATGCCCTCAAGTGAAATTTATGGTAATTTAATGGGATGGTGAATGTAGGATTGGCTTTAAGTTAGAAAGCAAAAGCTAAACTTGATGTTTTGAAAGAGAACTAAATGCTATATACCTGAGATGAGAAGTTCAAGAAAGGTTCGATTTCAGACGACGACAACAGGTTCTCTTTAGTAACCATATTAGGAAATAGTGTCGTTAAAGCATTCAGCCTTGATTTTCCTCCATAAATATGCGAACCCGCCAAAAATATTCGTGTATCACGCTTGAAACCAAGGCCAGCAAGCATAAGAACAGTTTCTTCGGGCATTAGTGGACATAGACCTTCTGCCTTGAGTCTTTCTGGTGAGGGTATCCTAAAACAAGTTGAAAGGAATAAGATAATTTCTTTTATCAGAGTAAACACAATAATAGAATCTTTACTGTTACTAATAAGTTGTTCATACTTAGTGATGTTATTTAGCTGCACCAATCCAGGAAAATGAATTTCACGATATGCTTGCAGCTCCTTCTTTTCTTCTTCACCGCCACCGAAATCACATAAAGAATGGGCTACCATGTCAATTTCAAACCTCAGATGTAAAGCCAAGTACCGAAAATCTTTTTTGACCTTTCCCTTTGACTTGGCAAAGGGTCCAACCAGGTTTTCATCCAATAATCCTGAATGTGTTGCATTTTGACGCATTCTCTGAATGAGTAAAGCAGCAGTTGCTTGTATTTTTGGAGTAAATTGCAATGCATGAAAATTACATCTGCATCGGAGTCTCTGTATGAAGTTTCCAAATAACAAAGAAATATTTGAATAAATCTATCTTAGAATTACCAAGGAACTATGAAAACTGCAACAATTTCCTTCCGGATATCACATGAAAGTTGCAACCTATTCATTTTGGAAGTTTCCAAATTAAAATTAGATCTTTGCCCGCTATCATACAATTTAATGGGTATTGATTTGGGTCCATAAGAATCTTTTAAATAATATTTTACAGAAAGTATTTCTAATATTTGACAGATGATCAAATGACAAACATTTCAATTATATCATGTGTCATGTGAAACGTTACAATCTTCACTAAAACTTGTGGTTTAACCACAAAAACCAATGGGAAGGATATATACTACCTGCAAGTGATATGGTATTGGATCAGATGCCAGACGATTACCGAACCCCACAAAGTGGATAACTCCATTCTTCATTAAAAGTGGAAGAATATGTTTCAGATAAAAACTGGGCTTTGCCTCTTTTGCAACATCAACATCCGTTACCTGTCAATGTGTCAAAATAAATGCAAGATTAAGATAGTTTTACAATAAGATCAACATACAACAAGTAAAAGAGTAGTTTTGAATGAGACAAATTACTAACCACGCTACCAATGGCTTCAAGATCCAAAGATCGTAACTCTTTTGGCAATTCCTTGACTATACGGATATCTGGCTTCAAGTAATCAATAAAATAGCCCTCTTGATAGATATCTCCAAATTGACTATAAATTATCAAAATTTAACAGTCGTTATTAAAAGGGCATGGTGCAAGAATACATGTTCTCTATGTTACGAATAAAAAAAACCCTTGATTAGAAAAGGAAGGTTATCATACCTCGTATCTCTCCACACACTACTGAACATGAATGTGGGGATAACAAGAGTTGCGTTAAGTAGTCTTGCAACTGCAACAATATTGCAGACCTGTTAACCAAGAGTGAGATTGAAGATCGTGATACAATAAGAAGCCAAAAGCCAGTCTTGCATATATCCACAGAGTAATAAATGTGAAAGGTGGAAAGAAATCCAATACAAATGTACTTACAGCTACACGCTGCTGGTTTATACCACCATTAGCAGTGACCAAGATATAACCATTGTTTCCTTCTGAAAAAACAAAAACCATATAAAAAAACAAATTCAAACAGTATATGAAGATTAACAAAAGGGTTACTGATATAACACCAGGTGAGAAGCTGGGTAACCTATGTCTGCTTCCGATGACAATTTTATCATCCAAGGGTCCAACTAAAATAAGATATTCTTCTGTTTATATAGATATATATATATATATTCAGCAACACATAATAATCACTTTCCATCTCTAGGGTGGTAGGGACCCATGTTTGGTTATCATCCCAATCCAGGAAACAGAATACCGTTTCGGCCTACATCCAGGGATCCCTCTCCCGATTTACATTATCACTTTCAAAAAGGCACATCACATCCATAACCACCACCCCCCTCCCCCAAAAACTATATATACAGATATAGATATAGATAAAAAAAAAAAAATCCATAGAAGAAGAAGAAGAAGGGAAGGAATGGTGACCACTAGGTTTCCAAACACGTTGATGGGCGCAGGGTTGCCATGATGAAGCAACGGCATGGTAGGGCTCCAACCACAGATCTTTGGGCTCCTTGTATTGATTCTGCAAAATACATACCATTTTATATTTTTATTTTATTTATTAAATTATTTTATCAAGGAAGGAAGGAAACCTCAACAAAAGGAGGAGGGACTAATAATAATAATACCTCTGCCAAGGCATGAGCAGCTTTGTACAAAAGCCTTGCATACGCTGTCTTATGTGGCTTCTTCCCTTTACTCATCTTTCTCAATTCTTGCTGAAATCATTTTATTAACAAACAATGTGTTTGAATAAATCATCTGTTTTTGGAATTTAAAATATTATTAGATCCAACAAGTTGTATATAATTACCGGAAGTGAGACCGATGAATTTGATTTCGATTTTGAATCTTGGATCCGAGAAAGCATCCAAAAATTCATCAGAATAAAGAATCCAAGTACAATCCCAAACGCTAAACGGCTCCTTTTTGAACCTAATTTCATTTTTTTCTTCACATTCATATTCATATTCTTTTGCTGCTGCTGCTGCTGTTTTTGATCCATATTTACACCACAGGTCTAACAAACAGTTACTCTGTATCTACCATTCTATTTATTTCATTTCACTATACATATACATATATATAAACAAAGAAAGAAAGAAATTGAGGATTAAAGTAGTAAGATTTTGGAGAGAATCTATGATGATGATGATGTGGGTACAAAGCCGAGGTTTTTCATGGTGGGGGTGAAAATCAAAGCGGAATTTCTTAAATGGTAGTGGATATCTTTTTTTTTCTTTCAAAAATGAATTTGGCTGAAAACTTCGTATCGGCTATTTGACTGAGGAAGGTCCAGCATACGTTGTTTTAACCGGGTTCGCGCTACAGAGTTTCCTCAAAATAGAAATGTCTATTTCAAATACCCGATGGGGGAAAACCCCCTACTAATCCGCCCGAAGGCACGACGATTAATAGGGGTAAACTCTGCCCCCTCAGACTTGAATCTCAGAATACCCAAGTCAAATTCTCATAAAGGAACTTACTATGTCTTTCTCAAGATTTGAACACAAGACCTCTTAAATGGGGATGATCTTTCAACCATTGAGCTAATGCTCAAAGACAATGGTAGTTGATATCTACACTAAAAATGACTTATGATAAAACTCCTCCTAAAACTATTGGAGAGTGACACGTGGATTTCGTTTATTCTCTTTTTTAATCTTACCTCTATATATCATTACTACTCTTCAGCTCCATCCGATGGATGGATGATATCAAAATATATATATCAAAAGTAAATATCAAAATAATAAATAACAAAACAAGTGAATATCAAAAAATAAAATCCCTCAGAAGTTATAAAAAAAAAATAAAAAATTCAAATACATAAATAAAAACTTAAACAATCCAAATAAACAATGACCATCAATAATATAATATAATCATTAAATTTAACAAAAAAATTGTTTAAAAAAATACATACCAACTCATCAACAAAAACCATCTTAAGTGTTTTGATTTTATTCGCGTTGTTCCAATCCGATGTAGTCCATACATGCACAACACAGAGTCTTAAGTGATGATTAACATGTGTTGGGTTCAAATTGTAACATCTCAATCTTTTTAATTAACGGTTGACTCGAGTCGTCAAGTCAACATAACGTGTCTGTTAAACTTATGGTAGATTTAATGCTTAAATGTAGTTAATGTGTTATACGTGCGAGACTTGAATGTCTTATTAATGGATGTAGTAATGTGTTTAAAGATGTAGTTATGTGCCTTTTGAGGTACTTGAAGGATTCATTGAGTTGTGTATAGTCCATAGAGGTGTTTTGGGCTAATAATGTGATGTTTGGAAGTCTAGGGACCAATTTTGACCTAGTGGGAAAGTCAAAAACGGGTTTAGAGTCCTAAGGGTGATCATTAGTTCCTCATAACTGATATTATCATTTTTCTTCCAAGCCCTAGACCACCCCTTGATTCCCAATCGATTTCTAAGCCGAAAATCCTTCGAAACGTGTGATTACGGAGTGTTTGATCGAGTCTTTTGCATCCTCATTGTGATCTACAGGTAGAAAAGGTATAGTAGCATGGATTTAACATCTTTTCAATCTTTTGAGTCATTAGAATGTGGATCTAGGTCATTGGAGGGTCAATTGATGTCAAAATAATGCTTGTTTTAATGATGCAAATTATGTATGGTTTAATCAAAGGTTGTAATGCATCATTATGGTCTAAAAATGAAGGATTTTGATGTATTAAAGTAGTGTTTTTGATCTGGAGTCGTTTGGAATTGGTTTGAAGGTTTAATCGATTTTCAAAGTGCAGAATCGGGGCTAGTTGCGGCGCAACTAGCTAGCTGCGGCGCAACTAGTTTCCAGAAACTTAAGTTGCGGCGCAACATGTAGGTTGCGGCGCAATTGAGGACTGGTGTTGCGGCGCAACGTGTGGGTTGCGGCGCAACTGTAATGCAGAAAGATAAGTTGCGGCGCAACAGTGGCTGAGTTTTTAAATGTTATAACTTTTGAACATCCAATGCGTATGTCGTTGTCGTGGGTCATGTTTGTAGGTGTTTAGGTCTGAGTTATGACCTTAATAACGTGAGTATTAGCGTGTCTAATGGTCGTTTACTAATTATAGGTAGACGAGACTAGTTGCTTTGCACGGTAGTTGTCTATTGTCGTGCGCTTCCCCGAGGTAAGATACACTACTTTGTCACGCTGAGGGTACAACAAAAAAACATGATTTCATATAATAACTTCCCAATTGATATCTTGAATTGCTTATGGGTATTCGGGGTTATATGGGAGGTGATACGGGCTATATAAATGACCAATGAGGCCTGATATGCAGTCCCTATGATATGAAATGAAATGATGTGATATGTGATGATTTGTAATGCTATGAGATGTATTGAAATGTGCATATTTGTATGGCTTGTTCATCTAGCTCACTAGACTTACTAAGTTGTCATGACACAATGCACGTTTAAGGGCCCAAACGTTAATGTAAATTGATGTGATATGATATGTGTAACATCCGTGAATTTTGACCCGTTGACTTTTTGATGTAATTCGACTAACAAACTTGTTGAATGAAATAATTGAGCCCATTTGTGATTATATGACTATGTGGTATGTTAGTCGGGTCGTTAATATGTGTTTGGCGTTAAATTGTGTAATCGTTTGTAAAATGGCTTATGGGAGAAACAGGTCGACCCATGGGTTGCCCATGACCCATGAACCAATTAGTTACCCATCCTCCTTTCCCCCTTAATCATTTCATCCTCCCTTTTCTTAAATCTCCTTTCTTCCTCTCTCAAAAAGTCAACTATTTCAAACTCAAATCCTGGAAATTTCATAGTGTTTGAAGCTAGATTAACTCAAGAAATTGCATCATCTTCATCATTTATATATCATATCAAATAATTAGAGTTCAAGCTCAAGAAAATCTCCATATATAGTCAAATTCGGATTTAAAGGCATTTGGGAGATTTGGTAAGTTAAAACTACCTCATATCAGTCATTTTATGTTGTTAAACATGTTTCTAGTAAAACCCAAACGTTTTGTGCCTTGAATCGAGTCAAAAATCGGAATAGAATCCCTTGAGTTTCAAGCCGCATGAACAGTAGCACGGGTTAGGGTTCAAACGCGTGTCTAGGGCTCATAAACGCGTGTTAGGGTTTCTAAACGTGTGTTAGGGTTTTAAACGCGTGTTAGGGTTTCTAAACGTGTGTTAGGGTTTTAAACGCGTGTCTAGGGTTCTTAAACGCGTGTTAGGGTTTCTAAACGTGTGTTAGGGTTTTAAACGCGTGTCTAGGGTTCTTAAACGCGTGTTAGGGTTTCTAAACGTGTGTTAGGGTTTTAAACGCGTGTCTAGGGTTCTTAAACGCGTGTTAGGGTTTCTAAACGCGTGTTAGGGTTCATAAACTCGTGTTACTATTCCTGCTTTACGCGTCAGTTTTCAAACGTCAATAACTTTTGAACCGTAAGTCCGTTTTAGACGTATGACCTATCGTTGGAATCGTAAGAGAGTCTAGTTTCTTGTAGTAACACTCTTTTTATATGAATCTTTGGTCATTTCTAAAAAGGTCGAGTCGAATGAGTTCTTCTCTTACACGTTAATGTTGGAAAGGCGTTTAGGGTTTGTGACTTGACCTAATTGTGCTAAACCAACTTGTTTATGATTGTAGAGTTGACATTATGATATATTGATGTATAATTATAGGTTGTGGACGTGTGGACCGTAATACTCGCCTGTAATCTTATACTAGCTTCTTTATCGGACAAGGTGAGTTTCGTATCTCCCTACTCGCTTGAGATTCGGGCTGAAAAGTGTAAACCTGGCGTGTTTACTTGCATTTATTGATTTATTGATTGGTTGACTTGATTGTTGGATTGATGTGACAGTTCGTTTTGTTGATTGACTTTGGTTATGTTTTAGTTAATTATTATATATATATTAGGATAGACGTACATACATGGAAGTCAGTTATGCCTTCATTGGGTTTTAGATGTGGTGGGAAGGCTGCGGGTGACCCTATATATAAGCATCTGGGACTTGAAGAAAGTAGAATCCTCTGAAGTATATGTACGTATAGTTGGTTTAATTGGGATTAGTGGTTTATGATTGTTGAATATTGATTGTTGGACTATAGTTGTTGAATATTGATTTTTGGCTTACGGTTGTCGTATATGGATTTTGGCATATGTTGGACGAATATTGACTGTTGGCACAGGTTCATCGTCTATATGGATTGTTGGTTCATGATTGATGCATTTACATTTGATTGTAAGCATTGCATACATTATTGATGACCCTCGGCAGGGGATTGCCGACATCCTGGTGCATAGATGTATGCACCCATTTTGGATGTAGTTCCTGACTCCGAGTATATAGACATATATATCTCGATGATTTTGAGATACAGCCTTGTTCATTGTGATGACAGAAGGGTATCGCTGCATTGGTGACTGGCGTTCACGCATAGTATAGGCATGTTTGCTTATTCATGCATTTGGCACTTACATTGATTCGTATATCATTTGTGCATTCTCATTTCACATTTACTTGTCTTGTGTAATCTTGTTGTTAGGCGATGTTGTGCTATGTAGAGGCTTGCTGTAAGTCATGTCTAGCCTCTATTCTTATATTATGATTATTGATGTTGGTTCTTTACGAACCATTACTACGAACTCACCAACCTTGTGTTGACTATGCTTAGTACACTTTTCAGGTAATCAGGTTCTCCCAGGGCGTGGAGTTTAGTTGCTTGCTTGCTGTAAACCCGGACTATGGACTTCATGGATCAAGGATTCATTGGCCTGCCTTTTGCATTATACTTAGGATCGTTTGCCATCCTTGGATGTATTATGTTAACTTTGATAGCTAT
Organism: Erigeron breviscapus; assembly: GCA_034093135.1. Classification (NCBI taxonomy): domain Eukaryota; kingdom Viridiplantae; phylum Streptophyta; class Magnoliopsida; order Asterales; family Asteraceae; genus Erigeron; species Erigeron breviscapus. The sequence continues at coordinate 229,493,667 of CM067167.1, read as the reverse complement.
TTGCTCCTGTTGTATTTTGTTACCTGTTTCGTTATGTATTGGATTCACCGAATCTTTATTTGCATTTAGTTTGTTCTATTGTAATTCCACCTGGTGCTATGTGTTTTCCGTGATATTCCGAGCCTCGGCTTGGGGTGTTACAGAATGGTGGCCCATGCGTGGTCGTAGAGAATTAGGCGGTTTGACCTAGACTACGGCTTAAGTTAAAACTCTTCATATAGCATGCATGGTTAGGAATTCGTGTGCAATGTGAATTATGTGAATCCCCGTGTGAGTTCGTAGTTAAGGCCTATTGTATGATAGCTTGAATTCAATGTGATGAATGTGAATGGTAGTTAATATGGGTTGTTATTGTAAATTGTTGGAATTAATGTGATGATTTAGGGCAAAATGATGGGATGCCATTAACTTAGTATAATATTGTGGCAACCCTAAAAGAACCCGATCAACTCTTTTATGGTTACCCGATATTATAGCAAGTTCATGACATCGTGGATTGCGCACGTGTGGCTTAAAGTATAATAAGGAACCGATATGCTTAATGGAAGTTGATTAGGTGGAAGGTTAGCCGTTGGTACACCTTGTATACATACCCGGTCAATAACTAGAGAGCATATCGAATTCGGATTATACTTTGAATCATTTGTGTTAGTTGTGTAATTGCATGATATTATGAGCATGATTACTTGATGTTATGATATGTAAAAATCCCTTATGATGCTAACACTTTTGCCTTAGCATAATGTTATGAAATGAGTATGTGGTTTCGGTATGAGAGCATTGACTACTTGTGTGGCTAACATGTGAGCATTTGAGACTAACTCTCGGGTCAACGTGTCACTTGTTTTATAGAAATGGCGAGACCCAGGAGAACCGGAAGGAACTATAGGGCTGAAGAGGAAGAACCTCAACCGGAAGCCCAACCGGAGGTACAAGGAGGTAGGGGCCGTGGTAGGGGCCGTGGTAGAGGGCGTGGTAGGGGCCAAGGAAGGGGTCGTGGTGAGGTCCCTGAGCCAAACATGGCCGAGGTGATTGCTCAAACGATCGCCAATATCATGCCAACCATAATTGCTCAAGTCACGGCAAATCTTGGGCAAAATAATGGGCCTCAAAACAACGATGCCCCAGAAAACGTAAACAATGAAAATGATCAACCTTATGCCGAAGAAGATGAAGGAGAGGAGCCAGTGGGAGTTGGTATTGGGATGCCCATGAATAATCAATATGGCGGATACCGCCAAGGGTGTATATTTAAAGATTTTAAGAGTTGTGGGGCACCGGAGTTCGATGGGAAAGGGGGTCCCACGGAATGTATAAGATGGTTTGAGGCGATTGAAGCAGTGATAGAAAGGAGTCATTGCACCTACGATGACCGGATTTCCTATGCATCCGGCATGTTTAGGCATGACGCCTTGAGTTGGTGGAACCAAGAAATAACCTTGGGACGGACTCATAACTTGGAGTGGATCGACTTCAAGAACAAAGTAAAAGCAAAGTTTTGTCCTCCGTACGAACTACAAAACTTAACCATTGAATTTGCAAATCTCAACATGGAGGGAGCCGATTACAAGGGCTATGTTAGACGATTTCAAGAGTTGTCTACCCTCATTCCTCACTTGGTGGGTACCGAGTCACAGGCCATCCAGAAATTCGTATTGGGCTTGAATCCTCAAGTCCGATCTTATGTAAACTCCAACATGCCTACTTCTTTGGCTAATGCGGTTAATCAAGCCGGGAGTGTGACAGAAGACTTGTTGAGGAGTGGCGTTTTGAGCAAATCCTCAACGAACAAGAGGAAAGAAGTGGGAGAGTCGAGTGGGGTAAAGAAGATGGGAAAGTTTGACCCTAGAAATGCTAATAGGGGTAGGGTGATGGCGGCGGTGGAACCGGCTAAGAAGGCTTATTCTGGGCCTCATCCTTTCTGTGGGAGATGCAACAGGCATCATCCCGCCAATAACCAATGCGGAGCATGCTTTAATTGCAATCAACTCGGGCACGAAGCTAGAAATTGTAGAGCTCCAAGAGTGGGTCCAATGAATGTGGCTCCCGTTCGGGCCGTTCCTCCTCAAGGTAATCAAAGAAGAGGCGAATGTTTTGAATGTGGTAGCCGTGACCACTACCGTAATAATTGTCCTCGATGGGTGGGACAACAAGTTCAGGTAGCCGTTCACCCCAATCAACTCCAAATGGTCGGGCCTAACCAAAACCGGGGCCAACAAGGCCATCAAGTGCAACCACGCGGCCGAGCCTTTGCGGCCAATGTAAATGAAGCCCGCAACGATCCCAACGTAGTAGCAGGTACCTTTCTCCTTAATGGTCACTATGCCACCGTCCTATTTGATTCCGGGGCCGATTATAGCCTCGTGTCTTCTAATTTTGTTCCTTTGATTGATGTGAATCCTTGTGCTTTAAACTATGTGCTTGACATTGAAATGGTAAACGGGTCACTAACTAAAATTAGTCAAATACTTCGCGATTGTGTCCTGACCTTGGAAGATGGCGATTTCTTCATAGACCTTATGCCTTTGGACATTGGTAGTTTTGATATTATAGTGGGTATGGATTGGTTAACGGCGGTGAATGCGACGATCGATTGTGGTGAGAGAGTTGTTAAAATACCTTTGGCTAACGGTAAAATTCTTAGGGTTCAAGGTGAAATCTCCGATTCCTCAAATTCTAAGGTCTTTAGTGCTACCGTCACAAGGGTAGAATTGAAGACTGTTCCTATCGTTTGTGAATTTTCCGATGTTTTTCCGGATGACTTACCGGGATTACCTCCAACCCGTGAGCTTGATTTTCGTATCAATCTTATTCCCGAAGCCGCGCCCGTAGCAAAAGCTCCTTATAGACTAGCTCTAACCGAAATGCAAGAGCTACAAACTCAACTCAAGGAACTCCAAGAAAAGGGTTTCATTCGCCCTAGTCAATCTCCTTGGGGTGCTCCTGTTCTCTTCGTCAAAAAGAAAGATGGGTCCTTCAGAATGTGTATCGACTACCGAGAATTAAACAAGCTCACTGTGAAGAACCGATATCCTCTCCCTAGAATCGATGACCTATTTGATCAACTTCAAGGTGCTAAGCACTTTTCAAAAATCGATCTTCGCTCGGGCTATCATCAACTCCGGGTACATGAAGATGACATCCCCAAAATGGCTTTTCGCACAAGGTATGGTCATTTTGAATTCACCGTGATGCCTTTTGGGTTGACTAATGCACCGGCGGTGTTCATGGACTTGATGAACCGGGTGTGTCAACCATACTTAGACAAGTCTGTCATTGTGTTCATTGATGACATACTTGTATACTCGAAGACAAAGGAGGAGCATGTTGAGCACTTGCGTGAGGTGCTTGAACTACTAAGAAAAGAGAAGTTGTATGCCAAATTCTCCAAGTGCGAGTTTTGGTTGGAAGAAGTCCACTTCCTTGGTCACGTAGTGAGCAAGGATGGTATTCATGTGGATCCAAGCAAGATTGAAGCAGTCAAGAATTGGAGAAGACCCGAAACGCCATCCGAGATCCGCCAATTTCTTGGATTGGCGGGTTATTATAGAAGATTTATTGAAAATTTCTCCCGTATTGCACAACCACTCACTCTCTTGACTCAAAAGGAGAAAAATTTTGAATGGGGCGAAAGACAAGAAAGCGCCTTCCAAACTCTTAAAGATATGCTATGTGATGCTCCTATTTTGACGCTACCGGATGGAATTGAAGATTTCGTTGTTTATTGTGATGCTTCGGGGCAAGGGTTGGGTTGTGTCCTTATGCAAAGGGGTAAAGTCATTGCTTATGCCTCTCAACAATTGAAGGTACATGAAAAGAACTACCCGACACATGATTTGGAATTGGGAGCGGTTGTGTTTGCTTTGAAGTGTTGGAGGCATTATCTCTATGGCACCAAATGTGTGATTTATACCGATCACAAGAGTCTCCAACACATCTTCAACCAAAGTGAATTGAATATGAGGCAAAGGCGTTGGTTAGAACTATTTAGTGATTATGATTGTGACATCCGTTATCACCCGGGCAAGGCAAATGTAGTAGCCGATGCCTTGAGCCGAAAGGAGAGAGTGAAACCAAGACGGGCTAGAGCTATGAGCCTCACGGTAGGGCCGAATATTCGTGATCGGATCATTGAAGCCCAAATTCAAGCCACCCTACCGGAAAACTTTGGAAACGAGAACCTAGATGGTATGGAACAACAATTCGACCGGAAGAATGATAATGGGCTATACACGGTTGAAAGACTTTGGGTTCCTATTTTCGGCGACTTAAGGACACTTATCATGAATGAAGCTCACCTATCGCCTTATTCGGTCCATCCCGGGTCGGATAAGATGTACTTTGACTTGAAAGATTTGTATTGGTGGCCGGGCATGAAGCGTGATGTGGCTAGGTATGTGAGTGAGTGTCTTACTTGCTTACAAGTCAAAGCCGATCACAAGAAGCCACCCGGTTTGTTGGTACAACCGGTGATGCCCGAATGGAAGTGGGAACATATCTCAATGGACTTCATTACTAAATTACCGAAGACGAGAAGCGGTCGTGACACGATTTGGGTGATAGTAGATCGGTTAACGAAGTCGGCTCACTTTTTAGCCATTCGAGAAACCGATAAATTTGACACTTTGGCTCGATTGTACATCAAGGAAGTAATATCTAAGCATGGAGTGCCGATTTCTATCATTTCGGATAGAGATGCCCGTTTCAAATCAAAATTTTGGGAAGCCTTTCAAAAAGCCATGGGTACTCGACTTGACATAAGCACGGCGTTTCACCCTCAAACGGATGGGCAAACCGAGCGAACCATTCAAACACTCGAAGACATGTTGAGGGCATGTGCAATTGATTTTGGTGGAAGTTGGGAAGACCATTTGCCGCTAGTCGAGTTTTCATACAACAATAGTTATCACGCTACCATTCAAATGGCGCCCTTTAAGGCATTGTACGGTAGGATATGTCGTTCTCCCCTAGCTTGGGCGGAAATTGGAGAGAGTCAACTAATCGGGCCTGAAATCGTGATTGAAACGACTAAGGTAATATCTCAAATTAAGGAAAAGTTACAATTAGCCCGTGAGCGTCAAAAGAAGTATGCCGATGTGAGGCGAAGACCGTTGGAGTTTGAAGTTGGTGATTATGTACTTTTGAAGGTATCGCCTTGGAAGGGTGTTGTACGTTTTGTGAAGCGGGGAAAACTTGCGCCAAGGTATATTGGTCCTTTCAAGATTCTTGAACGGGTTGGGAAAGTTGCTTATCGGCTAGAATTGCCTCAAGAGCTTAGCGGTATGCATGATGTGTTTCATATTTGTAACTTGCGCAAGTGTTTGGCGGATCCTACACATCATGTGCCTATGGACGAAATTAGGGTTGATTCGAATTTGAACTTTGTTGAAGAGCCGGTGGAGATCTTGGATCGACAAGAAAAGAAACTCAAGAGCAAGCGCTACACGATTGTTAAGGTTAGGGCTCATAAACGCGTGTTAGGGTTTCTAAACGTGTGTTAGGGTTTTAAACGCGTGTTAGGGTTTCTAAACGTGTGTTAGGGTTTTAAACGCGTGTTAGGGTTTCTAAACGTGTGTTAGGGTTTTAAACGCGTGTCTAGGGTTCTTAAACGCGTGTTAGGGTTTTAAACGCGTGTTAGGGTTTCTAAACGTGTGTTAGGGTTTTAAACGCGTGTTAGGGTTTCTAAACGTGTGTTAGGGTTTTAAACGCGTGTCTAGGGTTCTTAAACGCGTGTTAGGGTTTCTAAACGTGTGTTAGGGTTTTAAACGCGTGTTAGGGTTTCTAAACGTGTGTTAGGGTTTTAAACGCGTGTTAGGGTTTCTAAACGTGTGTTAGGGTTTTAAACGCGTGTTAGGGTTTCTAAACGTGTGTTAGGGTTTTAAACGCGTGTCTAGGGTTCTTAAACGCGTGTTAGGGTTTCTAAACGTGTGTTAGGGTTTTAAACGCGTGTCTAGGGTTCTTAAACGCGTGTTAGGGTTTCTAAACGTGTGTTAGGGTTTTAAACGCGTGTTAGGGTTTCTAAACGTGTGTTAGGGTTTTAAACGCGTGTCTAGGGTTCTTAAACGCGTGTTAGGGTTTCTAAACGTGTGTTAGGGTTTTAAACGCGTGTTAGGGTTTCTAAACGTGTGTTAGGGTTTTAAACGCGTGTTAGGGTTTCTAAACGTGTGTTAGGGTTTTAAACGCGTGTCTAGGGTTCTTAAACGCGTGTTAGGGTTTCTAAACGTGTGTTAGGGTTTTAAACGCGTGTTAGGGTTTCTAAACGTGTGTTAGGGTTTTAAACGCGTGTTAGGGTTTCTAAACGTGTGTTAGGGTTTTAAACGCGTGTCTAGGGTTCTTAAACGCGTGTTAGGGTTTCTAAACGTGTGTTAGGGTTTTAAACGCGTGTTAGGGTTTCTAAACGTGTGTTAGGGTTTTAAACGCGTGTCTAGGGTTCTTAAACGCGTGTTAGGGTTTCTAAACGTGTGTTAGGGTTTTAAACGCGTGTTAGGGTTTCTAAACGTGTGTTAGGGTTTTAAACGCGTGTTAGGGTTTCTAAACGTGTGTTAGGGTTTTAAACGCGTGTTAGGGTTTCTAAACGTGTGTTAGGGTTTTAAACGCGTGTTAGGGTTTCTAAACGTGTGTTAGGGTTTTAAACGCGTGTTAGGGTTTCTAAACGTGTGTTAGGGTTTTAAACGCGTGTTAGGGTTTCTAAACGTGTGTTAGGGTTTTAAACGCGTGTTAGGGTTTCTAAACGTGTGTTAGGGTTTTAAACGCGTGTTAGGGTTTCTAAACGTGTGTTAGGGTTTTAAACGCGTGTTAGGGTTTCTAAACGTGTGTTAGGGTTTTAAACGCGTGTTAGGGTTTCTAAACGTGTGTTAGGGTTTTAAACGCGTGTTAGGGTTTTAAACGCGTGTCTAGGGTTCTTAAACGCGTGTTAGGGTTTCTAAACGTGTGTTAGGGTTTTAAACGCGTGTTAGGGTTTCTAAACGTGTGTTAGGGTTTTAAACGCGTGTCTAGGGTTCTTAAACGCGTGTTAGGGTTTTAAACGCGTGTCTAGGGTTCTTAAACGCGTGTTAGGGTTTCTAAACGTGTGTTAGGGTTTTAAACGCGTGTCTAGGGTTCTTAAACGCGTGTTAGGGTTTCTAAACGTGTGTTAGGGTTTTAAACGCGTGTCTAGGGTTCTTAAACGCGTGTTAGGGTTTCTAAACGTGTGTTAGGGTTTTAAACGCGTGTTAGGGTTTCTAAACGTGTGTTAGGGTTTTAAACGCGTGTTAGGGTTTCTAAACGTGTGTTAGGGTTTTAAACGCGTGTTAGGGTTTCTAAACGTGTGTTAGGGTTTTAAACGCGTGTTAGGGTTTCTAAACGTGTGTTAGGGTTTTAAACGCGTGTTAGGGTTTCTAAACGTGTGTTAGGGTTTTAAACGCGTGTTAGGGTTTCTAAACGTGTGTTAGGGTTTTAAACGCGTGTTAGGGTTTCTAAACGTGTGTTAGGGTTTTAAACGCGTGTTAGGGTTTCTAAACGTGTGTTAGGGTTTTAAACGCGTGTTAGGGTTTCTAAACGTGTGTTAGGGTTTTAAACGCGTGTTAGGGTTTCTAAACGTGTGTTAGGGTTTTAAACGCGTGTCTAGGGTTCTTAAACGCGTGTTAGGGTTTCTAAACGTGTGTTAGGGTTTTAAACGCGTGTCTAGGGTTCTTAAACGCGTGTTAGGGTTTCTAAACGTGTGTTAGGGTTTTAAACGCGTGTCTAGGGTTCTTAAACGCGTGTTAGGGTTTCTAAACGTGTGTTAGGGTTTTAAACGCGTGTCTAGGGTTCTTAAACGCGTGTTAGGGTTTCTAAACGTGTGTTAGGGTTTTAAACGCGTGTTAGGGTTTCTAAACGTGTGTTAGGGTTTTAAACGCGTGTCTAGGGTTCTTAAACGCGTGTTAGGGTTTTAAACGCGTGTCTAGGGTTCTTAAACGCGTGTTAGGGTTTCTAAACGTGTGTTAGGGTTTTAAACGCGTGTTAGGGTTTCTAAACGTGTGTTAGGGTTTTAAACGCGTGTCTAGGGTTCTTAAACGCGTGTTAGGGTTTCTAAACGTGTGTTAGGGTTTTAAACGCGTGTCTAGGGTTCATAAACGCGTGTTAGGGTTTCTAAACGTGTGTTAGGGTTTTAAACGCGTGTCTAGGGTTCATAAACGCGTGTTAGGGTTTCTAAACGTGTGTTAGGGTTTTAAACGCGTGTCTAGGGTTCTTAAACGCGTGTTAGGGTTTCTAAACGTGTGTTAGGGTTTTAAACGCGTGTCTAGGGTTCTTAAACGCGTGTTAGGGTTTCTAAACGTGTGTTAGGGTTTTAAACGCGTGTTAGGGTTTCTAAACGTGTGTTAGGGTTTTAAACGCGTGTCTAGGGTTCTTAAACGCGTGTTAGGGTTTTAAACGCGTGTCTAGGGTTCTTAAACGCGTGTTAGGGTTTCTAAACGTGTGTTAGGGTTTTAAACGCGTGTTAGGGTTTCTAAACGTGTGTTAGGGTTTTAAACGCGTGTCTAGGGTTCTTAAACGCGTGTTAGGGTTTCTAAACGCGTGTTAGGGTTTCTAAACGTGTGTTAGGGTTTTAAACGCGTGTTAGGGTTTCTAAACGTGTGTTAGGGTTTTAAACGCGTGTCTAGGGTTCTTAAACGCGTGTTAGGGTTTCTAAACGTGTGTTAGGGTTTTAAACGCGTGTCTAGGGTTCTTAAACGCGTGTTAGGGTTTCTAAACGTGTGTTAGGGTTTTAAACGCGTGTTAGGGTTTCTAAACGTGTGTTAGGGTTTTAAACGCGTGTTAGGGTTGTAAACGCGTGTTAGGGTTTCTAAACGTGTGTTAGGGTTTTAAACGCGTGTTAGGGTTTCAAACGCGTGTCTAGGGCTCATAAACGCGTGTTAGGGTTTCTAAACGTGTGTTAGGGTTTTAAACGCGTGTTAGGGTTTCTAAACGTGTGTTAGGGTTTTAAACGCGTGTCTAGGGTTCTTAAACGCGTGTTAGGGTTTCTAAACGTGTGTTAGGGTTTTAAACGCGTGTCTAGGGTTCTTAAACGCGTGTTAGGGTTTCTAAACGTGTGTTAGGGTTTTAAACGCGTGTCTAGGGTTCTTAAACGCGTGTTAGGGTTTCTAAACGCGTGTTAGGGTTCATAAACTCGTGTTACTATTCCTGCTTTACGCGTCAGTTTTCAAACGTCAATAACTTTTGAACCGTAAGTCCGTTTTAGATGTATGACCTATCGTTGGAATCGTAAGAGAGTCTAGTTTCTTGTAGTAACACTCTTTTTATATGAATCTTTGGTCATTTCTAAAAAGGTCGAGTCGAATGAGTTCTTCTCTTACACGTTAATGTTGGAAAGGCGTTTAGGGTTTGTGACTTGACCTAATTGTGCTAAACCAACTTGTTTATGATTGTAGAGTTGACATTATGATATATTGATGTATAATTATAGGTTGTGGACGTGTGGACCGTAATACTCGCCTGTAATCTTATACTAGCTTCTTTATCGGACAAGGTGAGTTTTGTATCTCCCTACTCGCTTGAGATTCGGGCTGAAAAGTGTAAACCTGGCGTGTTTACTTGCATTTATTGATTTATTGATTGGTTGACTTGATTGTTGGATTGATGTGACAGTTCGTTTTGTTGATTGACTTTGGTTATGTTTTAGTTAATTATTATATATATATTAGGATAGACGTACATACATGGAAGTCGGTTATGCCTTCATTGGGTTTTAGATGTGGTGGGAAGGCTGCGGGTGACCCTATATATAAGCATCTGGGACTTGAAGAAAGTAGAATCCTCTGAAGTATATGTACGTATAGTTGGTTTAATTGGGATTAGTGGTTTATGATTGTTGAATATTGATTGTTGGACTATAGTTGTTGAATATTGATTTTTGGCTTACGGTTGTCGTATATGGATTTTGGCATATGTTGGACGAATATTGACTGTTGGCACAGGTTCATCGTCTATATGGATTGTTGGTTCATGATTGATGCATTTACATTTGATTGTAAGCATTGCATACATTATTGATGACCCTCGGCAGGGGATTGCCGACATCCTGGTGCATAGATGTATGCACCCATTTTGGATGTAGTTCCTGACTCCGAGTATATAGACATATATATCTCGATGATTTTGAGATACAGCCTTGTTCATTGTGATGACAGAAGGGTATCGCTGCATTGGTGACTGGCGTTCACGCATAGTATAGGCATGTTTGCTTATTCATGCATTTGGCACTTACATTGATTCGTATATCATTTGTGCATTCTCATTTCACATTTACTTGTCTTGTGTAATCTTGTTGTTAGGCGATGTTGTGCTATGTAGAGGCTTGCTGTAAGTCATGTCTAGCCTCTATTCTTATATTATGATTATTGATGTTGGTTCTTTACGAACCATTACTACGAACTCACCAACCTTGTGTTGACTATGCTTAGTACACTTTTCAGGTAATCAGGTTCTCCCAAGGCGTGGAGTTTAGTTGCTTGCTTGCTGTAAACCCGGACTATGGACTTCATGGATCAAGGATTCATTGGCCTGCCTTTTGCATTATACTTAGGATCGTTTGCCATCCTTGGATGTATTATGTTAACTTTGATAGCTATTTGCTCCTGTTGTATTTTGTTACCTGTTTCGTTATGTATTGGATTCACCGAATCTTTATTTGCATTTAGTTTGTTCTATTGTAATTCCACCTGGTGCTATGTGTTTTCCGTGATATTCCGAGCCTCGGCTTGGGGTGTTACAATATGTGCTAATGATCGAACTATTTTACAGAGATGAAAGTGTTAAGCTTAACCCGTACATGCCTTTGCCAGGGTTGTGCGTTTGATGTGGTTGCTTGGGTGGCTCCTTGCAACGAGGTACAACGTGGAGAGTAATACGGGAGGTCTTACCAACCCCATTTGTCTTGTACATACGGATTACTCCGGAATTGGCTTGCCATTCCTTAACGACAATGATGTACTACCGAATGGTCATTCATCTAGTCGGGTGTGACTTATGTCTCAGTTATGATGATGTGTGTGTTATATGAGATGTAAACGATGATTAGGCACATATAGGGTGGTTCATCCTAACATGAGTATGTTGATGCTATGACATGATTAATGTGACTATATTTAACGACTCAAATGTACTTCCATAATGTTTTAAATGGACAAAAGCTTTATAATTAAGTGATATCTTACTTAGCTAATTCGTTAGCTAACACTTGTTTTCTTGAAATGTGTTGTTCCCTCAGGTTTAGCTAGATCGAGGTAGTTGATGAATAAAGAGCAAGGAATGGGTAGATTGCAAGAAGTTGACATAGTTTACCCATAGTGGCTACTCACTTCTAACATTCGCTTACGTTGAGATTTTTATGACTTGTATTGGTTTTGTGATCGGTTGTTTTATGTTGGGCAACCGATAAATTTCCATTTAGACTCATTTTGATGATATGGCAAGTAACACCATTTAATAAAGGAATCAAGCAGATTTTGTGGTTTGAACTTTTAAAAGTTTATCTCCGTTTTCTTTTGATGCCGTTAGGCGAAATTTTTTTGGAAATCCTTATTTTTAAATGATGGGTGTTACACAAATTTTCAACATGAACCAAAGTGGTCTTTTTTTCATTTAAAAAAAGTAACAAAATATATGTCATATTTTAAATTAAAAAAGAAACATGTAAATAGTGAGCAAAATAAATTAATTAGCAAACATGAACAAAATAAATTCAAAAGAATAAAACCTTTTGTAAAAGAAGAAGAAGTCATAACCAATCTACAATTGACAACAAAATATATTAAAAGAGATAGAACAATAACGGTAACATAGCAATTCAATATCAAATAATAAAAAACATGAAAAAAATAACAAAAATAAGATTAAGGTGATATTAAAAACAAAACTGTATGTTTTTTTTGTTGATGAAATATATGACCGTGATTGTTCTTAAACATAGGAAGGAGAGAACTATGAGAATGAGAATGATTAATAAAAATTTAAGTTGTATATAAAATAACTTTTTGGAAGAGTTTAGGAATAGTATATATATCTTTAAAATTTAAAAAGAGTTGTTTTGATGGGAAATTTTAAGTTGTATATAAAATAACTTCTTGGAAGAGTTTTAAGAATAGTATATATCTTTTAAAATTTAAAAAAATTTGTTTTATGGGAAAATAGTATATATCTTTAAATTTAAAAAAAATTGTGTGATGGGAAATTTTAAGTTGTATATAAAATAATTTTATGGAAGAGTTTTAAGAATAGTATATATTTTTAAAATTTAAAAAGATTTGTTTTATGGGAAAATATTTATGATAGAGTTTTAAATATAATTATCTATGAAAATAACAGCTTATTACATGCATAAAAAGTAATATTTATATATCAATAACCGTCCTCTGAATTTTCGCAAGACAAAGTACAAATTTTAATGCATCAAATTAATTAATACTGACGGCTGTCATTAACAAAACTCTTATCTATTTAATAAGAAAAAAAAAAGAAAAAAATCCAAAAAAAAAGAGAGCACCTAGAGTAATTAGAAGGGAATTTTAGGCCCAAAAAGAGCTCTTATTAGTGTCAACCTTCTCTTTTAGTTATAAGATAGATAGGCTATTAATTTAAAAAGATTTATCATTTCCCTATTTAAGCCGATGTGTTTTATAGTTACACGGAACTTTAACTTGAATGGATATTACTTAATTAATTATATATATACTAATTAAGAAGTTAGCCCCTCACAAATTCTACTATTCATTTGCTGACATCATCACGATGTCAGCAATTTTGTCTTTTTCTATTTTTTTTTATTTTAAATTGTATACTTTTAGAGTTTCTTATTTTTACCACTTATCTTTTGGTTTTTTAACTTTAGTCTAACTTTTTGTATACAAGTATACTTTACTTTAACTTATTTTTACCACTTAACTTTTGAGTTTTTTAACTTTAGCCTAACTTTTTGTATACAAACTTAAGTATAGTTTTTTTACCATCAACCTCTTGGTTTTGGCAACCTATTTTTTTACTTTCTATCCTTATAGTAAACTTTTAGTTTTCAGACTTTTAGGTAATGTTGTATGTATATATGTTTGCATGACGCAGCGTCGATCCCAGGCAACACCCTCCCGGGGTAAAAAAACTAGTATCTATTCTAAAAAGTAACTTTGGCTCCCCTCACAAAGGTTACTATTCATTTGCTGACGTCATCACGACGTCAGCAATTTTGTCTTTTTTTTTTTTTTTTTAGATTGTATACTTTTAGAGTTTCTTATTTTTACCACTTATCTTTTGGGTTTTTTAACTTTAGTCTAACTTTTTGTATACAAACTTAAGTGTAGTTTTTTTACCATCAAACTCATGGTTTTGGCCACCTATATAGTAAACTTTTAGTTTCCAAACTTTTAGGTAATGTTCAAGGATGGAACTTTTAAGGGGCCAAAGGGGGTTCCAGTCCCTCCAAAAGATTTTATTTTTAATACTAATTTTCTTATATATTCTTCAAAATTAATATTCATAATACATATTAGCCCCTCTAAGTCTCTAACTAAGCTAAATTTTATGTCTTATTAAGTTCCGCACCTTCATAGTAAGTGTTCAAGTTCCGCCATTGGTAATGTTGTATGTATATATGTTTGCATGACGCAGCGTCGATCCCGGGCAACGCCCTCCCGGGGCAACGCCCATGGTCAAAATTAAGGTTTCTAAAAAGTAATATATATTACTCCCTCCGTCCCATATTAAATGTCTAATTTTGACTTGTCAAATCTTTTTCTTCCGACTTTGACCATAAATATCTTTGTTTGTGTTATATATTAGTTGATGAAAGTTATATCAATGAAAACTAGATTCAAAACTCAATCCTTCGATATATTTTATATGAAATGTTATATAATACAAATAGAAATTTTTACGGTCAAAGTTGAAAGTAGAAGACCTAAAAATTCAAAATTGGACATTTAATATGGGACGGAGGGAGTAATATATTGATGTATTTCTAATGAGTTTGACATGTCGGAATATAATAATAAATAATCAAAACTTATAATTTGGTATCTAAACGCGAAATCAACGTCTATAATCTCATTTTTTTTTGCTAATATGTCAAAACCCGCAGCAAAGCGCGGGTAAAAAAACTAGTTTATTTACCAAATGTTTGACCATTAAAAATCTTCGATACTCTTCTTTCTTTCACTTTACATTCACACACCATGTATCTTCCTTGCAAAAAAACTCCATCACTTTCTCTTCTTGTAGACTTGCAATCTCATGATCACATACAGGATAGTTAATTGTCTGGTTAAATAAGGCGATCTTGTTCATTTTATATTTGTAAATAGTTATATTTTATATCTAGCTTCATGAAATTTTCTTTTATCCAAAACTCTTTATGTAATTTATAGATTAGCTGTGAAGTTTAAGATGTTGGGTTGTAAAGTGTTCACATTTGGATTGTTTTTTTAGGTGTATATTTGTATGTTAATTTATATGAAAAAATAAATACAAGTAGATTCCACAATGGTGGAAATCGATAAGACTACTTTTGAGATCTAGAACATCGTATATATTGTAGTTTAAAGATTTTCATTAAAGTTGACTAAACACCAGGTATTTTACGAATTTTAAGTCTTAATATTTTGACAGTTATGGGAAATTTGAAATATAAACAGTCTTATTACTATCACATGGGTGTAAAGAGGTTTATATTCCGGGAACACCCCCATACCGTCGTGGTCCGGCCACCCTTTTCAAATCAAATAACGGGCTTTACGCTAATCCAACCGTCGGTCGACAGGGCTTACCAACGCAATACTTACCCATACCTTAAAATTATACTTTATTTTTTCATTAAATTCTTGTATTAAATAAATTTTCATACTGATTCAATTATAAAGATCCTTAATTAGATAGAAAACATGGCTTTGATACCATTAGTGACAACCTCAGGATTCACTGGAACTCTTAGAGGCTGGTGGGATAACTATTATACTGAACAAGATAGACAATTATTCAGAATGCTAAAAAAATAATAGTCGTTAAAAATGAAAGTACAAATAATCAAGAAATACCAACAGAAACAACTGATATAATAAATACTTTAATATTTGCTATAATAAAACATTTTGTAGGAAGGCCTAGTGATTATCAAGAAAGAAATTCTTTAATATTATTAAATTTAACATGTAGGAAATTACAAGATTTTAGATGGTATAAAGATATATTTCTATCCAAAGTAATGAGTAGAGAAGATTGTAAAGAAGCTTATTGGAAAGAAAGATTTATTGCAAGATTACCAAAACTATATGCAGAAAGAATAAGAGAAAAGATTAAAAAGGATTTTAATAATACTATTCCATATAAAGATTTATCTTATGGTCAAATAATAAATTATATAAATCAAGAAGGATTAACTATATGCAATGATATGAAATTAAAAGAAAAAATGAAAAAGGATGGTATCCAAGGTCGTAGTGAATTAGGAAATTTTTGTCAACAATATGGGTTTGAACCAATAAAAATTCCTACAAAATCAAGAAAGAAAACTTATAAACAATTTATTAAGAAAAACTATAATAAAAAACCATACATTAAGAATAAATATAATCAACAGAAATATGAACAAAAATACGATAAAAAATATAAAAGAAATATTCAAAATAAAAAACAAGGCAAACAAGATGTTATAATTTGTTATAAATGTGGAAGACAAGGCCATTATTCAATAAATTGCGATACTAAGAATAAAATTAATGAGTTAAATATTTCAAAAGAATTAAAAGAAAAACAAAAACATTTTCTAATAAATGAGATAGATTATATTAGAATAAAGAATCAATTACAAGATAATATAATTAAACAAAGAATTCAAGATATTGAAGAAAAATTTAAAAATAATGTTTGTGCTAATATCCCAAATGCTTTCTGGGAAAGAAAACAACATATAGTCAACCTACCTTATATTAAAGAATTTAATGAAAAGGATATTCCAACAAAATCTAAAGCTATACACATGTCTCAAGAATTAGAAACTTATTGCAAGAAAGAAATAAAGAATTATTAGATTTAATAGAAGGAATTAGTGATAAAGATATAAAAGAAGTATATTTAAAACAATTAAAAGAAAAATATAATTTATCTACCAATAAAGAAGAAGAAACATCATATAATTTTAAAGATATTTGTCAAAAATTCCAAAATAATCAAATAACAAAAACTCCTGTTACTATAACAGAATTACAAGCAGAAGTAAAAGTTATTAAAGAAGAAATTAGAGAAATAAAAATTAAGATAAAAGAACTAGATAAACAAAAAACTGTAAAAGATGAATCAAGTAATGAAGAAGAAAATAAAGGAGAAATTATAATTAATCGAATAAAAGAAATCAATTCTCAAAGATGGTATACTAAATTAAATATTATTGTTAATAACGAATTTATAATATCTTTAGTTGCCATGATAGATAGTGGTGCAGATATGAATTGTATTCAAGAAGGTTTAATACCTACAAATACTATGAAAAAACTTTATATAGATTATATCTAGTGCTAATGGATCTAGACTAAATGTTAATTACAAATTATCAAATGTACATATTTGCAAAGAAAATTATTGTTATAAAACTCAATTAATTATAGTAAAAGATTTAACGTCTCAAATATTATTAGGATCACCATTTATAAGTCAATTATATCCTTTTATGGTAACTGAAAATGGAATTATTACCAAAGTTTTAGGAAAAGATATTTGTTTCGAATTTACTCAACCCATTATTACAAGACAAATAAATATATTAAATTTAAAAGAAAAACAAAAACATTTTCTAATAAATGAGATAGATTATATCTAGTGCTAATGGATCTAGACTAAATGTTAATTACAAATTATCAAATGTACATATTTGCAAAGAAAATTATTGTTATAAAACTCAATTAATTATAGTAAAAGATTTAACGTCTCAAATATTATTAGGATCACCATTTATAAGTCAATTATATCCTTTTATGGTAACTGAAAATGGAATTATTACCAAAGTTTTAGGAAAAGATATTTGTTTCGAATTTACTCAACCCATTATTACAAGACAAATAAATATATTAAATTTAAAAGAAAAACAAAAACATTTTCTAATAAATGAGATAGATTATATCTAGTGCTAATGGATCTAGACTAAATGTTAATTACAAATTATCAAATGTACATATTTGCAAAGAAAATTATTGTTATAAAACTCAATTAATTATAGTAAAAGATTTAACGTCTCAAATATTATTAGGATCACCATTTATAAGTCAATTATATCCTTTTATGGTAACTGAAAATGGAATTATTACCAAAGTTTTAGGAAAAGATATTTGTTTCGAATTTACTCAACCCATTATTACAAGACAAATAAATATATTAAATTTAAAAGAAAAACAAAAACATTTTCTAATAAATGAGATAGATTATATTAGAATAAAGAATCAATTACAAGATAATATAATTAAACAAAGAATTCAAGATATTGAAGAAAAATTTAAAAATAATGTTTGTGCTAATATCCCAAATGCTTTCTGGGAAAGAAAACAACACAAAATATTATGAAAAAACTTTATATAGATTATCTAGTGCTAATGGATCTAGACTAAATGTTAATTACAAATTATCAAATGTACATATTTGCAAAGAAAATTATTGTTATAAAACTCAATTAATTATAGTAAAAGATTTAACGTCTCAAATATTATTAGGATCACCATTTATAAGTCAATTATATCCTTTTATGGTAACTGAAAATGGAATTATTACCAAAGTTTTAGGAAAAGATATTTGTTTCGAATTTACTCAACCCATTATTACAAGACAAATAAATATATTAAATTTAAAAGAAAAACAAAAACATTTTCTAATAAATGAGATAGATTATATTAGAATAAAGAATCAATTACAAGATAATATAATTAAACAAAGAATTCAAGATATTGAAGAAAAATTTAAAAATAATGTTTGTGCTAATATCCCAAATGCTTTCTGGGAAAGAAAACAACATATAGTCAACCTACCTTATATTAAAGAATTTAATGAAAAGGATATTCCAACAAAATCTAAAGCTATACACATGTCTCAAGAATTAGAAACTTATTGCAAAAAGAAATACAAGAATTATTAGATAAGAAATTAATTAGACCATCCAAGTCCCCTTGGTCTTGCTCAGCTTTCTATGTTCAAAATAGCGCTGAAATTGAAAGAGGAGCACCCAGATTAGTAATCAATTATAAACCTTTAAACAAAGTATTAGAATGGATTAGATATCCTATACCTAATAAAAGAGATTTATTAAAAAAGATTTATGATGCTAAGATATTTTCAAAATTTGATATGAAATCAGGTTTTTGGCAAATTCAAATTTCTGAAAAAGACAAGTATAAGACAGGTTTTAATGTACCATTTGGACATTACGAATGGAATGTAATGCCTTTTGGATTAAAAAATGCTCCATCGGAATTTCAAAATATTATGAATGATATTATTATACCATTAGGAAATTATGCTATAGTATATATTGATGATGTTTTAATATTTTCAAATTCTATAGAACAACATTTTAAACATTTAAATGCTTTTTATAATATTATTCATAAAAATGGATTAGTTGTATCACCTACTAAGATAAGTTTATTTCAAACAGAAATAAGATTTTTAGGCCATAATATTGTTCAAGGAACTATAAAACCTATTGATAGAAGTTTAGAATTTTCAAATAAATTTCCAGATGAAATTAAAGATAAAAAACAATTACAAAGATTTTTAGGATGTTTAAATTATATTCATGATTTTTTCAAAGATTTAGGAATTATATGTAAACCCCTATATGATAGATTAAAAAAGAATCCAAAACCATGGACTCAAGAACATACTAATATAATAAGACATATTAAAAGTAAAATAAAATATTTACCTTGTCTACATATTCCTCATCCTAATGCTAAAATTATAGTAGAAACAGATGCTAGTGATTTAGGATTTGGAGGTATATTAAAACAAAATTTGCAAAATAAAGAAGAATTAGTTAGATATTATTCAGGTGCATGGAATGATACTCAAAAGAACTATTCTACTGTTAAAAAAGAAATTTTAAACATTGTTTTATGTATAAAGAAATTCGAAGATGATTTATATATGAAACCATTTTTATTAAGAATTGATTGTTTATATGCAAAATACATTTTAGAAAAAGATGTTAAAAATTTAATTTCCAAACAAATTTTTGCTAGATGGCAAGCATTATTAAGCAACTTTGATTTTCAAATTGAATTTATAAAAGGAGAGAATAACTCTCTTCCAGATTTTTTATCAAGAGAATTTTTACAGGGAATATGAGCTCAAATTCTTCAAAAAAGATTGTTTTAGCAAAAAACAAATTCTCAAGTTCTCAATTATCAAATTCTCAATTCTCAAGATCTCCTTCTCACACACCTCATTTTCCACCACTACCGATAATACAAAATAGATTCGCTCCATTAACTCCAGGCCCAAGACCTAGACCTCCATTTTCATCTATTATACAAACCTTAGAATCAAAACCTATTATTCAAAAACCAACCCCATCTGCTTCATCATCCATTTCTCCAGTTACCATTCCTTATCTTACAAACCCCAATACTAAGATTATAAAAATATTAGAATCAATTGAAGTTGAAAAGGTGCAAAAAAGTTTTTTCACCTTAATAGATTTTCTATATCCCAAAGGTTGTCATTTCTATAATGGAGAATATAAAACCAGAGAATATTATCAAGCTATTCTCATTGATTCAGAATCTGCAATAATTCGACACAATTTTAATAAAGAAGATCCCTCTAAAATAGCTTATAGTCAAGTTAAGATTTTAAGAGTCCTTACTTTAGAAGATTGGAATTCAAAGCCTTATATTTCAAAAACTCTCTCAAATTTTCCTTCTTATCCTCAGTATAATTATTATGATTATCAAGAAGCTTGGGAAAAAACCTTTTTATTAAGAATTGATTGTTTATCTGCAAAATACATTTTAGAAAAAGATGTTAAAAATTTAATTTCCAAACAAATTTTTGCTAGATGGCAAGCATTATTAAGCAACTTTGATTTTCAAATTGAATTTATAAAATGAGAGAATAACTCTCTTCCAGATTTTTTATCAAGAGAATTTTTACAGGGAATATGAGCTCAAATTCTTCAAAAAAGATTGTTTTAGCAAAAAACAAATTCTCAAGTTCTCAATTATCAAATTCTCAATTCTCAAGATCTCCTTCTCACACACCTCATTTTCCACCACTACCGATAATACAAAATAGATTCGCTCCATTAACTCCAGGCCCAAGACCTAGACCTCCATTTTCATCTATTATACAAACCTTAGAATCAAAACCTATTATTCAAAAACCAACCCCATCTGCTTCATCATCCATTTCTCCAGTTACCATTCCTTATCTTACAAACCCCAATACTAAGATTATAAAAATATTAGAATCAATTGAAGTTGAAAAGGTGCAAAAAAGTTTTTTCACCTTAATAGATTTTCTATATCCCAAAGGTTGTCATTTCTATAATGGAGAATATAAAACCAGAGAATATTATCAAGCTATTCTCATTGATTCAGAATCTGCAATAATTCGACACAATTTTAATAAAGAAGATCCCTCTAAAATAGCTTATAGTCAAGTTAAGATTTTAAGAGTCCTTACTTTAGAAGATTGGAATTCAAAGCCTTATATTTCAAAAACTCTCTCAAATTTTCCTTCTTATCCTCAGTATAATTATTATGATTATCAAGAAGCTTGGGAAAAAACCTTTTTATTAAGATATTATGATCATTCTTGGTTTTTCCAATTTGATGACGATTTCTCAAATATTTATCCTACATGGTTTATCAAATGGTTTAAATATATGGGAATTCGACCTGAAGCTTTTCCCAAAGATATATCCGAAGCATCCTCAAAATTTACAAATTATTTTCAACAAGATGGAACCCCTATTTTCGAATACACTTTACAATTTATGAGTACATTTAGAATCCCATGGATCTCTTCATGGACTTATATTTTCGAAGAAGAAAAAACTACATAACTCTCTCCACCATTACTCTATAGACAATATAAATTCAAATGGTGGAATAAGTTTTCCATAGAAAAAGCAAATGTTCAAGTTGTCAACAGATATTACAAGGAATTAACAAATCAATATGAAAAAAGTCTCAAGTCTCCAGTTCAAGATTCCAAAGTTCACAAAGAAGATCAAGAGTATATTCAAAGGATTCAAGCTTGCAGTTCTCAAGAAGAAATGTTAAATTTTTTTTAATGAAATTCGGCATTCACCATCTCCTTCAAGGAAATCATCGCCAGACACAGAAATATTTCAAGATTCTCAAGACCCATATGATATGATGTAATAATAAATTATAATAATAATAATGCATTTTCAAGATCAATCATTCAAAATAAAGACAAAAGACCTTTTGTCAAAATCAATGATTTAGCTTTTGTAAAAGAACGGCCATAATTCATCTACTTTTGGCAAAGTAGATTCCAATAATTCAAAAGAAGACAAAGTGAGGTTGAAGACAATTCTCAATTATTCAAAAGAAGACAATTTAAAAAGATAAAGATAAATTATTTTCAATGACGTGGAAAGACTTCAATTATCAAAGAAGACTCCGGAAGACTCAAAGAAGAAGACTCCTCTCCTATATAAGAGAATGAAGACTCTGCATCAAGGATCATCGAAAAATTTTACATTCTTATTCATGTATGAAAAAATCTCCAAAAGAAAAACTTCTATTATCAACTGCTCTATGTTTAAAGAATTTAGATATTCAAATTATTGTAGCTCCTCCCGATTGTAAGACAATCATTTGTAATCAAGATTTTCAATCAATAAATTCAGGTATTATTTAAATTTATGTTGTCTTTAATAATGTTTATTGCCATCATTCATTTTTAATTCAATCTTTCATGTCTATATCTCGATGTAACTTACACATGTGTAAGTCGTGGTGGCGGTGGTCGCCGTCGCCGGAAAATCATGGTGGTGGTCGGAGATGATGGTGGTGGTGGTAGGAGGTGGTTGGAATTTGAGGAGATGGAAGAAAATCAATAGACTCAAATTGGACTCAAAATAAGCTGGACTCATTTTATCTTTTCCCTATATATATATATATATCAACAATATATATATATAACAAGAGTTTAAATTCTTTTATGAACAAATAAAGACCGTTAAATGAGTTTAAACTTTTAGTTACAACCCTATATTACCAAATATATATTTATTTGTAATATGAATTGATGATATTATTGATCATATAACTTAATGTGAGTGAATAAAAATTATGATTGTAATGACTTTATTAGACATTGTTTTTGAAATTTTTTGGTTGGATAGAGGGATGATGAAGAAAATACGTAAGAGAGAAGCATGAAGTAGTAGAAGGTAGAAGCAAAATGAAGAAGAAAGAAAAGGAGGTACATTATTATTATGTGAATGGACCAAACTGCCCCTCATGTGCAATGCTCATGAGATTAAGTAGTTTAAGCTAATAGAAGTTAGTGTCATGAAATGCTGACAACAAAAACGAAAACCCCAAAGATAGTTAGCAGCAAAAAAGAAAAAGACGTGAAATGTGAATATTTCCAACCACAAGGACTATTTGTAACATTTTCTCTCGTAATAATAATAACAAGAGGGGATAACTTGGATGATGTTAACATCATTCTAAGTTAGATGATGTTGTTCTCACAAAACATAAAATTCATGAGAAGCTTTTTGACATATGTAAAAAATGACGTGAATACAACATCATGATTGACATTTTCCCTAATAACAATGTTCTCATTCTCTACCGTGTGGGGGTGTTGTACTACTGTGTATTTCCTTTTCACATGAATTAAAATATATCCCATCACCCATGTCTCATTCCATCTCAACATTATTAGACAGAAAAAAGAAAAAAAAAACATAGAAATATTTATTTATTACAGTACCATAGCTTAATGACAATCTTATCATTTATCTTTACTTATTTGATTTTTGTAACGCTAATTACAAACACAAGTATTATGAGAAACTGAGTCAACTCATTTTTGATGTAGTACCTTTTTTTCCCCCCTTTTAAAAGAGAGTTATTGGATTCATATATAAATCAGCAACGTGAGACAAATATCAGGATTCGGATATCAAATTTCCCATGGGATACGCAATTTATTTTTCTATGCCATCCTTACATAGAAAAGACACCATCCAATCACTTGAATATACCCGATATATCTGTAGCACAGTCAATTTGGTATACGCTTGATAATAATTGATAATTAAAAAAAAGAAAAAAGAAAGTTTGAATAAACTAAGAAGATGATCTTTTGGCAACTAATCTGATATGACCACTTCGAATAAATAAGATGCCAAAAATAACTTGGAGATGCAGAAAGAAAAAATCAACAGAAAGTGGAATTTAAATAAGTGGGAAAGTTAAAAGTCAAAGATCTTTCACACGGATATATAAACTATCATCAGTATATATATTTACCTTGGAACTTCAAGTGACCAGCTTTTGATGTGAAACGAATCAGATATACATACCCCAGATCTGACTTTGATATCACCCTTCTCAGATCTCTTCACTGAAATTCATCATCATCAATGTTAGAGTTTTTGACCTTGCATAAATATATGCGAAAATTGCAAGGTTTGTTGTGCCGAATAAGTTGTTGAGAAAGCTAATATGACATTTCGTACGCCTCATGATCTGGTGTTTTGTATATGAATCCCGAGTCATCACTGGATCGCCTCTTGACCACACTCGCCCTTTGCATGAGTCGAACCAATGCTTGCACAACTTCAGACATGGGAGGCCGGAACTCTGGTTCGGGCTGTATACAAACCAAAATATCATGTTTTTACAAAAACTTAACACTCTGTATGCTATTGATTTTTGCAGATAATATCCTTTCATTTTGTCTTTGCTCAAGAGTATTTTGGATATTTCAAAACATGTGTCAAGGCTCAAGAGAGACGACTTTTCATTAGAGTCGACACTTACACTACATGATGTGAAAAATAACATGGAGCATCCACATTAAGAAAGAACTTTTTTTTATAACTTATCCTAGGGTCCACCTTGTACGCCAAATCATTTTGTAAATAGGATTTAGTAGAATGTTTAGACGTGTAGACATATATCTAATTTATGATGTCAAATCTGAATTCGAGAACTTTACCTGAACACAAAGGGCAATGATGTCAGCAAACCGAGACAAAGACTTGGCAGGGTACATGCCATTTAACGTAGGATCAACCATTTTGGCCAACGAATCAATGTCATGTAATTGAGGAGTGGCCCATCTTACAAGTGATTGTTCAGATCTCACTCTTGAGCTACATATCAGGAATGCAAATGCAATGAGATGATGTGTTTGAAACTATTGGATGAGGATTAAAGAATGGATCCATCCATAATGAAGAAAATAAAAGCTACAATACCCAAATTAAGTGACTTGGTATCTTAAGTCATCATGTTGTCATGTAATATAGTAAAGAGCTTACCTATCCAATGGCTTCCGACCAGTCAACAGCTCCAACATCACCACTCCAAAGCTATAGACGTCACTTTTTACGGTGTATATACCAGACAAGGCGAATTCAGGTGCACTATAACCAAAAGATCCGACCAACTGTGTAGCTACCTATAGAAATTTGAACGAACTTATTTACAAAATACACATTACGAGTACCACACATCAAAGAGAAACTCTTAAGAATGCCAAAATCGTTAGGACATTGAAGACCTTTTTTTGCCACAATCTAAAAATTTTCACACCCTCTCGCACAAATAACTACACATAGGAATTAAGAAATTCAGTAGTTTCTTATAACTTTTCTGTTAACAAGCAGGCTCATTGACTCCAACAGTTAGCTTGAATCAATTTAAACTTTAAGTAAAAATAAAGACTTATTCAACTTGATCTGAAACTAGACAGGGAAGAACACAGATAGTAGAAAAAAGATGAGAGAGGATATAAACTTAATATACATAGGCCAGGTACATCAAGTTACCTCCCGTTCTGTGTTTGGTGTAAGGGCGGCTAGACCACAGTCTGACAGATGGGGATTGAGCTCCTCATCAAGTAAAATATTTGCTGATTTTAAGTTTCTATGTACAACAGAAGGTAGGCAAACTTCATGCAAGTACCTGCCAAGAAAAGAGTTTCTGTTAAAAGCAAAATGATAGGATAGATCAATGAGTAGTTTAATGTTTATTTGATGACATACTCTAAAGCTCGAGCAGTGCCAAGTGCAACCCTAACACGTGCATTCCATGTCAATGTCTTACTCCTATCATCAGCAAAGTGAAGTAAATCTTGCAAACTACCATTCGCAATGTAATCATAAACCAAAAGACGTTGACCATGCTCTGCACAATATCCAGCCAGTGGAACTATGTTCGGGTGCCTCAAGCGTGACATGTTTGAGACAGCTTCAACAAAAATATCTTCTTCTTGCAGTGATAATGCCGCATTATCTATTTTCTTAACAGCCATGATCTAGGGAAAAAAAGGCTTTGGTGCATAAGCACAATAGTATAAAATATCCACCATAGCTTTATGAAAATAGGGAGGTTATGATGATGTCATGCAGAAATGACAATGAATGTACCTTTCCGTTGGGGAAATCTGCTTTATAAACACGGCCCAAAGAACCTTCACCTATTATATTGTCCTGAGAGAAACTATTTGTTGCTGTTTGAAGAGTTGCAACAGTGTAGGAACTAGTGGTTATAGGCGATTTCACTCTCTTTGTAGATGCACTTTTCCCTCGCTCAAATGTTGAGTTTTCTGTTGGTGGAAGCTTCAAATCAACTATGCTGCTAACTGTGGGTTTTACCCTCTGCTCTTGCATTTCTGCATTAACTGTTCATGAGATGAACAACGCATTAGTGGATTTTCATATAAGTTTCGTTCTAAAAAATAAATGGCCAGAGATCACTAAGCAACACTTCCATAGACCACTAAAATGACAGTCTACTTGTAACCATTACTACAATAGTCCTCCAGTCACAAAATAAGGGCAACATTTGACTAGAATGGAACCTTGCCTTTACTTTAAGAAAGAAGTATTATTAATCGGTAAGTATTGAATAAGTTATGTGACTTGACTTATAACCTGGCCCATAAATGAACTTGCAACGGCCAAGAAAGACAAAACACAAAAGCTTAAGATTCAGATGGAATTATATGTAATGTGATGTGATGAACTGAAGAAAGATAGATAATACGAACCTTTCTCAGCACTGATAGGATGGTTTACTGTGGCAGGCCGCGTAATATTTCCCTTCCTTTTCCCTTTCTTAAGGCATAAAAGAAACACAAGAACTACAAGAAGTATGAAGAATGCAGAACCCAAACTTATGCCTAAAATAGCACCAATGCCCAACTTATTTCCACTGCTCGTATTTGATGATGGAGAATCGGACCCCGTATGTGTACGCGATGGAGGAGAACGGCTGCGATTATTGTGAGTTTTACCTGGAGGCGGTGGTGTATATGGAGGTGGAGGAGGAGCAGGGCCATTGTCAAATGAATTTCCATCGTATCTGTTATATTTGAATAAATGTGTCAGAAAACAAAATCATTACATACAGGCATACAAGATAGAACACACAGGCAGCTTGATATAAATAGCTTACATGAAAGCAGGAACGGAAAGAAGCTCCCGGGGTATCCATCCGGTGAAATGATTGTTTGCTATGTTTCTGTGTATGAAGACAATGCATAAGATAACCACACGAATCAAGATGACCACCTTACATGAGAGTTTAAACTTACACGTCAGTCAAAGGCAGGCTCGTTAGGGAATTTAAAGAACCTGTTAATTGATTGTTCTGCACATGACTGCCAGAAACAAAAAGCATCATCAGAATTTCCAAATAAGTTAAACCAGTAGTTTAGTAATTCATAGCCTTATTGAAAGAGACTCACAATTTAGAAATGCTTGACAACGAACTGAGTGAATTCGGTAGATCTCCGGTGAGATTATTGTTTGAGAGATCCCTGCATCAACATGTAGCATGTTAGAATGGTGGTAAAAGTTATATTCGGCATAAGTAAAAGAATATAGCATTATCTAGAAATACAAGATATGTACGTATTTATTAAACAAAATTTAGTCTGAAAATGTGTTCACTTGGAACTTACAAGGTTGCGAGATTAGTAAGATTATTGAATATATCTCCTATATTCTGAGCAAGCAGATTGTGACTAAGGTTCCTGAGAGGGGGAACATAGCAAAATTAAGCTTTCTATTGATAGAAAGAAGCATAAGTATTGTTATATCCTGGTAATGGTTCTTACATGTAATTCAGATTAAACATCAACGAAATGGAATACGGAATATTTCCACTTAAATTGTTATTTGCCAGATTTCTGCACAGTTAAAATTGTGTTTGAATTAGCAGAGGCAACAGAAAGATATATGTTGATAAAAAAATATAAAAGACTATATTGAAGTCAAGAAAGATAGATGGAGAGATAAAGACTGAAAAGTGATACAGGCTAGTAAGATTTGGGGGTAGCTGATATGGAAGGGCGTCGTGAATGTTGTTTCCACTTAAATCCCTAAAAGCGAAAGGGGATAAATTATCATAAAAGCAATAATAATAATAATAAATTAATAATTAATGTTGCAAGATTAGTGTAAATGAAATTAGATCCTCACAATGTTTTAAGTGAGGAGAGACCCGACAACAGGTATCCCAATGTTCCATCAATCCCTAAATCAGCAAGTTGACTGTCAAGACAAGAACAAGAATGAAATTAGTTAACACAATATATATAATGTATATATGCAGGAATAACTGGATGAGGATGGAACGGGAACGGACATGGAAACAACGGAAGAGGCGTCGCAAGTAACCCCTCTCCAAGACTCTCCACAGGGGTCACCGGAATTAGTTTTCCAATTAGTTAGCTGTGCAGCATTGTTCAATGATGTGTACAAAACCTGCAATGCTTGTACTAACAAACAAACAAACAAATTGCATCACATTCATATTCATTCGTATTCATAATAATAACAAAAACTACGTATATCAGTATATGTATGTATGTATCACTTTCAAGCAGCAGCAGCTTGAAAGTGGTCCAGCAATAATAACCAGCCTTACTTGTTGTTGTTGTTTGACCAATTATAAAGATACATACACTATTAATTAATACTAAATAAATTATATTCATATAACAATCATCATACACTAGCAGCAAAAGCTAACAAATAAAATCCCTAAAAATCATCAAGTAGAGTAGAAATGTAGAATAGATCTATACTGTATATATATATACCAGCACAGCAGCTAGCCTACTATCAAATAAATTAAAAAAATGTAAAAAGAGGTGTCGACAAAGACATACCGTCAGTTGGATCAGTAGTGGAGCGAACACAAGTGATCAATAAAACGATAATAATCACGGCGACAGACAGAAAGTGATCACGCCGATTTGTGCTCGTTTTCATGAAACAAGACTTTTATATGACCTAAACTAAGACATGCAATGATCGATCGATGCAAAAAAAAAACTAACACATTTTTTCAATTACACACACACACACACACAGAGAGATTCGAAGCTTGGATAGCAGACTAAAAATGAAAGAGAAAATAGTTGGAAGGAACAACTAACTAAACAGAGAGGGAAGTGTCGGCGAACAAAGCCTACGACCTTTATTTCCTTTATTATAACATATTTATTTTTTATTTTATTCTTTTATTATTATTTTAAGATTAAGATAGTTTTTAAGTTAAGAAATTTATTTAAGGAAATGTCCAGTAGCATTAAAATTGAATTGTCGTGGATTTTAAGTAACTTAATTAATTTTAATTAATTACTATTCAAGTAAATGTTTATCACCAACTTTACTTGACAAATATTATCATTTTTGTAAATGAAATGATCCCTACACAAACATTTTTTAGCCACACACAACACTGTATGTATTACACAGTTGTATAGTACAATCATATAATGCATATATTTTTGTATATGACAAAAAAATGTCGTGTAGGGATCACCTCTCTTTTTGTAACCTTATTTTTTCCCTAATGATATTAGTTATCAGGGTCGTCTCATGGTTTTCAATGCCCCTGTTCTATACTAAAATATACCTCATATATTTACAATCTCTAAAACGTAAGTCATGATTGTTCATACTCTTATTGTTTATTTAAAGTGATAAGAAAATCATTTCATAATAATGATAAACTAAAAATAAAACAAGGATAATAATGATAAATAAAAATAAAAATAATAATAAACACCAGTTTATTAGAAACAAGAGGAAAATACTATGTAATTAAAAAATATGACACTATTCTGCTAGGTTCGAACGTATGTGCTTAAGAATTGTAAGAAAAAAACATTACTAATAGGCTAAATATAACATTTTGTAATATTCTTTTCTTTTATTCATGTATATGTTGAACCAGCAAAATTTTTGGACCTTTATAAAACATTGGGTCCTGCTCGTTTGCGCGTATTGTACATGCTCAAATCTGGCCCTGTTAGTTATGTTTTAATATGTGGAAACTCCAAATTACCATTCAATCCATCATAGTTAAGTTTTTTTTATTTAAGTTTTCGGTTAAAACTTTTCAAAATTTCTTAATTATCATATATAATAATCAATTTAACTTTTAGTAACTACTTCATATTTATTATATTTTTTATAACAAAACTTTTTTTTGTAAATATGTGATGGAACTATTGACGTGACCCAAAAATGTTGTTTTAAAGTCAACGGATCATGGTCAATAAAGGGGAAGTGGATATTGAGATGAATGGAGCAGTGAAAAGTTAAAACTTGAACAAAAGCATATATATAGACTGAAGGTCTCATCACCCATACCATCTATCCATCCGAAGGAACCCAACCATGCGATAGACTTATTTTACCCTCAACAATGTGCAATGAATAGTACGTACTTGGAATGAAACTGTGATATATATATATTGGATACTTAAAATCTGGCCTTGTATATATATATATATATGGTAGAGATCGAGAGAGAAAGGTTCTTAAGGAGAGAAGGTCTAGAGTTTTTTTTAATTTTTTTTAAGTTGTTTTTCTTGATTTTTTTTTTTTTTTTTTTTTTCATTTTTTTTTATTGACACATTGCAAAATATAAAAAATAAAAAAATAATAATTCTAATCCGAGTCAGTATATGTATATAAGGGTACTATATGGGTTTCGCCCTTAAGGGTATCAATAAAGGGTAGTCGATCGGAGTGATAGGTCATAAGGGGTGATAAGGGTCATCGATGATGAGGTGATCTATCTAGATCTGAACTAGGACCAGGTGTTGAAGTGTCGACAAAGACATACCGTTAGTTGGAAATTTTGATAGGTCAAAGGGGGTGATAGTTCATCAAAAAGAAGTGTCGACAAAGACATACCGTCAGTTGGATCAGTAATGGAGCAAACACAAGTGAGTAAACAGCGACAGACAGAAAGTGATCACGCCGATTTGTGCTCGTTTTCATGAAACAAGACTTTTATATGACCTAAACTAAGACATGCAATGATCGGATGCAAAAAACTAATACATTTACACACACAGCGAGCTTCGAAGCTTGGTTAGCAGACTGGAAATGAAAGAGAGGAGAGAGATAGAGATAGATAGAGAGAGAAAGAGTAGTAGTAATAGTTGAAAGGAACAAGTAACTAACAGATGTGCTTATTTTACCTCAACAATGTGCAATGTATAGTACGTGCTTAGAATGAAATTGTGATACATATATATATATATAAGGGAAAATGAAATATGCAGCAAGCTGCATAAGAAAAAGTATGCAGCAAAGAAGGCTTTTTTTAAAAAAAGTTACAATCTAGCCCTTTTAATTTACAAATAAACAATTCTGCCCCCTGAATTTTACCTTTGCTGCAACTAAACTTTATGCAGTCAACAGCAGGGAAGCTTTCCCCATATATATATATATTAGGTTTTAGGTAAAACAAAACAAATATTAAAGTAAAACAAATAAAACAATAGGTTTCTATTCACTGAAAATCACCGTGAATCATGAAAATCATCGTGCATCAATTGCTTCGTGAATCAATAAAACCATGATCTAAGGGTCAAGATCTTGTCCTATTTGTTTTACCTTAATATTGTACTTGTTTTACAATACTCAACCCTTATATACTTTGATCAATTAATATTGTGCCCTCGTGTATCGATACCATGATATTACGACATGTTAATTGCATGCACTAAGTTCTTTCCACTTTATTTAGACGACTTTTTTATATATATATATATATATATATATATATGCACATAAACAGTTAAAATTTCCAACACCACCGAGTTTCAGTCAGATTTATGATATGATCAATGATTTTAAACACATTAATTTCATGGTGTTTAATTAAATACACATGATAAACATATACAGAAACAACAGGGAGGTAACGTGCAATCACCATAAACATAAGGGGGACTAAAACACATACTTGATATATACTTGTTCTTTCGAACAGTGATACTTGTTATGATTCTTTTCTTCAATTTCATTCCATTCCTAACAGTTACAACAAGAATATTTTATATATATATATAGAGAGAGAGAGAGAGAATGTTGTTTGGATCCAAAGCATGCTTTTTTGCATTTGACAGAACTTTGGGGGTGGGGAATGTTCTTAGCTTTCATTCAACTATGAAGCAATCTCTGTCACTCTTTCTCTGCGGGCAGCAGCTAGTTGTTTATGGGTTTCCCCTTTTCTTCTTCAATAATGTATTTATCCGGATTATATTACTTTGTGGGTTTCCTCAGAAACTTGAATGGAGCTCTCCATGTCTACTGTAAGTATTTTAGCTTCCGCTTATATATTGCAGAAAAGTTTCAAACTTTTTTTTAGAAAAAAAACCTGAATTAGATCATCATTTATGTTGTTTTTCTTCTTATGGTTAGTACTTACATGAAATAATAATCAACCAATGTTTAAGAAATAAGTTTCCGTGTATGTGCAACAGATATCTGATTTATTTTTATTTTTATTTTTTGATCAAAAATATTTTTGATTTAATATACTCTACTATTTTTTTTTTGTATAGCAAAACTAAGGCGTTTAAATGTTTGGATGGTAAAGTTTTGGTTTCTCATAAACAGGAAGACGCACGGAGATCATCATCATCATCATCATCATCAATAGAATTGAAGTGTACGTATTCAAGAAGTAATTAATTATTAGAAAGATGGCTACAGTTGGGGATATTGGGCTAGCAGCAGTGATAAATATCATAAGTGCTCTGATTTTCTTGATAGCATTTGCTATTCTTAGGCTCCAACCTGTGAACGATAGAGTATACTTTTCAAAATGGTATATCAAGGGTCTAAGGACAAGCCCCTCCGGGGAATTTGTTAAAAAGTTTGTCAATTTGGATTATAGATCATACATTAGGTTTCTTAACTGGGTGCCAGATGCACTCACTATGCCGCAATCTGAGCTCATTGATCATGCGGGTTTGGATTCTGCCGTGTATTTGAGGATTTACTTGCTAGGGTACGTAAAAGTTCATTTCCAAGATGATTTTGTTCTAACCTTTAATTATAACTAGCTTTCCACTAGCATATTTTACCATTATTTGTTTGAACTATATGATGTTTGACTTGCATGTCTGCAGGTTGAAAATATTTATCCCGGTATTTTTCTTTACATGGGCTATTCTGATACCGATTAACTGGACAAACAACACGCTAGAGCTGTCGAAAGAAACTTATAGCCAAATTGATAAGCTATCTATATCAAACATTCCCCACGCCTCTCCCAGGCCTGGAAATCTTACCCTTCTCGATCTCTCTTTTTCTATATATATGTATAGTCCTTTATAATAATCTTACTTCTTTGTTCATATATGTAATGATTTGGTGCATCTCATTGATATGGTTGCAGGCTTTGGGCTCATGTAGCAATGGCATATGCGGTTACCCTTTGGACATGCTTCATGTTGAAGAAGGAGTATGAGACAGTTGCAAATATGCGATTTTACTTTCTTCAATCAGAAAAACACCGCCCTGATCAACTTACAGTAAGCTGATACGTATATATATATTTTCGTACGTGCATATATAAAGTCATGCACTGAGATTGGCCATAATAGTATACCAAGAGGAAAATATGATTGATCACACCATAGTTTTTCCTAATGTTTGAGATTGTTGAATAATCATTTACAGGTTCTTGTAAAGAACGTCCCGCCAGATGCTCATGAGTCAGTTAGTGAGACGGTTCAGAGTTTTTTTCTAGTGAACCATCACGATAACTATCTCACTAATCAGGTTTGTCATGGTCGTCACTTTCGCATATACACACACTCATATAATGCATGCATGATACCAGAGATTTAGTGTTCAGTAATACACAGCAGTGTTGATATATATATGCTGTTTAACATGCTTGAAAATGACATGCAGGTTGTGTGTAATGCAAATAAACTTGCAAAATTTGTTAAGACGAAACAAAAGAAGCAAAACTGGCTCGACTACTACCAGATTAAGTACTCAAAAAATCCGTCAAAACGACCTATGATGAAGGTAGCTAGGTTCTCTTAGATGTCAATTTCGATAGTTTTCGTTACGTTATGTTTGTTATATCAAAATTACTAACACAGTGTTCTACAAAATTTGTTGATGGTCAGACTGGTTTTCTTGGACTTTGGGGAAAGAAACTTGATGCTATCGAATACCATGAAACTGAAATTGAGAAACTTTCAATCCAAGTAATCAGCCATTCTTCATCTCTTTGAAACTGTGACATCATTATCTCATATATGTGCTGCAAGACATTTATTGTCAAATCTTAGTAACTTTTCATTCTACTTAACGGCAAACATATATTGCACTTTTGGGATGTCAGGAGCCTAATGGATCTGTCTTTCTTTTCTTCTTTTTTCTTGATTGTATGCATATATATGTGATAAGGTTTATTAATAAGGATAAAGGTTACGTTTTCAGATAGCGGAAGAGAGAAAGAATGTGATGAGTAACCCAAAAGTCATCATGCCAGCGGCATTCGTCTCCTTCAAAACTCGTTGGGGAGCTGCTGTTTGTGCTCAGACACAACAAGCTAGAAACCCAACTCTGTGGTTGACAGAATGGGCTCCCGAACCACGTGATGTGTATTGGAAAAACCTTGCTATTCCTTACGTCTCATTGACTATACGGAAGGTTATTATGGGGGTGGTCTTCTTTTTCCTCACCTTCTTTTACATGATCCCCATCGCATTTGTGCAGTCACTAGCTAATATTGAAGGTATTGAGAAGGCTGCACCGTTCCTTAAACCCATAATCCATATGTAAGTTTCCCCATCCAGCTCATGCATGATCGTGTGTTAATTGTCATTCCCTTATATATACTAAGAATTGAAGATGCAATATCTCCTAGTGTTTCCATAAACTGATATTGCTAGCTTATATATGTTATCTTATGATTATCGATCTAATGAGCTAGGGATATAAAACTACTAACTATGATACAGCTGCAACAAAACTTTATTAAGATGGAAATGTTTGTTTGTAACATATATGTTATGCAGAAAACCGATCAAATCATTTATCCAAGGTTTTCTACCTGCCATTGTGCTGAAGATCTTTCTGTATCTGCTGCCACGAATATTGATGATGATGTCAAAGTTTGAAGGATTTATGAGTATATCCCGACTGGAGAGGAGATGTGCTTCCAGATATTATCTTTTCAACTTTGTGAACGTGTTTCTTGGTAGCATTATTGCTGGGGCTGCATTCGAACAGCTCAATACCTTTCTAAATCAGCCAGCTGGCCGGTATATATATATATATATATATATATATGTTACCTTAATATGGCTCTGTTTTGAAACCCGGCCGATGACTGATGATATATTTTTTTTTCTTTTAATTTCTTCTGGGTCATGATCAGGATTCCTGAAATAATTGGCATGGCGATCCCGATGAAAGCAACGTTCTTCATAACGTATGTGATGGTTGATGGGTGGAGTGGTACGGCTGCAGAGATTTTGCGGTTGAAGAAGCTGGTAATATATCACTTAAAGAATGTTTTCTTAGTGAAAACCGAAAGGGACCGAGAAAGGGCTATGAATCCTGGAACCATCGGTTTCAACACCGGAGAACCTCAAATACAGTTTTATATTCTTATCGGCCTTGTTTACGCTGTGGTGACGCCACTTCTAATTCCATTTATCTTGGTATTCTTTGGCCTAGCATTTGTTATCTGTCGTCATCAGGTACCTACTGCAAAAAAAAAAAATATATGCCATAATTTTAGCTTTATTGTTAAAAGGATCGAAAGAATTAAAAAAATATACGGACTGGAGTATATATATGAACTACACTATATAATTAGATGTTTAATTAATTGTACGTGTTGAAATATACTTATAATTATAATGATAATAATTACAGATAATAAATGTTTACAACCCAAAGTATGAAAGCCGAGCAGCGTTTTGGCCAGATGTTCACAGACGTGTTATCACGGCATTGATAACCTCACAGATACTTTTGATGGGTTTGTTGAGTACAAAACACGCTGTGGCTTCAACACCGGTTCTCCTTGCACTTCCTGTGATCACCATCGGGTTCCATATATACTGTAAAGGCCGCTTTGAACCCGCATTTATCAGATACCCCTTACAGGTACATACGTCGTATCAATCAATTAAGTACATTCAGGGACGGAGCCAGGATTTTCGATTGACGGGGGGCCGAATAACGGAAAATAGTTGAACTATTTTTATACTGAAAAAACCATAAACTTCATCATTTACATTGATAATACTGAAAATTAATTAAATTTATTTCCAATAAAATGAGTATGAATAAATCATCTATGAATGAAGATAGACAAGTAGTTTTAATTTATATTTCGTAACTAAATCTTCATTTTTGAAAAAAATACATTTTATTATATTTAAAAATTAAAACATAAGATTAGAGATACTTATAAAAATCAAAGCACATAAAAAACATACCGATAAGAAAAAAAAGTTAAAAATACTCACCTTTCTTGTAAAAATTATAATTCTTAGGGGGAAGGGAGTGGTAGAGGGTTGGCATGCGGGTTGGCCTAACCCTCCCAAGCACACCGCCGCCATCATAGAGGGTTGAGAGAGGGTTGGGGTTGGGAGGGCTTTTAACTGGTTGCGGGTTGAAGGATTGTAGCCGTTGGGAGCATGTGAATGAGGGGGGGGGGACCACTTTGACTAGGCTTTAATGTTGTTTAAAAAAAATAAAATTGGGAGGGTTGAGAAAGTGATGAATGCCATGGAAAATGGTTGGGAGGGTTGGTTGGGAGGGTTAAAAAGAAAAGTGAGTTGGAGAGATATAATTGGTGGAATTTGAGAGGGTTGAGATTGAGCCACATGACTCCCTTCCCCCTTACGGGGCTTAAAAAAAAAGACTAGCTATAACTCAACATACAGTACAAAAAGACAAAAGATCTGAACCTTTCTTCTTCCTTGAAAAACACATACACACATACACAGCACACACCCACAAGAAAATATAAACCTTATTTTATGGTTGGAACTCTTGAAGCTCACATACGCAACAAACAAAAATAAATCTAATTTCTCACTCATGATTCCTTTTCCAATCTAAAGATCAGCCAAGATTAGGGGATGCTTATTACATAAACATGTGCAGCTTTCAGCCATAGACTACTAATCTTGCACAGAAAAAACTGAATGTTGGGGGGACCAAACACCCCCTAGCCCTCCCTCTCCCTCCGCCCCTGAGTACATTACAATATATGTTAAATTAGAGGTGGTATCAATAAAATTTGGGATAATGTCCATTAAGGCCACCAATATATTATCTATGAGACTTATAGGCCACCTAAATTTATAACTTTTTCCATTTACATCAATTTATGCTAAAACTACAAAGAAAAAATTGAAAATGACAAAAATATCCTTTATTTAATAAAATAAATTATATACATAATAAAATAAGTTTTTCCATTTACATCAATTATTATACATCTCGGTTGAATTCCCCTCTTCATCAACATACTCCATGTCATTATCGTCCTCACAACCATGTTCATCATGTGAAGCACCATCATCTTGATCAATAATAAAAAAAATCCAATATTTAATATTTATATTGCGTAGCGTTTACCGAATCCAAAATACAGATCCTTCTAACAACAATATTTAATAATACACCAAGCTCATAAACAATTATTTAGCCAAAAAATCATAAGTCAAATGGGGAGTCATTGATAACCAATTGAAAAGCAAGGCATATGCCTACGATGTATAGTTAATTTTGCATCAACAAATCCATGCACAAAAAGCCATTTATAAAGAAAATGCATACTATGTATAGTATAGAAACAATAAACGAGTAAACAATAAAAGAACAATATAAGAAGAGAAAATATATGTATCCTTACTATTGCATTGTGTCTCACGAATATGGAGATGTCGATGAAGATAAACACAAGAGAATAACTTTAAACCCTTATTATCTAGTAAACACAAAACCTAAGAAAACCCTAGCCTTTCTAGTAATTATTTTCACATCTAAACCGTAAATTTATTAAGGGTATATTAGTCTTGTTATATTTATAAGGGTATTATTGTCATAACAAGTAGTTTTAGCTAGAATTTTTATAAATGAAATAAAATAATATTTTAGACGGCCTATAAATCCTTTATAATAAATTGGTGGCCTAAAGAAAAACAACTAGATTTTTAGGTGGCCTTTGTGGATATTATCCCATAAAATTTCAATAACTTTTACTTTTTACCATTTTACTTGTGTTAATTTTCTTCTCTAAATTAGAATAAATCAATGTGTTGAAAACCGGATCGGACACTGAACCGGTCTTAAAATATTTTACCGGTCTTTGCCATTCAACATTTCTGACAGTCCACAATTTGCAATACTTATATTTAATTAACAAGACAAGAAAGTAAAGAATATAAAGTTAAGAACAAGAACAAGAGTAAAGTTCAAATACAAGAATCTATGCAAGTTTAATCATATGTATCATTGATTTAAACAGTAAATACATGGTCGATATTACAACTTGTCTTACAAGAAAATAAATGAACATACAATTGTTAAGTTTAGACTAACTAGAAACTTAAACAATTTACAAGAGAGAAATATAAGTGACACACACTTGTGGTGACAAACACAAAGTGTTTTTGTTGCGGCTGTGTTGCCTTTTATAGGGGAGGAATTAGGGCAACGCAGCCTTAACTTGATAGTGATGGATGGTGGTTGTCGAAATCTTATTGGTTTCAAGTACTTGAAACCAGGAGCCTTTGTCTTCTTTACCAAATCGGGTATGAGAGAGAAAACCCTTCCTTTGGTCCCAACTGCATCTTTGCCATACATAGTAAAATATAGTTGGAACAACCACCAGGAGTCTTTGTCTTCTTTACCAAATCGGGTATGAGAGAGAAAACCCTTCCTTTGGTCCCAACTGCATCTTTGCCATACACAGTAAAATATAGTTGGAACAACCACCATGTGACTCTTGTCTTCTTCTGATTTGAATTCTTCCCACCTTGACTTACAATTTGGAGAAGACCCATCCGCTGAACAAGAGTCACTGGACTTCGCTGCTATATTGCTGATGCGTTCCATCAGCGACCAAGTCTGGTCAGCGAATCCTTGACTCAACAATCTCCCCCTATTCGCTGAGGAGACTTGCTGAGTAAATTATACTTGGAAAAAATTTACACAAGTGATGAAAAATGTCTTATATTTCACAGTAGAATGTTACATGCTGACAAACAAACATAAACTACTCTATTATACTTGTCGCCTAGCTAAATCTTCCCAGACATCTTCATTCTTGATGATCCTCAGCGAGGGATCAACTTGTCGATGTGGCAGCAGCAACTCATGATCAAGTATGTCATTGAAGGCTCTGTTGTTAGTGGTGTCAACACACCTTCTTCTTATAGCCAGTAAAAACCCAACAAATGCCTTCCCAATTTCACTTACTCTGAAGAAGAGTTGTTGATTTTGAAAGTTTGTATAGAACATACCAAATGGTTCTTCAATTACTAGTCCTTCTTGAAACAAACCCGTTGGGGTAGTCTTGTGTCCAAGGTAGCATCTCCAGAGATAGGAGGGAGATCTATATGAACCATCTGGTCGTCTCTCTTTCTCTTCAGAGTAGTTTTCTTCCTTGCTGCTGAAGGTTGTGCTTGAGGACGACTAGCTGAGCAGGCTTCAAAGTAATTTTTGATTACTGGCAGTTGAGTCTTCAGCCTTCTTTCAAATTCCCTTGCCTTGGTGAAATAGCTATGGATCAAATCTTTGATGGGAGAGTAGCTGGGGGCAGTTTTGTCCTTTATCAGCATGTAGACTACAACCATTCAGTAGCCCCCAGATGTGGTCTCTGAACATTCTGCACATGCGAGATATGACCATCATCCCTCTGAATTTTTACATTTGTCTCCTTTCCTTCCTTGGCTAAGTTCACAGTTACAGAAACTATCTTTTGAGGCAAGGTTCTCCTCCACATATTTCTGATGAACTTCTGTTTCTCCTCATCAAGTTTGCCCTGCTTCTCTAGCAGTCTTGCTTCTACATCAGCATGTTTCTTTTGGTAGACTGCTAGATGTCCAGAGGTTTCTAGCATCAGAAGTTCTTCAGCATCAAGCTCTTTTCTTTCTTGTTGAACCAGCTGCTTGATGTATTCATAACTCTTTCTCTCTTCTTCTTCCTTCTCCTTCTTTCTTCTTTCCAATTCATCAACAGCTTCTTCTTGTGTTTTCCCATCAGCTGCTAAAGAGAGAACATCAAGAATGGGATGAGCAGCTGATGAAGGACCTTCTTTGATTGCTGGATGAGTAGAAGAAGGTTTCCTGAAGGCAGTCGAGGGAATTGACTGTACTTGTTTTCTTTGAGCATCAGTCATAGGAGTTATTACTGCTTGAGTGAGGTATCGTCTATGGAAAACTGGCAGCATTTCCTTCGACCTATTAGTGTCCATTCAGTAGCCCCCAGATGTGGTCTCTGAACATTCTGCACATGCGAGATATGACCATCATCCCTCTGAATTTTTACATTTGTCTCCTTTCCTTCCTTGGCTAAGTTCACAGTTACAGAAACTATCTTTTGAGGCAAGGTTCTCCTCCACATATTTCTGATGAACTTCTGTTTCTCCTCATCAAGTTTGCCCTGCTTCTCTAGCAGTCTTGCTTCTACATCAGCATGTTTCTTTTGGTAGACTGCTAGATGTCCAGAGGTTTCTAGCATCAGAAGTTCTTCAGCATCAAGCTCTTTTCTTTCTTGTTGAACCAGCTGCTTGATGTATTCATAACTCTTTCTCTCTTCTTCTTCCTTCTCCTTCTTTCTTCTTTCCAATTCATCAACAGCTTCTTCTTGTGTTTTCCCATCAGCTGCTAAAGAGAGAACATCAAGAATGGGATGAGCAGCTGATGAAGGACCTTCTTTGATTGCTGGATGAGTAGAAGAAGGTTTCCTGAAGGCAGTCGAGGGAATTGACTGTACTTGTTTTCTTTGAGCATCAGTCATAGGAGTTATTACTGCTTGAGTGAGGTATCGTCTATGGAAAACTGGCAGCATTTCCTTCGACCTATTAGTGTCCATTTCAGTAGCCATACCAGCTTCCCATGCTTCCTTGATTGTTTTGGGGTCATTGGGGTCAACATGCTCCCCCTGAGCAATAGCCAGTACCCCTTGAGCTGGTTGCTCCCCCTCAACACCAGCAGGGACTTCTTCATTTATCACATGTCCTTCCCAAGTGCCAACATCCTCTTTTTCTTGTTCAGTGACCTCCTTTTCACCAGCAGGAGTTACTTCAGTTTCAGTCACTTCACTTTCTTTTTCAATGGGAACTACTTCCCTTTCCTTCTCTTTTTCAATTTCCATTTCAGTTTCGGCTGTCACTACCACCATGGCCCTTTCAGTATTTTCAGTAGTCATTATTGCATCAGTAGTGGTAGTGACATCATCAGCAGCAGCTTCAACAACTTTCTCCTCCTTGGAAGTTGCCTTATCATCAGCAACTTCCACTTCATGCTTGTCCTTGTCAGCAGCTCGACCAACAAGCTGCTGAAGCAAGGTCTTGACCTCTCCCAACTCCTTCTTCATTATTTCATGCCTTTGCCTATCAAGTTCCGTAAAGGAGGTATAAGGCTTTGGGAGGTCAGCAATCTTCTTTTCAAGTGAGTTGATTGCATTTGCTTGTTTGTCAAGTTGCTCAGCAAGAGGAGCAACAAGATCATGAAGGGTTTTAACTTCAGAAGCAGCTGCGGTACTAGCAGAAGCAACTCTTTTGGCAGCATAAGTAGAGGAGCTGACAGCCTTCTGAATGGTAGTGGCTTTAGCCTTGATGAGCTGCTGATCTTTGTTAAGGACATTCTGAGCTAACAAGTATGCTCGAGTTTGATTCTTAGCTAAGGTTTCAGAATTGTCCTTAGTTGTTTCAATATCTCTGCTATTGTCTGCTTGTTTCTGGTACCAGCTGGTCAGAGTTTTCACCAACTGATCATCTTCTTTATCTTTGATGTTGACCAGCTGTTCAGCAGCTTTTGTAAGATCAACAAGTCCCTTTTCAACTCTTTCTAGCCTTTCACTGGCTGATAATGGGATTTGAACAGAAATGAGTCATTCCTCACCACTTGTTGATTCTGTAGCAACATGGACTTGAGCAATTGTGTCAGTTTCAGTGTCCATGGGTGCCACCACATCAAAGCCATCAGCATTTAATCCCTCCAAATCATACTCATCATCTTCAGTGGATTCACCATTTTCCACATCTTCCATCTCTACAACATCGTTAATTGTTTCAACATTTTCACTAGAGATTACTACAACATCCCCAGCACCTGCATTTCCTTCAACATTGTCATCATGGAAAAAGCTTTAAGAGGCATCTTTGTCTCCTTCAACATCACTTACTTTAAACCTATCATCAACACTTTCAACATTTAGATCGCCACCACTCACATTCTCACTAGCAACCGTATTTTCACCAACATTTACCACCTCATTATCACCAGTAACCATAATCTCGTCATTATCATTTTCATCACCATCATCTCCACCTTCATAGTCACATAAAGCGTCCAGTGCCCCACAATCGTCAGTAAACATTGTGGTTGTGGCAACACTGGCAGCAGCTGAATGTGTTTTAGTCCGTGCCGAAACAGTTTATGAAACAGAGAAATTTAAAGGGTTTGGAGATATGGGTGACTCTGGTTCAGTGTGTTGTAGCACCAAACCGTCATCGGCCGTAGAATGTGTTGTCTCTAGCATTACCTGTGATCAGGCTGCTGACGACGACTCAGAGGGTTGAGAAGAAGAGGGAATTGTTTGTTCGGTGGACTCAACTCTAGAGGGCTGGGGTAACCCTTGATCTTCACCAACCTCCCCAACAAAAATTTGAGGTGGCTGCTTGTGAGGCCCTTTTGTCTCGTCAGCACCCTGTTTGGAGGATGCTGATGGGTTGGCTGGTTCACTAATGTCCTTGGGCTGTGAGGACTCCCTAACCTTAGTGGTTAAGCCCTTTGATACTCGCTGCTTCTGTTTTGGGACAGCAGTAGGAGGTAAAATTGGAGTAGTTGTTTTGGACTTTGTCCTTTGCTTTTTTGTTGGCTTGGGAGCTTTGGAGGTTGCTGGGGGGTTTTCCAGCGAACCAGCTCCAGTAGTGTGTTCAGCAGAAGAGCCAGCAGCCACATGAGATTGTGACGCTGACCCACCAGCACTATCCTTTTTATAGATAGAGGGATAGGATGAGGATAATACCTGTTTCATTGCTGGAGAGAGATCAGCATACTTCTGATCAAATAATTCAGCATCACAAGCAGGTTGCTTGTATACTGAAAGGCCAATCCTTGGTGGTTTACATATGGTGGCACCAAACTGGTTGTACTTTTCCTTCAGCGCCTGTTTAAAGATCAGCGAGAGGAATCTGGTGAATGGAATTGTATGAGAGCGGTTGCTGGCTTGAACCTTTCCCTTCAAGTCTTCGAAGATGACTGAAGCAAAGTCAATAAACCTCCCATTTGCCAGAGCATGAATGATTTGCATGTTGCTCGTTGTTGCTTGATCATATGACCCAGAATTGCCTCCCAAGCACTGAATCACATGAGCGAACAACAGTCTCCATATACCAGGAAGATGTTTCTTGGTGGGGTTGCTGGGCACCGATAGAGGAGGCTCCTCATCAGTCCCATATAACCAATGGAAGGCAACCATTCCTTCCATTGTTCAGCAAATACTGGATCCACAAATGGTTTTTCCTTGGTTTGATCAGGAAGACCAAGAGCAGTACCTATGATTTTTGGTGTGATGGTGATCGTGTGCTGCTTCTTCATCACAGTACCAGAGATAGCATCAATCCCTACCTGGTAGTCACACGTCCACCAGAATTCCCTGAGAATATAGACATACATATCTTCAGGATCAAGATAAATAGCATTTTTGACTGGACATGCCTTGATAAAATCCAGCATTGGCTGATATCCTTTTATGCCCGAAGGCACTTCAAGCGAGCCAAGATAGTTATTTGATTTAATAGCTATCTTTTGGGGTTGGAAGGTAACTTTGGAAGATGAAGGAATGGTTTCAGGATTAAAGATCTTTGAGTGCATATAAAGGGGAACCTTTTTGATGGCCTCTTGTGTAGCAAGGTCCTCGGCAGATAATTCAACAAGAGTTGATGATTCAGGTTGATCAGAGGATGGAGGATCTTGGCTTTGAGATTTTGGAGGATTTTTAGAGGGTTGTTGTTCAATGATTTGAGGTTCAGAAGATGAAGCCATTGATATGAGATATGAAGAAGAAGATGAACAGTTAAGGAAAATGAGAGGATTTTAGAGATTTTGAGAGAGAATATGAATGTGAATAAGAATGTGAAAGAGAAATGAAAGAAAATGGAAGCGTAAAAGATGGAAACTGAAGAGATTTGGGTACAT
Organism: Erigeron breviscapus; assembly: GCA_034093135.1. NCBI lineage: Eukaryota > Viridiplantae > Streptophyta > Magnoliopsida > Asterales > Asteraceae > Erigeron > Erigeron breviscapus. The sequence goes on along the minus strand of CM067167.1, from coordinate 229,449,726 downwards.
ATGAGGTGTGGATGTGGGCCCCCACTTCTGCAAAAGTGAACCGTCTAACACATTCTCTCTCATACGTAATAAATAAATATACGTATATAATTAATTAGAAACTGCTGGCAAAGGACATTTTTTGTGTAAAATAATTATAATATACGAATATTTATATATAAAAATACGTTATATGTACACATGTGAGTAACGTATACAAGTAGCTTGATGTGACAACTTGTACCACGATTTCAAAAGTACTCGAGTGGTTACGGCGTATACACTGTACAAGTTGCCCATTAGGGTGGAAATCGAGGTAACCATTTGAAATTCCAATAAAATATTATAATTAATGCTTGGTGGATATGCTTCCACATAAAAATAGTTAGAATGGAAGTATATCCGCTGAAGATTTTAGAAAAACTGGTTACCTTATTTAGAAAAAGAGGTTCAGTCAGCGACTTCACAACTAATATTGGTCGTTGACGACCAATAAATACAGTTTTTGGCAAACTGTCAGCCATCAATGGATTTATTAAGTCTTTACCAGAGCCGTTTGCTGCTGGACTAGATGAAGACTTTCAGCTCTTTATTGCTTTTATTTTGCTTTTTCTCAAAGCAACAGGGACTAACGGATTTGATTAGTCTTTACCAGAGCCGTTTGCTGCTGGACTAGATGAAGACTTTAAGCTCTTCATTACTTTTATTTTGCTTTTTCCCAAAGCAACAGGGACTAACGGATTTGATTAGTCTTTACCAGAGCCGTTTGCTGCTGGACTAGATGAAGACTTTAAGCTCTTTATTGCTTTTATTTTGCTTTTTCCCAAAGCAACAGGGACTAACGGATTTGATTAGTCTTTACAAGAGTCGTTTGCTGCTGGACTAGATGAAGACTTTAAGCTCTTTATTGCTTTTATTTTGCTTTTTCCCAAAGCAACAGGGACTAACGGATTTGATTAGTCTTTACAAGAGTCGTTTGCTTCTAGACTAGATGAAGACTTTAAGCTCTTCATTACTTTTATTTTGCTTTTTCCCAAAGCAACAGGGACTAACGGATTTGATTAGTCTTTACCAGAGCCGTTTGCTGCTGGACTAGATGAAGACTTTAAGCTCTTCATTACTTTTATTTTGCTTTTTCCCAAAGCAACAGGGACTAACGGATTTGATTAGTCTTTACCAGAGCCGTTTGCTGCTGGACTAGATGAAGACTTTAAGCTCTTCATTACTTTTATTTTGCTTTTTCCCAAAGCAACAGGGACTAACGGATTTGATTAGTCTTTACAAGAGTCGTTTGCTTCTAGACTAGATGAAGACTTTAAGCTCTTCATTGCTTTTATTTTGCTTTTTCCCAAAGCAACAGGGACTAACGGATTTGATTAGTCTTTACCAGAGCCGTTTGCTGCTGACTAGATGAAGACTTTAAGCTCTTCATTACTTTTATTTTGCTTTTTCCCAAAGCAACAGGGACTAACGGATTTGATTAGTCTTTACCAGAGCCGTTTGCTGCTGGACTAGATGAAGACTTTAAGCTCTTCATTACTTTTATTTTGCTTTTTCCCAAAGCAACAGGGACTAACGGATTTGATTAGTCTTTACCAGAGCCGTTTGCTGCTGGACTAGATGAAGACTTTAAGCTCTTCATTACTTTTATTTTGCTTTTTCCCAAAGCAACAGGGACTAACGGATTTGATTAGTCTTTACCAGAGCCGTTTGCTGCTGGACTAGATGAAGACTTTAAGCTCTTCATTACTTTTATTTTGCTTTTTCCCAAAGCAACAGGGACTAACGGATTTGATTAGTCTTTACCAGAGCCGTTTGCTGCTGGACTAGATGAAGACTTTAAGCTCTTCATTACTTTTATTTTGCTTTTTCCCAAAGCAACAGGGACTAACGGATTTGATTAGTCTTTACCAGAGCCGTTTGCTGCTGGACTAGATGAAGACTTTAAGCTCTTCATTGCTTTTTAGTTCAGCGAGCAAGACACACTTAAACTCGCTGAAGAGGGTTTTGACTACGAGAGTCAGTTTTCAACTTACAACGAGAGAAGTAAGTTGAATTTCAGCAAACATGACATGTCATGTCGCTGATTCACCATTCAGCATTCCCAACTTACTGACCAGATACTTGAATCTGGTTTCATCTAAGGGTTTAGTGAATATGTCAGCAAGTTGATCATCAGTGGGGATGAAGTAAATTTCAACATCCCCTTTCATGACATGGTCACGAATGAAGTGATACCTAATATCTATGTGCTTGGTCTTAGAATGCTGAACAGGATTGTGTGTGATAGCTATTGCACTTGTATTGTCACACATTATGGGAATCTTAGAAAAATCTAGGTCACAGTCAGCGAGTTGGTTTTTCATCCAGAGGACTTGTGCACAACAACTCGCTGCTGATACATACTCCGCTTCAGCAGTGGAGATGGACACTGTATGTTGTTTCTTACTAGACCAACTAGTCAGCTTCCCCCCCAACAGTTGACATCCTCCACTGGTGCTTTTCCTATCTAACATGCAACCAGCATAGTCAGAGTCAGAGTATGCAACTAGTTCAAAAGAGGAGTCTTTGGGATACCAAAGACCCAGCGAGGGAGTACCCTTTAGATACTTAAAAATTCTTTTGACAGCAAGAAGATGAGATTCCCTAGGAGATGCTTGATACCTTGCACATAAGCAAGTAGCAAACATAATATCAGGACGACTCGCTATTAGATACATCAGCGAGCCAATCATTCCCCGATAGTGAGTGAGGTTCACATGCTTACCATCAGGATCAACATGGAGATTATTTGGTGGAGACATAGGAGTGGCCTTAGGAGTGACATTGGACATATCAAACTTGGCCAGCATGTCTCGAATGTACTTCTCCTGATTAATGAAGATGCCATTAGGGAGCTGGCGTATTTGAAGACCAAGAAAGAAGGTCAGCTCACCCATCATTCTCATCTCAAAGTGAGAGGACATTAGTGAGCTGAACTTGGTACACAGTTTCTTGCTGGAGAAACCAAAGATGATGTCATCGACATAGATTTGAACATAGAGTACATCAGCACCTTTTCTATATATGAAGAGGGTGCTGTCGATGGATCCTCGCTGAAACTTATTAGAAAGAAGAAAGTCAGAAAGAGTGTCATACCAGGCTCTAGGAGCCTGTTTAAGACCATATAGTGCCTTATAAAGACGATACACATGGTGTGGCTTGGCTGGATCCTCAAAACTAGGTGGCTGCTTAACATAAACTTCCTCATCGAGTTTTCCATTTAGGAAAGCACTCTTTACATCCATTTGATATACAGTGAAGTTTTTGTAAGCAGCATGTGCCAAAAATAAGCGAATTGCTTTTAGTCGGGCCACTGGTGCAAATGTTTCATCATAATCGACACCTTCTTCTTGAAGATATCCTTGTGCAACCAGCCTAGCTTTGTTACGTGTAACAACACCATCTTCGTCCATTTTATTCCTATAGACCCATTTAGTTCCAATAGGCTCTTTGACAGCAAGAAGATGAGATTCCCTAGGAGATGCTTGATACCTTGCACATAAGCAAGTAGCAAACATAATATCAGGACGACTCGCTATTAGATACATCAGCGAGCCAATCATTCCCCGATAGTGAGTGAGGTTCACATGCTTACCATCAGGATCAACATGGAGATTATTTGGTGGAGACATAGGAGTGGCCTTAGGAGTGACATTGGACATATCAAACTTGGCCAGCATGTCTCGAATGTACTTCTCCTGATTAATGAAGATGCCATTAGGGAGCTGGCGTATTTGAAGACCAAGAAAGAAGGTCAGCTCACCCATCATTCTCATCTCAAAGTGAGAGGACATTAGTGAGCTGAACTTGGTACACAGTTTCTTGCTGGAGAAACCAAAGATGATGTCATCGACATAGATTTGAACATAGAGTACATCAGCACCTTTTCTATATATGAAGAGGGTGCTGTCGATGGATCCTCGCTGAAACTTATTAGAAAGAAGAAAGTCAGAAAGAGTGTCATACCAGGCTCTAGGAGCCTGTTTAAGACCATATAGTGCCTTATAAAGACGATACACATGGTGTGGCTTGGCTGGATCCTCAAAACTAGGTGGCTGCTTAACATAAACTTCCTCATCGAGTTTTCCATTTAGGAAAGCACTCTTTACATCCATTTGATATACAGTGAAGTTTTTGTAAGCAGCATGTGCCAAAAATAAGCGAATTGCTTTTAGTCGGGCCACTGGTGCAAATGTTTCATCATAATCGACACCTTCTTCTTGAAGATATCCTTGTGCAACCAGCCTAGCTTTGTTACGTGTAACAACACCATCTTCGTCCATTTTATTCCTATAGACCCATTTAGTTCCAATAGGCTCTTTGCCAGCAGGTAGAGTAACTAGAAACCAGACACGCTGTCTCTGAAATTGGGTAAGTTCCTCTTGCATGGCATCAACCCAAGAAGGATCAGCCATTGCTTCTCCTATGTTCTTGGGAGTGATCATGGACAAGAAGTTGACATAGAGACAAGTGTTTCTTGTCGCTGATCGAGTAATAATCCCTTGAGAGGGATCACCAATGACTTGGTGAGCTGGATGACTAGATGTCCATCGAAGTGCTGGTACACTAGATGAACCTAGCTGAGTGTCAGCGGAAGTCTGAGAGATGGGAACAGAAGAGAGATCATTATAAGAAGAGAAGTCAATGGTAAGAATGGGTTTAGAAGGTGTGTGATCAGCGGAGCCATTCGACTGATTTGAGTTATCATTGATGTTGGAGTCATCAGCTGACTCTATTTCATCAGCATTAGCTGATGCATCATGAAATTCTTCCTCAGTAGAATCATCAGCATGCTCGTCATCAGTCATTGATCTAGGTTTGACTGAGGCAGCATGTATTGAACTTAAGATAGGCTCAACTGGCTCAATCGAGTAGATATGAGCATCAACTTGCTCTTGTTCAGCCTCAGCTGAATTATCCTGTGTGGCATGCTAATTATTTTCAGGCAGCGAGAAAGAAGCATCAACAAATGAGTCAGCTTCCTCAGTAAGAGGATTAGCGAGCTCATTGAAAATGACTTCAGAAGAAGAAGGTTGAATGTCTTAAGGGCAGATGAACTTTCATCAAAAGTAACATGAATGGATTCATCTACCTTTTGAAGACGAGTATTGAATACTCTGAAGGCCTTGTTGATGGAAGTCATCAGCTTTAGGATCAAATTTACCTAAGTGATCCTTGTTATTAAGAATGAAAACACGACATCCAAAGACATGGAAATAATTTATTTGAGGTTTCTTTCATTTCAAAACCTCATATGCTGTCTTGTCATGTCTTTTAACAATGAGGCATCTATTTTGAGTATGACAAGCAGTGCTGGCAGCTTCTGCCCAGAATTTACTAGGCAGACATGATTCACTGAGCATGGTGCGTGCTGCTTCAATGAGTGTTCTATTTCTTCTTTCAGCAACACCATTTTGCTCAGGAGTTCTAGTAGAAGAGAAGTTTTTGAGATCCCTTGATCAACACAAAAGGACTCAAGAGTGTGGTTTCTGAACTCAGTGCCATGATCACTTCTGAGTTCTTTAACCCTTATGCTGTTGAGATTCTCCATTTTCTTAATGAAATTGATAATCTCTTCAGCAGCATCACTCTTGGAGTGGAAAAAGATGGTCCAAGTAAATCGTGAATATTCATCCACAATTACTAAAGTGTATCTGCTACCCTTTATACTTTGGACATTCACTGGACCAAATAGGTCCATGTGAAGAAGATGAAAACAACCTTGATAGAATTGGCTTGCTTTATTTTGAAGGTAGATCTATGGCTTTTACCTTTTTCACAAGCACCACAGAGTCTATCTTTTTCAAAAGAAAGATGAGGAAGGCCACGAACAAGGTTCTTTTTGGCCAGAGAATTGATTGTTTTAAAGTTCACATGCGACATACGCTTGTGCCACAACCAACTTAATTCAGCTGCTGACTTGGCAAAGAAACAAGTCTCACTATCAGTTTTGACAGGAGTGAAGTCAACAAGATAGACATCTCGTTTTCTTGGAGCAACCAAGACGACTTCCTTGTTCACACTTACAACAGTTCCTTGATGCTTATCAAGAATCACTTTGTAGTCAGCATCACATAGTTGGCTTATGCCGATAAGGTTGTGTTTTAAACCATTTACATAAGCAACCTTAGTGAACTTAAATGAGACCATTAGAGAGAAGTCCATAACCTTCAGTTTGTCCAGTGGAGTTATCACCAAACACTACAGTAGGGCCAACAGCCTCTACATAGTTATCCAGCAGGGTCTTAGAGCCAGTCATGTGTTTTGAACAACCACTGTCCAAATACCACACTCCTTTTCCTAGCGAGCCCTGCATGGATATAACAGAAGGATTTTAGATGGACTCATTATTAACCTCGCAGACAGATTCATCAGCAGAGGTAGGAGGAACAACTTCAGAATTTTCTTCATCAGCTAGTGTAGAAGGGTAAGGAGGAAGAGAATCTCGAGGAAAAGTGCCATAAGATTCTTGATCACCATCGAATGGTGTTATGGTGTTGCCACTATCAAGGAAAACCATGTTGCTGACAACATTTGTATCACTGAACTCAACTATGATAGCTGGTTCACCGAACTCATTAGGTATAACCCTTTGTGAATGACGAATGGATACATGTTGTGCAGAGATGAAGTCAGCAATGTTTTCCTTAGTGAGAACCATTGCATCTCCTTCACTAATTTCTGGTTCAGCTGAAAGAGAACTTTCGCTGATCCTAGTGGAGTAAGAGGCAGCAGTTAAGGAAGGAGGATTGGGCTGAATGACAACTTCAGGTGCATCCCTGGAATTTTCATCATCACATTCAGAGGCAACATGACCTCTGCTGCCACATAGGTAGCATTTTTTACCAGAGGTGCTGCCCTTTTGGTCTTGAATGAGAAATTCCCTTTGCTGAGATGAAAGATCATTAACTCGCAGAGTAAGCTCGTTAATTTGAAGGTCAGAGGAGGAAGATGCCTTGTTCTTTTGTTTTGACTTATGTTTATGCTTAAGTGTCAACTGAGTCATCTTGGGAGCAAGACCCAAAATGGACTTACCATTTTGTTCCTGAGACTGAGAGGTAGAGCGATTTTGTGATCCTTTAACTACACTCCATGCTTGCTTGACAGCAGGATGAAAAGAGGGACCCTGCTGCTGAGACTGATGTACTTTTTTGGGAGTGATAGCTCTAAGTTGCTGATTTTGAGTTGCTGACCTCATTTTCCTATGAGGTAGATACTCCCTTTTTGGAGTAGTGGACCTCACTTGCTGATGGGGCAAGTGTCCTCTTTGAGGAGTGATGGGTCTTACTTATTGATGTGGCAAGTATCCTCTTTGAGGAGTTGTAGACCTATTTTGAGAATGAGACATTCTCCTCTTTGAGTACTGTGCCTCATCTTAGGAGGAACATGCATAGATTGAGGTGCCTGCTGATGGCGATGCCTATCAGCAGGTTTGACCTGAGAAGGTCCTACTTGCTGATATCGAGCATCGCCAAACCTGACGCGTCTTTTCATGAGACGCTCATGCTGATCAGCTTTACTGTCAGCATGGTCAGGAGCTTGCTGAGAAGATGAAGTTGAGGGTTGAGAAACAGCTTGTTGAGGTTGCTGACTGACAGGACTAGCTCGCTGAGGCGTGCTATAGTCATAAGGGACAGCAACCTTGCTTCTTTTGAAAGGTTCAGTAGCCTTGATAGTAAGCTGCTGTGGAGCGACAGGTTTAAAACCATCGCTGGAAATATCTCCTTCAAAAGATTCCCCAGGAGAGTATTGAACTCTTCCTTCATTTGGCATCATGCCAATTATGGGAAGATGAGGATAGGGGTTACTGGTGCTAGCTGAAGAGCTTGCACATTTGCTCCAGCGGAGGCAGATGGGTCGCTGGAGGATGAAGAGGTTGAACCATCTTCCATTTCAGTATGATAATCATTAAGACCCTTAATGAAATACCATTTCTTCATCTCCTCAGGAGACATAACTGCTGACGGAGGGATGGAAATTTCAGGTTTCACATCATCAGCGAACAAGTCAGAAAGTGTGGCAGCGGCCTCAAAGTCACCACCTATGACTGCTTGAACTTGAACAGGGACTTGTTCATTTAGGCATTTATGATGAAACCTAGAAGCTTTTGACCAGGATGTCACAATCTTCTTTAGGTTAGCAACTTCAAACTTGAGTTTTTCATTCTCAATTTGAAGTCTTTGTGCCAGCAACTCATGAGATTGGAGTTCAACATGAACATTCCTCAACTCATTGAGTTTTTCAGATTTTTCACTTAACTCTGAGCAGACATAGTCAAGTTTAGATTGGAGTTCAGCTCGTATTGATTCTACAAACTGAATATCACAAGATAAGGACTCAAAGATTTTGGATTTGTCCTCACCAGTGGCTGTTGAGTGAGCACATACCTTTTTGATGGTGACGTTAACCCACTGACTGGAGGAGACTTGGTCTTTGGTCAGTGCATTGCCATCAGCAAGTGCCATAAGGCACATGGCATCAAGGTACTCCTCACTGTCTGAATCATCTGATTCAGCCCAGTCATGCTCTTCAACGACCAGTCCTTTTGCTGGTATTTTGGCCTCCTCCATTTCAGCCACTTTCGCCTTGAGCTGGTAGTACTTGTTCCTGTACTCATCAGTAGGTTTAGAAGGGTTAGGTTTAGGAGCAGCAGGAGTTGGAATAGCAACTCTGCACTCCTTTTGGTAGTGTCCCTTCCTTCCACATCTCCAGCACTCTTCTTGAGATTTGTCAACAAGAGGCTTATAGGCAGCAACCGACTTACGGTTGTTCCATTTTCTTGAGTACCTCTTTCCAGCGACTAGGGCAAATTCCATGAAGTCGCTGAACATCTCTTGTTTCTCTTCAGTATCAAAATCATTAACAAGAGATTGAATAGGAGGTGGAAGATTTGAAGGACTGGCACCAATATTAAGGTTATTGGGCTCAGTAGAGACGAGGGCAAGGGGATCAGTGACGGAATAAGCAGAAGAAATGGTAGAAGAAGAAGAACCAGCACTTCTTTGTGCTTCAGCAGCAACTCTTAGGTTTTGAGCAAGAGCTCTTTCTTCAAATTGAAGCATACCAAAGAGAGACTCTAAGTCAAGAGTCTGAATCTGCTTTGTGGTTCTAAGGATTTGTCTTAATCCTTGCCATTTGATAGGAAGACTATCAATAAACTTATGGCATACCTCAAAGTTATCATGGGTAATTCCAATGTTTGTCATATCATTCAGCAACCCTTTGAATCGGGTATAAGTTGTTAGTATGTGATCACGTAAAATGAACGTATGTCCGGAAATGATTTGAGCCTACGGGGTCACACGTCTCGATTCAAATATAGTTAATATTAATTGATTTATTAATTAATATGGATCACGAATAAGTTAATGAATGGTCGTTAATATTTAACGGTTACTAGCTAACGGTCGTTAAAGTAAGGAGATTATTGTAATTAAAACGATTAGGGAAGGTTCTAGAAAAGCATATAGGGGGCCGGCCTCCCTACTAGGTTTCCTAGTGAAACCCTAAACTTGATGGCCAAGTTTAATTCTACCTATAAATACATAAAGGTAGCCTTATGGTTTTCTTGAACAAACTACAAAAGTTGTAACTCCCTAAACCTCTCATCTCATCTCCTCTTCCTCCTCTCTTCTTTGGGACGGCCAAACCAAAGGAAAACCCTTTGGGTTCTTGGTTTTCGGTTTTGTAGAAGGAGATCAAGCCAAAGGTTGCTCGATTAGTGATCAAGTGCTAGCACACCTATATCGGTGGATCGTGTGTGCAATCGTAGAGGGATTTACTTCAAATCCTTTTAAAGTTTCTTTACTTTATCATCTACATTAAGAGGTATTCCTTAATCCTATTTCAAGGTTAATTATTTGATTACATGGTTTGATTTGCTTCCGTTGCGTACTCATGAATAATGATATTTAGTTATATATTCCAACAGTGGTATCACGAGCCACCCATGTGATTTTTAATTACCTAAAAATCAAAACTTGAAGGGGGGTTAAGGTTTCATATTTTTCGAATTTTTTATGTAATTATTTATTATTTTATTAATTAATATGGATCACGAATAAGTTAATGAATGGTCGTTAATATTTAACGGTTACTAGCTAACGGTCGTTAAAGTAAGGAAATATTGTAATTAAAACGATTAGGGAAGGTTCTAGAAAAGCATATAGGGGGCCGGCCTCCCTACTAGGTTTCCTAGTGAAACCCTAAACTTGATGGCCAAGTTTAATTCTACCTATAAATACATAAAGGTAGCCTTATGGTTTTCTTGAACAAACTACAAAAGTTGTAACTCCCTAAACCTCTCATCTCATCTCCTCTTCCTCCTCTCTTCTTTGGGACGGCCAAACCAAAGGAAAACCCTTTGGGTTCTTGGTTTTCGGTTTTGTAGAAGGAGATCAAGCCAAAGGTTGCTCAGTTAGTGATCAAGTGCTAGCACACCTATATCGGTGGATCGTGTGTGCAATCGTAGAGGGATTTACTTCAAATCCTTTTAAAGTTTCTTTACTTTATCATCTACATTAAGAGGTATTCCTTAATCCTATTTCAAGGTTAATTATTTGATTACATGGTTTGATTTGCTTCCGTTGCGTACTCATGAATAATGATATTTAGTTATATATTCCAACAGTGGTATCACGAGCCACCCATGTGATTTTTAATTACCTAAAAATCAAAACTTGAAGGGGGGTTAAGGTTTCATATTTTTCGAATTTTTTATGTAATTATTTGATTATTTTATTAATTAATTGGTTTAATTGTAATAAAATAATGAAATAAACAATAAAATTATTAATTAATTGGTTTAATTGCAAGTTTTGATTTATTGCATGATTAATGTGTTAATTGCATGCGTTTATGGATTACCTCTATTTTAATTGTTAAAAAGAAGTAATAATCATGAGTTTTTACATGCAATTGATTCATGATTATTACTTAGTTATAATGATAAATTACTTGATCACTAGGTCATTTAGGTGGATAACTAAAATAATTAATTGTTTGACAATGTGATAATTATTTGTTAATGTTGCTGCTTGACACCAGTCCACTAAAACGACCATATCTTTTGATCCGTGAGGAGTTAGAAGTCGTCTTTGAACAGTAGATACTCGACTCTTAGGGCTACAACTTTGTAGTTCTGTGCTAAGTCCAGTTCATCCATCCTCTAGGCCTAAATGGGTCGTGAAGCTGCTGGAATTTTTCAAATCAGCACCTTATGTGTTTATGTGATAAATTTGTTATTAAATTTTGGCTTACGCAATCAAGTTTACTTGATGTATGTGGTCCTTTTCCTTGAGAAAGGGGAGCCAATCTTAAACCATAGTGGCCTAACCGAGGATAGATACCTAATTGTTACGTGTTTATATTTAGTATGTTTAGTTTTGTCCTTTAAGAAAATTGTGTGCAAAATTGTTTTTCGAAAATTAAACTTGACTAAATTACATTTAAATAATGATTTTGTTTATAAAATTGGTGCCCTAAAATCAAAAGATACACCGGCTCACCCATTTGAACAAACTCTAAGAGAGGTATAAGTCGGAGTGCGTTAGCCTTCTAAAAGGGCGGGTTTTTAATTGCGTCCATCACAAACCTTTGCCCTTGCGCTTCTTTGTGCGTTCAAATGGAGCTACTGAGCTCTTTTGTATTTAAAGGCAATAAAAATGAGTTTTATAAACATATTATGTTTAGAAGATATGCATGAATCTTCAAACATAACTTTTTGATCACACATCAAATTGATTGACCCAATAAACTTAAGTCATTGCCATCCAACTCGTAAAGGACACTTGTGGCTGTTGTTTTACTCACTGGTACACAGTGGTGAAATGGCAGTTGCATGGCAGATCCCACTCACTGCTACACAGTGGTGGACAAATTTGTGCGTTCTTGGTTGGACGACTTAAAACGAGTTAAGCGGTGAGACCTTGACCCGTGGCAAAAGATGGGACAAAACATGACTACAAATCACTTGATGAATCAAGTGTCATTTGTAGGTCTCATTCTTACTAGGAATTGCACATGTAATGCAATTACTGCTCGTCACTTACCTTTTGAGTACAATCATTTCTAGCAGATCAACTGATGAAATGATTGTATGTCAATTGGATCCTAGCCTTAATGAAATTAATTGTTTATTTTGTAAACATTGGGTAATTGATTTCTTAAGGATTAATTATCGAAAATACCGATAATTGAACTTGAATCTGTTTTGTAAAAGGCAACAAATCCTTCACAAAACATACACCAATCGGCTTTTAGGTCGATGCTAGAAAGGGAAAACTTTCTAAAACCAATTTCAATGGTTGTTTTGTCAATAGAGAATTGTTCTAAAAGTTGAAAAGAAAACCCGTGTCATTGAAACTCAGATATCGCTATTCCTAATGCGAATGCCACTGCTTTGCAGTTGGAAGCATAAAATACTCAGTACTATAGACATATTGAGGTTGCTTATTTGATGCTAGAAGCATGTCTCCCGAGCTTCAAAAAGCAATTCGGATTCCAAAATCCGTGTGATATGATCAAATAACTCAAGTCTATGTACGGAAAACAAGTTGGAGTTGAAATTACTTGAGCTAATTGAGTCACTCCATAACTTGAACACGAGTATGGGAAACTGGTGAATGCTCGTGTACTCAAGATGAAGAGTTACTTTGAGCATTTTGGAAAGGTTAAACTATGCGTATCTTCTGCCGATTGTTATTGGCATAAGAGACTTTGAGAAGTTTGTGCACAATTACAATTTGCATAGCATAAGTTGGACTTCATAATCAAGTTGATTGAGTATGAGAAAAACCTTCATAAGAAATCTGAGATACCCCAAGTTCTTATGATCAAGGGGGGAATGGTTTAGAAAGCAAAACAACCGTAAAGCTAAGGGCAAGAACTTTGGTAAGAGAAAACAAAGTATTTAGTCTCAAAACCTTAAAAGACCCCTTGGAAAAATGAGCATACGGCTAAAGACCAGTCTTGTCATCACTATGCTAAAGTGAGACACTGGAAAAGGAATTGTCCTAAGTATCTAGCTGAGTTGAACAAGAAGAAGAAGCAAGTTGGTTTAACCAGTTCTTCAAGTATCTTCTTAACTGAATTATAAGTGTTGATGAGATTCAAATGATAATTCAATAGCAAAAGAGTCAAGTTAACTTGGACTCTATCTATCTTTGACATTGTCATCTTGTTTAATTTTGTCAAGAAACGCATTAAAAGTCTTCAATGTGAAGAAATCTTACAAATCAAATGATGAATCATTTGAAAAATGCGTGGTTTTGACAAGAAACGCATTAAAAGTCTTCAATGTGAAGAAATCTTACAAATCAAATGATGAATCATTTGAAAAATGCGTGGTTTTGACAAGAAACGCATTAAAAGTCTTCAATGTGAAGAAATCTTACAAATCAAATGATGAATCATTTGAAAAATGCGTGGTTTTGACAAGAAACGCATTAAAAGTCTTCAATGTGAAGAAATCTTACAAATCAAATGATGAATCATTTGAAAAATGCGTGGTTTTGACAAGAAACGCATTAAAAGTCTTCAATGTGAAGAAATCTTACAAATCAAATGATGAATCATTTGAAAAATGCGTGGTTTTGACAAGAAACGCATTAAAAGTCTTCAATGTGAAGAAATCTTACAAATCAAATGATGAATCATTTGAAAAATGCGTGGTTTTGACAAGAAACGCATTAAAAGTCTTCAATGTGAAGAAATCTTACAAATCAAATGATGAATCATTTGAAAAATGCGTGGTTTTGACAAGAAACGCATTAAAAGTCTTCAATGTGAAGAAATCTTACAAATCAAATGATGAATCATTTGAAAAATGCGTGGTTTTGACAAGAAACGCATTAAAAGTCTTCAATGTGAAGAAATCTTACAAATCAAATGATGAATCATTTGAAAAATGCGTGGTTTTGACAAGAAACGCATTAAAAGTCTTCAATGTGAAGAAATCTTACAAATCAAATGATGAATCATTTGAAAAATGCGTGGTTTTGACAAGAAACGCATTAAAAGTCTTCAATGTGAAGAAATCTTACAAATCAAATGATGAATCATTTGAAAAATGCGTGGTTTTGACAAGAAACGCATTAAAAGTCTTCAATGTGAAGAAATCTTACAAATCAAATGATGAATCATTTGAAAAATGCGTGGTTTTGACAAGAAACGCATTAAAAGTCTTCAATGTGAAGAAATCTTACAAATCAAATGATGAATCATTTGAAAAATGCGTGGTTTTGACAAGAAACGCATTAAAAGTCTTCAATGTGAAGAAATCTTACAAATCAAATGATGAATCATTTGAAAAATGCGTGGTTTTGACAAGAAACGCATTAAAAGTCTTCAATGTGAAGAAATCTTACAAATCAAATGATGAATCATTTGAAAAATGCGTGGTTTTGACAAGAAACGCATTAAAAGTCTTCAATGTGAAGAAATCTTACAAATCAAATGATGAATCATTTGAAAAATGCGTGGTTTTGACAAGAAACGCATTAAAAGTCTTCAAAGTGATGAACCTCAAGTCGATGATAATGAAGCGATTCCACTTCGTAGGTCCGAAAGGACAAGACGTCCTACTGACAGATTATGTCTGATGGTAGAAGAAAACGTTTTAGGAGATCTCGATGAGCCTCCGAATTTCAAAGCTGCATTATCAGATCCGGAATCTGACAAATGTCTTGAAGCTACGAAGGTGGAAATGAAATCCATGAAAGACAATCAAGTCTGGAGCTTGGTTGATCTTCCACAAAAGGCTCAAACTGTTGGGTGTAAGTGGATCTTCAAGAAGAAGACGGACATGGATGGAAATGTACACACCTATAAAGCTCGTCTCGTGGCGAAAGGTTATACTCAACGTTTCGGTGTTGACTATGATGAGACCTTTTCTCCAGTTGCGGACATTAGAGCTATTAGGATTCTCTTAGCCATAGCTGCGTACTATGACTTTGAGATATGGCAAATGGATGTTGAGACTGCCTTCTTAAATGGTTACTTGGATGAAGAAGTCTATATGGATCAACCTGAAGGTTTTATTGATCCAAAACATCCCAACAAAGTATGCAAGCTTCAAAGGTCTATTTATGGACTAAAGCAAGCATCAAGAAGTTGGAATAAGCGGTTTGATGAAGAAATCAAAAAGTTTGGTTTCGTTCAAAATCCCGATGAGCCATGTGTATATCGCAAAGCTAGTGGGAGTAATGTTACTTTCCTTGTCTTATATGTTGATGTCATCATAGGAAAACACATGAGAAGCGGCATTTATTCTTGGAATCAAGATCTACCGAGATAGATCAAAGCGGTTAATTGGACTAAGTCAAAGTGCTTATATTGATAAGGTCACTCATGCAAGGACTTAATTTATCTAGCAAGAACGGTGCTTCTACACCTAATGAGGTGGAGCGTATGCAAAGAGTTCCTTATGCTTTGACGGTGGGATCTATCATGTATGCGGTAAGATGCACTAGACCTAATATTGCGTTCGCGCAAAATATAGTTAACCATTATCAGCAAAATCCTGGAGAGGATCATTGGATTGCTGTAAAGAATATTCTTAAGTACATGTGTGCTACTAAAGAATTATTCTTGGTGTATGGAAGAAATTCTGATCCAGAATTCAAAGTGAATAGATACTGTGATGTTGGATTTCAGACTGATAAAGATGATTCAAAATATCAGTCGGGATACGTCTTCATTGTTTAAATGAAGGCACGGTGGAATGCTATGAGCTAAAAGCAAACCACAGTTGCCATGTCTGCAACAGAGTCTGAGTACATTGCCGCCTCAGAAGTTGCAATGGAAGCAGTCTGGATAAGGAAGTTCATTAGCGGGCTTGACGTGATCCCCTCGAGTGACTTACCCACTGATATGTACTGTGATAACACTGGTGCATTAATCATTGCCAACGAGCCCGGAGCTCAGAAAGGTGTCAGACATTATGCTAGAAAATATCACTATGTTCGTGAGCAGATCGAACTAGGAGAGATAAAATTACTCAAAGTTCACACAGATTTTAACTTACCTGATCCTTTCACAAAAGCTTTGGCTAGGCCCAAGCTTGAAAGGCATGCCGAGGGCATAGGACTTAAATTAGATAGTTATTTCATGTAAATCTGTTGTTTCGGTATTTGGATAAGGGATGTTAAACAATTTATATTTTTCATAATGAAATAAAGTACTTGATATGTTTGATTTCATTTAATATTAATTGTATCCTATATTTGCATGTTTAATCCTTGAATATTTTATTAAATATTCTAAATTGTCCATTGTCGATTAATTATATGGGAATATAATTAAACTAAGACAAATCTGAGCGATTGGTTATATTCTTTGAATATATAATGGCTGGTCCCACCAAACTCACATGGTATCCATATGATGCATATCGGACTACCCCACTAACGAATTTATCACTTTATGGATCGGCGTCATTAAGTGAAATTCGTAAATGGTTACTTTATTGATCCTTTGACTTGAGATACAAGCAGGTCAGCATGTATGGATTGCACTTACTAGATATAGTTCTAACTCTCCTGAATAAGGGAGTACATAAAGGGCTATTTTCAGAAAGTGTAGTGAAGTATGATGACTGACACGTGTAGTCAATACAGGATTTGTTCCTCCAACTAATAGTTGCAGAATGATACCATTGGGTCCCTCATTGGGACTATTTAAGATGTTTACATGGCCATGTCCAAATGAATCCAGATGTGTCTGGATTATGTTTGGTAATCTTAAGTAGTGATGAAATGAGAAACAGAATCGTTAAATCTTGAAATGACATTGATCCATATTCATGTTTAACACGGTATCTGAACAAAGGGATAATAAATGCCTCAACCATTTACTTAAATATTTCTGGGAGCATTGACGTGTTGCTAGACGCTAACCAATGTTATTACCTTCATTTGTTACGAGCTCAAGTGGGAGCTGTTAGTATGTGATCACGTAAAATGAACGTATGTCCGGAAATGATTTGAGCCTACGGGGTTACACGTCTCGATTCAAATATAGTTAATATTAATTGATTTATTAATTAATATGGATCACGAATAAGTTAACGAACGGTCGTTAATATTTAACGGTTACTAGCTAACGGTCGTTAAAGTAAGGAGATGATTGTAATTAAAACGATTAGGGAAGGTTCTACAAAAGCATATAGGGGACCGACCTCCCTACTAGGTTTCCTAGTGAAACCCTAAACTTGATGGCCAAGTTTAATTCTACCTATAAATACATAAAGGTAGCCTTATGATTTTCTTGAACAAACTACAAAAGTTGTAACTCCCTAAACCTCTCATCTCCTCCTCCTCCTCTCTTCTTTGGGATGGCCAAACCAAGGGAAAACCCTTTGGGTTCTTGGTTTTCGATTTTGTAGAAGGAGATCAAGCCAAAGGTTGCTCGGTTAGTGATCAAGTGCTAGCACACCTATATCGGTGGATCGTGTGTGCAATCGTAGAGGGATTTTCTTCAAATCCTTTTAAAGTTTCTTTACTTTATCATCTACATTAAGAGGTATTCCTTAATCCTATTTCAAGGTTAATTATTTGATTACATGGTTTGATTTGCTTCCGTTGCGTACTCGTGAATAATGATATTTAGTTATATATTTCAACATAAGTGCTGTCAAGACTTTCGTTTGGACGAGAAAAGAAGTTTTCATAAGCACGTTTGAGGTCTATTCTTTTGGTAGCAATTGTGTCAGCAGAGCCTTCATACATGATGTACAATCTATCCCAGACTTCTTGAGAAGTGGGATATTTGATGATGAGCTTCATGATGCCAATGGGAAGGGTAGTGACAATCATGTTTTTGAGTCTAGAGTCAAGATTTACTAGCCTCCGCTCATCATCAGTCCACTGTACCTCTGGTTTGACAATGTCAATCACAATCTCAAGAGCATCAGCAGTTGCTCCTGGTGTTCTTTGCACCAGAGTAGGTACATATGGACCTTTAGTCAATATGGTCATGAGATATGGTTCCACACCCACTGTGTAGTAGCATTCTTTCCTTCCAAGATCCAAAGGCCTCAGGCTCAAATCTTGGAGGAATTGACACATAACCAAAGTCACGTGTATTCACAAGAGTGGGTACTGCAGTCATACCTTTGTTTTTAAGAGAAGTTAAGAAGGATTTGATAAAGAAATAAAAGAAAAGAAACAGTACAGAATTAAGAAGAATATAAGTATGCAAACAGATCTTGTTTCAATAGATTAGAAACAGTGGCTCTGATACCACTTGACAGTCCACAATTTGCAATACTTATATTTAATTAACTAGACAAGAAAGTAAAGAATATAAAGTTAAGAACAAGAACAAGAGTAAAGATCAAATACAAGAATCTATGCAAGTCTAATCATATGTATCATTGATTTAAACAGTGAATACATGGTCGATATTACAACTTGTCTTACAAGAAAATAAATGAACATACAATTGTTAAGTTTAGACTAACTAGAAACTTAAAAAATTTACAAGAGGGAAATATAAGTGACACACACTTGTGGTGACAAACACAAAGTGTTTTTGTTGCGGCTGTGTTGCCTTTTATAGGGGAGGAATTAGGGCAACACAGCCTTAACTTGATAGTGATGGATGGTGGTTGTCGAAATCTTATTGGTTTCAAGTACTTGAAACCAGGAGCCTTTGTCTTCTTTACCAAATCGGGTATGAGAGAGAAAACCCTTACTTTGGTCCTAACTGCATTTTTGCCATACACAGTAAAATACAGTTGGAACAACCACCATGTGACTCTTGCCTTCTTCTGATTTGAATTCTTCCCGCCTTGACTTACAATTTGGAGAAGACCCATCCGCTGAACAAGAGTCACTGGACTTCGCTGCTATGTTGCTGATGCGTTCCATCAGCGACCAAGTCTGGTCAGCGAATCCTTGACTCAACAATTTCGACCATTCCAGAGGTTTGACTTTCTTTGACCCGGTCCAAAACGGTTTGAATACAGGTCCGGTTCTGATCTGACTGTCCTGTTCAAGCAGTTCACCAGTTCAACATCCGCTATCCAACCTGAATTCTTGAAAATCCCGTTCCAACCGGTTGGACCGCTGGTTTGAAAACATTGGAATAAATTTAAAGGAATACGTGGCCGGGTTAAAATGGCCGGCTTGGAAATTGTTGACCAAAGTGTTTTTAGTGTAGAATACCGCCTGATTAAATCGTTGTACTATTATAAAAGATTAGGTTATTTTAGTGTTTTCCTTTTTTTAAAGCAGGTACGTATGAAGTAACTGTACATTAATTGCATAAAAATCTTGGCCAGCTTGTTTCAAATGGGTGGGTTGGTTATTAGTTTTTTTGCGATTAATATAGTATAATACTAAGCCTTGTTTCGTCTGGTTTGGTCTTCAGGAAGCGATGAATAAAGACACTCTTGATCGAGTAAGGGAACCAAACTTCCGGAACCTAAAAGGCTACCTTGAGAACGCATACATCCATCCTGTGTTTAAGGATGATGCTTCAGATGATGATCATTATGACGATGGGGCCGTGATCATCCCAACCAAAAGACACTCTCGTCGGAACACACCCGAGCCTAGCAGAAAAAGTGATGGTTCCATGTCATCTCTTCCCCAAGTTATTGAAGAAAATCATAAGCCATGAGACAAATTGAATGTAGAGATTGGCCTGTTAATTAGACGGAGGCCGGGCAAATTACTAACATTGATTACAGGGAGGAACTAACAACAGTGAATATATATATATATATATATATATATATATATATATATATAGACATTATTAGTAGTAGGGATGGGAGGGATTGTCAACTACTAATTAATGATGTTTAATTTAATTATACATCATCAAGTATCATTTCAAGCTTCTTTATTTGTGGAAGTTGAGTTTTCATAGCTCTAAAGCTTTTTACATGACTTTCTCACAAGGATTTCAAAGTTAAATCATCAATATAATCAAGTCAAAACTCCATCACGTATAGAATTAATTGGAGAATACATTATATAATGTTTGACATGTTTCAAAAAAAGTTTTTACTTTATAACAAGACTGTGATATTACACAATATTAAATTAAGACAATGACAACCACGTGTCATATAAAAAGCTCAAGGGATTATATCAAATAATCTTTTTTGGTCATTTGTAGTTCTATAGGTAGCATAACCTTGTTTTCATGGCTTAATTTTATTTATTTTTGGTATAAATTTACATAGAAAATGAATATAGTATCAGATACTAGATTATACCCGTCCGCTGGACGGGGACACCATAAGTATAAAGTAATTACTAATTACTTATGAGTGTTATTTTATAAAATGATAAATCAAATCATATGCAAGACTTAATAAATGCAATAAAAAAATATTATGATATATCACTTTAAAAAAGTTGATTGTATTATTTACCCATAAACTTTACAATAAGACTAAAAGGGAAAGAAACATAAAGTAGATTCTAGGGAAATAAAAAAATAAAACAAGAAGAAGATATAAAAATGAATATAGAAAATCTAAATCGAATATAAAAGCAAATATCAAAATATGGGTGTGAAATTAATAAAGTAGATATCTAATTTAACATTGATATTTTACAAAGTTAGATTAAAATAAGAAAAAATATCTTAAAGTAAATATTAGATATAATTGTCAATATCATCTAGTTTTATATTATATTTAAGTACATTGTATACCATCATACAAAGATAATTAAATACAAAGAGATTAGTTACAAAGATGAACATTTATATTATCGATTTCTTTTAGTTAGTTATAGTATTCACTAAATATCTATCGTAATTTGCAAAAAATTAGCAAATATAAAGTTTATTCAAGTGATTTGTGTATAATATTAGAAATTAGATGTCATGATTTCTAATATTTCTTTGAATTTTTAATTTGATATTTATAATTGATAAAAACAAATGTCCACGTATGAATGTCACGTAGGAAAACAATGACAACGCGACGAATGAAATGTCACATGAGTACTAAAAGATATAAATCTAATTGTTAATATATTTAAAAAAATTCCAAAATTATCATAAAATGACATAAGATAAAATATGATCTGTCAAACATAAAAGATAGCCACATAGGATCTAAATTATCACCACTTAGTTATAGATATGAAATCACCCAATCGTAAATTGTTATCTCTCCAATCGTGATGCTTGGGGCGGTCGTCCACTAGGCTCCTCCTTAGAGCCGTTACTGAAAAGAGAGTAACGTAATAGCTGAAGAGGGTTTACAGTTGAAGAGGTTACATGTATCTATGGGTAGGGTAGGCAAATGCATGTTGTTAGTTGTTTTTATGTTTTGATATTATACTCATACTTTTTTCAAGGCCTAATTTTGGTATATTTGTTATGGTCATAGATCTGATTATGTAAACTTTTTGGTATCTAAGATTAAAGATTTGTTAATATTTGGATGTCTTTTGTTTTTGTTTTGATTTACGTGATATGTTTATTTTGGTAATATGATATAACTAATATAAACTTCTGATGCATTTACATGAACGTATAGTACGTAGTATATACAGTGGCGGATCTAGGATTCCAACTTACGTAGGTCCTTGATTTTAACTAGGCGACTTAGTTGCGACAGAGAAAAAATGAAAAGGGTCGGGAACAACCTAACGGTCATATAAACTTGAATATTCGATGTAGACCCTGTTTACTAATACTAGTATAAATATACTATAATACGATACAAAAACACATGTGAAACTATTAAAACTAATCTTGACAACCTAATATTATCGAATCCGTCCCATGGATTTTAAAGGCCTTGCACGACAATATGAATTGGGTCCTCCAAACATAAAAAATGAAGTTTATATATATTTTTTATTATATATGTATATATATTAATTTGAAAAACATATCATCAATAAAACTTAAACATGTAATATCTTGACTTTGTTTTTAAAATAAACTTGGGCTTAGTACAATTTTAAAATATTTCTTTATTTTCTATATATATACGAAAAAATATTAAGATTCGTAGTTAATTATAATTGCACATAACATACATAAAAAATACTTAATTAAACTGAAGATTTGCATAAATAGAGAATGAAATATATAATATATATGCATTGTCTTGATTATATTTTATGACTTGAAGACATGTATTTGTAGAAAGTTTGAAAGTTAGAAGTTTAAATGTAGTTTTAGAAAACACTTATATTTACGAAGTATTTAAAAGAGTTTAAATAGTCTAGGGGGTTGAAGTGAAAAAAGTAACACTATACTAATAAAATAATACTACTCCGTACAAGATAAGATAAAGCATTTAGACTTCAT
Organism: Erigeron breviscapus; assembly: GCA_034093135.1. Taxonomy (NCBI): domain Eukaryota; kingdom Viridiplantae; phylum Streptophyta; class Magnoliopsida; order Asterales; family Asteraceae; genus Erigeron; species Erigeron breviscapus. The sequence continues at coordinate 229,427,418 of CM067167.1, read as the reverse complement.
CTTCTTCCTTGGGCTTTGGCCGTCTTTTTCTAACATAAGTCATCGGAATTTTTTTTCTTTTCTTACCACCAGGCATGTTATCTCCATAAGATCTCAAGGTAGGTCCTAACCATATTTATACGTAGGTCCTCGAGAAAATTATCATATTGTCTCTAAAAACTTTTCGAAACTAAGGTAGGTCCTAGGACCTACCTAGTTGTATACTGAATCCGCCCTTGCTAGTCTCTGACTTATCTTTAATAATTGATATATAAATTTTATTATTAATGAAAAAGGAGAATGTTGAAGAGAAAATGACCCAGAAAATGAATGAGAAAAGAGTTTTCAGGAAGAAGATAGTTAAAAAGAAAAAAAACTATCTTCAAGTGTAATACACAATTGCACATGAGGTATGTAACGAAGCATTATTAACGTCTGCTAGAGACAAAGGAAGGAGGCAATAAAAAAATGCAACTATAAAGATACGTATTGATACAAACATGCGAGAGGGACAAAAATGCGAACCACCACAATTATAGAGGCCATTTGTAAATGTAACTGTAAGTATAAAATGCAATTACAATACAGACAAATAAAACTCATGCTATATTATTGAGTTACGAGTTATATACCCGCGCAATGCGGCGGCGATGGTGGTAGTGGCGCGTGGTGGTGGTGGCGGTGGCGGTGACGGGTGGCGGCGGCGGTGGTGACCGGTGGTGGGGCGACAATGGTGGTGTATGTAAAAATAATTGATGTTAAAGGAGGTAGTGTAGTTATTCTAAGGATTGAGAGATTTATATTGTAAGTTATTTCATTAAGGGTATTATAGGTATATTAGGTAGAGATGTTTAAATTAATGAATAAAAGAGAGGGATATTTTCGGTAATTCAATTCCTTAATTAAGATTTTAAAAAAGGAGTTGTTGCTTTATTATGTACGAGACAAAGTATCCGCGCGTTGCGGCGGTGAGATGGTGGGGGTGATAGGTCATAGAGTATGATAGGTCATAGAGTATGATAGGTCATAGGAGGTGATAGGTCATAGGAGGTGATAGGTCATAGAGTATGATAGGTCATAGAAGGTGATAGGTCATAGAGTGTGATAGTCCAAGATGTATGATAGGTCATAGAGTATGATAGGTCATAGAGTATGATAGGTCATAGAGTATGATAGGTCATAGAGTGATAGGTCATAGAATGTGATAGCCAAATGCCTTAGCCGTACGGGCTCCGCCTCGGATTTAAAAATTCGTCGAAAGTATATCGAATGACATCTCTAATGAAAGAGCATGAAATTTTAAGAACACCCATATAATTTTTATAATTTATCGATGTACGGTTTTTGAGATAAAAGATTTTGAATAAATTAGAGGAATAAAATGATTTATGGAGGAGAGAGAAAAATAAGTGGTTGAGATTTGAGGAGAGAGAAAAAATGAGTGGTTGAGATTTCTTCTAAAGGTATTATGAATAAGTGATAGGGGTATTTTGGGGTCTTCACTTACTTAAAGTTGAAAAAATGGAGAGAACAAATGCTTTATAATGTAATAGAGATTATAGATTTGTTGAAAATAATAGAATGAATGAGATAAGAATGAAAAAGATAGAGTATTCAGGTAATCTAAGTGAGTTTAAATCTCATTAGATGTGAAAGTGGATTATTAGGGTTTTTAAAGTTGTAAGTTGCATTTAAACCTTTTGTTAATTTTAGGAATAATAAAATTTCTAAAAGAAAAGGGTAAATTACATTTTTGGTCCCTGAACTTGACACGTTTTTCACTTTTAGTCATTAAACTTCAAAAATTGCAAATTATACACTAAACTTGTCACTTTTTTTCACTTTTGGTCACCGCGTCAACTTTGTTACCTTTGTTCCGTTAACTTGCCCAGATTCGTTAGTTTTTTTTTCCACTTTTCGTCCTTTTCATTTATTCCATTATTAAAAGTGATAATCGATGAAAAGTACATTCAAAACTCAATCCATTTATATGATTTATTACAAATTTATATAACACAAACAAAAATATTTACGGTTAAAGTAGAAATAAGAAGACTAAAAAATTCAAACAGAGGCACTAAAAAAAATCTAACTTTATAAATAAAAATTTCAACTAACAATTATTTCATCGTCGTTCAAAAAGAAAATCAATTATTTCATCTAATCAAACTATTTTATAATCAATAAAGTAGTAAACTGTAAACATAAAAAAAAAACTGTTTCAAAACCCCTCACAAATGAATATGTATTTTCACTAATCGAACAAAACAATATCTAAGACCTGAAGTTAGGCCAATTATCACTTTTAATAATGGAATAAATGGAAAGGACGAAAAGTGGAAAAAAACTAACGAATCTGGGCAAGTTAACGGAGGAAAGGTAACAAAGTTGACGCGGTGACCAAAAGTGAAAAAAAAGTGGCAAGTTTAGTGTATAATTTGCAATTTTTGAAGTTTAGTGACTGAAAGTGAAAAACGTGCCAAGTTCAGGGACCAAAAGTGTAATTTACCCAAAAGGAAATAATGAAAGAGTTAAAATCTTTTTAAATCATCTATCTATTTGATAAATATCTAGGTTAGTTAGGAGGCCTTAGGATTAGGAGTTGTTTTATTGTGTATATTTTGTCTTGGTTATGATGTTCCTACATTTTATGTTGTTTAATATGTTTAATATGGTTTCTTTTGTTTATGTATTGTCGAACTTGTGCTAAGGTATTGACAGGTCGCATATTTGCTACTCTTCCCTACTCTCAAGGTAGCCGGACTCAGCAGACAGGTATATTCTCTTATAATCTTTTCGACTGACAGGTATGGTATCTAAACACTCACTCTTGCCGATATCTTGATGGCCGGAGGTCCTATTGGAAGCAGTCTCTCTACCTCTGGGTAGAGGTAAGACTGTCTATAGCTCACCTCCCCATAGCCCTGCGCAGGGATTGAGTGTTGTTGTTGTATTTGATAAATATCTGTTTTATTAAAAAACTGAATAACATACCCCATTTTTAAGATTTGATGGGGGACGGTTTGTATTTCAGCATAAAGACAAAAAGAAAAAAGAAAAAAAAGGAGTTACTCGTAGTAGTATAGTCTGTGTTCACTCGTCTGAATTTAAAGAAACGAATATAGTGGTGTTTTAGAGATTGACGCTCTGTCCGCTGCCGTTTCTTCCCCCAATTAATTGTCGAGGAAAACGAACCTCCTCCTCCTCCGTATACTCTTTCATTTTATATTATATGTGTGTAGGTGTATATATAGATAGCATATGATGACGAACAATTGATCCCCAGTAGTAAGATAAGAAGAAGCAAAAGTAGTGTATGATATGATGTATAATTATTATAAGAGAAAGAGGAGGAGGATTAGATTTAGATGCAAGGTTGTGATTGTTGTTAGCCTCATGTTTCTAGTTACTGCCACACTTGTACGGATTCAGCTTTACAACACCCCCACCCCCCAACAGCCAGCAGCAATTGCGTTGTTGTTTCTTGTTCGTCAAGATCTCCCCCTTGATTTCCTCTGGCATTCCTTCCTCCAGGTTGGTTTTCTTTCATTTAGGCAGATCGACTTATTTACCCATCAGGTGTGTGTGTTTTTGGGCCAACAACACCCAGGGGATACTATTGTCCGGCCGATCCCTGATACTTACAATTGGGGCAGCTTTTCATTTCATTATTACTTAATATTTCAATCTCATTCATGGATACGATACATACCCCCTTCTCCATCATATATTTTCCATCAATGCAGAATGCTGATGCAGCCCATTATACGATTTTTCTTCATTCAGAGCCTGGCTTTGTCTTTGATGACACCACTACTAGATCCAGCTTCTTTTTTAATCGGCAATTGACCAATTCCATTCAGGTGATATTCATTACTGATCCTATTTTATATATTCCTTCAGTTACCTTTCTCATAGTCCTGTGGAAGTGGTGATGTTGCAGGTAGGCTGGGGCGAATCAAGTATGATTGAAGCTGAAAGATTGCTTCTCCGAGCAGCTCTTCAAAATCCACTAAACCAGAGGTTTGTTCTATTATCAGACAGGTATATCTTCATTTTCACTAATCACCATCATCATTGTTATTGTTATTATCTTTTACATTGTGATGTTTGTTTTTCTGTTGCTAATGGTTGAATTCAATCACATTGTTTTCCCCTCTTTTCTTGCAGTTGTGTTCCTCTCTACAACTTTACTTATATTTATAACTATCTGATGGGCTCTCCCAGAAGTTTTGTTGACAGGTAATTCTCCCTACTTACTACCTTTATCCATCTTTTGTAAGCAGCAAATTATTTGCTTTGGATGTGTGTGTGGTTTTTTTTTTTTAATCTCATCATGCTATTTTGAATTGAAAAACAACCATATTTGTAACAAAACTTGGTGCTTATAGTTTATATATGGCTTTGTGGTTTAGCAAGTTTTACTATTTAAAGAAAATTGATAATGAGGGTGGGTAAGTAACTTTTTTCTACCTTTTGATTTAGATTTAGCTAGCCAGCTACTCAGTTGGTACTAATTGATTAAACAAAATTGATTATATGACCCTGAAACAATCAGATAATCATCAGCCAAAGTAATATACAAAAACACTAGAAGCTGATTATTGCAACTTGCTCTTGAAATAATCTTTTTTGCATTTCACATCCAGTTGATGGTATATGCTGTTTTGTTGGAGGTTCATGTTTCTTGTGTTTCAGTTTTCTTGATAGGAAAGAAGGTCGCTACAATCCCAGGATGTCTTCTCTTATACCAATGAGGAAATGGCGAAAAGGCTCACAGGTTAGGCATACTGTCAACAAAAATTTCACACATCCATGGTAATCTGGTTCCTCATAGTCCTCACAATTATTGTAAAAAGGATTCATGTGCATGTCAAATTGTTCCATGGATATTTTCTTCTTTTTCTTTATAAACCCGGACACAAGTTAATTATGCAATTTTCACTTCCCTTGCTAGCTTTTTGGTCTAGAAACTGTAACTTTTGGCTCTCATTGATCTACAGTTGTATCATAGGAAGCATTTTATGTTTTTGTTAATATTAAAAGTGCTAATTTACATGGCCTTGGTTTCTTTTAATTGAAATTTACAGTGGACTGCTTTAGTTCGAAGCCATGCAAAAGTTGTGGCATTTGATGGCGTTGTATTTCCAGTTTTCAAGAGGTTATGTAAGGTAGTATAGTTTTGATTTTTCTCTAACACATAACCTTAGTTAATGCTAATTAGTTTTTGAAATCATATTTTCTTATCCAAAAGAGAAGGATCAGGCATGCACATACACCAAGGCCAAAACATGGAAATCATTTTTCATCTGTCACTAACCCCTTTTATTCAATGGTTTGCAGAGACGTGCACCATTAGATGTCAGTAAAGGAAAGCAGAATCTTGTATGTTATCCTTGTCGCTCAATGCCCAAATTTAGTACTAACGCTCGGCCTATAACTCAATTATGATTTTCGTAAGCTTTTTTATGGTGCAGAAACTTCAAAAGCAGCATAACTGCATCCCGGATGAGCATTATGTGCAGACTTTACTTGCGGTACGGAACACATTTAATATCGTATGAAATTTGCTATCCTCCATACGAATTCAAATTTTATTTTCTTAGATGAATGATCTGGAGGGAGAGCTTGAAAGACGAACGGTGACATACACTTCCTGGATCCAGTCAACAACCAACATGGAAACAAAAAGTTGGCATCCTTTAACCTATAACTATGCAAGTTCCAACCCTCAACAAATCAAAAGAATCAAGGTTATACACTTTTCATTAGGCCCTTTTTCTCTAATTTTTTTCTTGTGGGTCCCTTGTTTATTTTATATTCACAGTTCTTTCGTATGCTGACTATTTTTTTTGCAGGATATAGATCATGTGTATTATGAGACTGAACACCGAACAGAGTGGTGCCACAGTAATGCAGTATTAGTCCCTTGTTTTTTGTTTGCTCGTAAGTTCTCTAGAGATGGAGCCATGCGGCTTTTGAGCCAAGGAGTGTCAGGGAACCTTGACACATCAGCGTTGCTACATAAATCTTCATGAGTTTGATTGATTGTATGACCTGACAGTTTATATTGGTCACTAACAAATATCCAGTTGGATAGGTAGTTCTCATCATATATACACACACATACACAGTAACAGCTAAAAAAAGTTATAGTTAGAATGGATGCATCGCTCCTTTACCCTTCCGGGTCGGGTTCTTTGGGCTCATGTGTATCGGCAACAGGCCATGGTACTGTTGATGATGTTGTAAAAACTTGTGGTTGCTTTGAATAACATGCACTTGTCAAGTTGTCATTATGAAGTCGACTTGCAGGCTTCTATTCAAAAGGTTATGGGCTAGGTTGATCCCAAACCAGATCAGATTGGTTTCTGGATTTATTGGGGTTGGCAATGTCCCTGGTGGTGCAAATACAGAGGTTGACATCGGCTTGTGGTTGCTGGTTTTCCACTGGCCTGGGGATCTTGAGGTAGATACAGAGGTCGTGACTATGGTTTGATAGAAATATTTTACTCTATATCAGCCGTAATATTTTTTTAGTATATAGCATATGTCTAAACCAGTCCCAAAAGATTAAATTAATGTACTAAATGGGTAAACAAATCAACTAATGCAGGAGAATGCTAGAGACTTTTTTAACGGGGTAAGTTATGATTGTGTTTTTTATGCTAGTAGAAATATTCCAAGTTCTAGAGGTGTTTGGCTTAACAAAAAATAGACTTATCAATGATAAGGTAAAACCTTGAAACAAAATAAGTCATTATTCTTTCATTGTTATATACAAATATATATTATATAAAGACTGATATACCCTTAGCTTACTTTTCAAGCCAATGTACTATATATATATGGGTTAAACCTTATTTGTTGTAATACAGATATACAATACACAATTCTTCTGCCTCCATCTTTTTTCTTTTATTATCATTGTTAATTGTTGTTATCATTGTTGATTCAAGATCATCCCATTCTTAACACTCATAGTATTTATTGGATTGTCATTATTACCTTTTCAAAGCAAACTAACTAACTTGTTTGAAACAAGTCAACTAGTTTGTTTAAACAAATCAACTAAACCATTTCGATAAAGGCAGTGGAATTACAAAGTAGTAACAAAGATGGTTATTATGACTCTAATAGTAATCAGAATTAAACCGTGTTCCTCTTTAAATAGTCGTGTATCCGAAGTCAAGATTGACCTTTTTTCTTTTTTTTTTTATTAAAAAAAAAATAATTTTAAACTAAAGGCCAGCAAGATTGACTTATTAAATTTTTTTTTTTTGAAAGGTGTGGATTAATCATCGTAGCGAAGGCTCTAGCTTAAGCTAGTTTTACATACCTTCTCACCCTCCAATACCCGGTAGGAGGAAAAACCCCCTAACTAGCCGCCCAAAGGCACGACACTAATTAGGGATAAAACCCTGCCCTTTCAAGGTTTGATCCTGAGACCTCCCCTATCACAAAGAGACTATTGCCTTATGTCCAACCACTGCATTTGCTACAAAAATATCATCCAAAAACCTAACTTATACTAAAAAATCCTAGACTCTTGACTCTTATAATTTTCAAATTTAATCACATTTCCCCCTATAAAAACTTTACTTCCCAATTAATTCTATCCATAACATACTCGTTAAACCCTCTTCCAGCTAATCTGATTATAATCTCACTACTTTCTTTCTCTCTAGATCACCATGAATACAGATATCAAAAAAATCTTGATAACCATGGTCATTTTAATGACCCCAAGTTCTTAATGTGGGTTAGAATTGGGCCAACTTTAGTAAATCATCTATTTGCATCTCCTTCTTAACATGGGCTTAGAACAGCACGTTAGTTTGTGTCAAATATAGGTGCGTTCAAAAATATAATGATATCTTGTTTTTGGATTTGAATAAATTTGATGCATAACAGAAATAAAACATAAGTTGTTTTATTGAGATATATTAAGGCAAATCAATAGGACATAAAAGTCCCTAAAGCTTCTCGACGTAAATATATTTTCAGTGTTCTATTTTCAGTCACATTTTTTTGAAGCAATTTATCGATTAGCTCTAGCAGGTAGACGTGGGCAAAAAAACCGGTTCCATAAAAACCGAGAACCGGAACCGATTGGAACCGAGGAACCGGTTCCGGTTCCTCAAGAACCGCCGGTTCGGGACCGGTTCCACCTTTGGATCCAAAAATCGGTTCCTTACCGGTTCCAATCGGTTCCGAACCGAAAAAAACCGGGAAAAACCTGAAAAAACAAGGTCAAACGTTGACCAAGAACCGGTTCCTGAGGAACCGGTTCGGTTCCTATTCCCACGTTTACTAGCAGAGTCTTTAATCTTATAAAGGGCTCTACATAGCCCATGTTACCCTATCTTTGGGCATTCTTTTAAAAATAAAAGACGCATTATAAATTAGTAACTCTTAGATGGAATTTATTGAGTTTTAAAGATATTCGGGAAAAAAAATTTGGTTAAAAACCATATTTATGAATAACATCGAATATCTTCAAATAAAATGACAAAAAAAAATGTCATGAATAGCTAAAAGCTTTATTCTCTGGGTTATATTCTATACAAATCCTATCGAATCATACATGGTGCAGAATAAAAGAATTTTCGATAAGGATAAATTATATGCATAGCATGACTGTTCAGGTCATTATGATAACATAATCATTATTCATATTCTCTCTAAAATTGGACTCTAGAAGAGAACCAAATTGTCTCAATGTAAAATTATTGGTTGCACGGTATATGTACCAATACCATCACATCGCATCAAAATGAGACGAAAAGTATGACTGGGCATTTATATATTGTGTTTTGATTCCCCATCAATTATTAAATATGTATAACCATCAACTGATGACATATCTACAACACTCATATGTTGATTGCCAGTTTGATGGAAAGTATTCCCAGTATTAAAGGGAGAGAGAAGAAAAAGAAAGATTGGTAACACAGAAAATAACTTGAGAATGCATCACCAATATCAAATCTTGACCCCAAAAGTGGTCACACATGAAGTCCAAAATATTATAAATTATTAGATGCATTCACAGATACAAATAGAGTGACAACGTCACATATACCAACATCAAATGCACCTGCTCAAATTAAACGTGGGAGGCCAATCAATTCCAGAGACAAAAACCCACGAAAAGAAATGAGCAAAAACATAGTTGGTGAAAATTTCCAACATAACATTAATGAAACCTCTACAGAGGTAAATATCCCAAGGACATACACAATACCAGAGGAAAATATAGTCCTTGATGAAATACTGGTTCCAAAATGAAAAATGAGATCTCAATACATATTAGTGCACTTTGGAACCGGACAACACATGCATGTTGACAATATATATTTTCATATGCTATAGCAACAACGTAATAAATACGTATATAAAACTCTGGATATATGCATGCACAGAGATGATTGGCCCAAAATGGCAAGAAGCCATAAAATTCGCTCAAAAGCGAAGTATCTTTCGGACCTATAGGCCGCACACCCATAGACGTCGAACCAGTAGGTTATAAATGGGTGATTGAAATAAAAAGAATGAGATTATATAAGGCACGATTAGTTGCACAAAGTTTCTCTCAAATCCCGGGTAATGAGGAAACATATTCTCCCGTAATATATGCAACAATAAATAGATTTTAATCGGCCTTACAATCTCTGAAGGACTTCATATGAAACTAATTGATGTCGTTACTACATATTTATACGGGAATGTAGAAAATGACATCTCTTTACGTTTAATATTGGCTAAAGCATTAAAATTAACAGCAAAATATATGTTTGATATAAAGCTTCAAAGATCATTATATGGTCTAAAATAATACAGTCGAATATGGTACAATAGACTCGTTGAATATCTCGTAAATGTGCATTAGACTTGAGATATATATGCGTGTCTTGAAAGTGCGTAGGCTTGTGCTTTGATTCAGTTTGAACCTGTCTACTTAATTGGCAGTAGTATGACTGTTTTGGGTATGAGTTTAAACATTCGATATCATATTTATGTGCAATCGGTACTCTCATGTATCTTGCAAACAACACGAGATCCGACATTGCTTTTTCAGTACATATACTTGCGTGATAAAATTCAAATCTTACATGTAAACACTGGAATGAAATTAAATTTATATTCCGATATTTTATGGGACGCAAGACTTAGGTCTATCATATCAAAGCAAAAAGTCTCAAATGGGCTTTCGTGTCCGGTTTCGGTCCCAAAAAGTGGGCTTTCGGTCCGGTTCGGTCCCAAAAAGTGGGCTTTCGGTCCGGTTCGGTCCAAAAAGTGGGCTTTCGGTCCGGTTCGGTCCAAAAAGTGGGCTTTCGGTCCGGTTCGGTCCCAAAAAGTGGGCTTTCGGTCCGGTTCGGTCCCAAAAAGTGGGCTTTCGGTCCGGTTCGGTCCAAAAAGTGGGCTTTCGGTCCGGTTCGGTCCCAAAAAGTGGGCTTTCGGTCCGGTTCGGTCCCAAAAAGTGGGCTTTCGGTCCGGTTCGGTCCCAAAAAGTGGGCTTTCGGTCCGGTTCGGTCCAAAAAGTGGGCTTTCGGTCCGGTTCGGTCCCAAAAAGTGGGCTTTCGGTCCGGTTCGGTCCAAAAAGTGGGCTTTCGGTCCGGTTCGGTCCAAAAAGTGGGCTTTCGGTCCGGTTCGGTCCAAAAAGTGGGCTTTCGGTCCGGTTCGGTCCAAAAAGTGGGCTTTCGGTCCGGTTTCGGTCCAAAAAGTGGGCTTTCGGTCCGGTTCGGTCCAAAAAAGTGGGCTTTCGGTCCGGTTCGGTCCAAAAAGTGGGCTGAAATGGCATAAAAACCCAAAAAGTGGGCTTTCGGTCCGGTTCGGTCCAAAAAAGTGGGCTTTCGGTCCGGTTCGGTCCGGTTCGGTCCCGGGTTTCATCGGGTCGGTCCCGGTCTATGTAGTGTTGGACCGAAATGGCATAAAAACCCAAAAAGTGGGCTGAATGTCGGGTTTCGGTCCCAAAAAGTGGGCTTTCGGTCCGGTTTCGGTCCCAAAAAGTGGGCTTTCGGTCCGGTTCGGTCCAAAAAAGTGGGCTTTCGGTCCGGTTCGGTCCAAAAAGTGGGCTGAAATGGCATAAAAACCCAAAAAGTGGGCTTTCGGTCCGGTTCGGTCCCGGGTTTCATCGGGTCGGTCCCGGTCTATGTAGTGTTGGACCGAAATGGCATAAAAACCCAAAAAGTGGGCTGAATGTCGGGTTTCGGTCCCAAAAAGTGGGCTTTCGGTCCGGTTTCGGTCCCAAAAAGTGGGCTTTCGGTCCGGTTCGGTCCAAAAAAGTGTGGCTCGGTCGGTCCGGTTCGGGCCGGTCTCGGTCGGGTTTTGATCGGGCTTCGGGTTTCCGGTCCATATGCTCATCCCTAGACCTATCTATAAAGTCCTTACCTAGAATCAGCTTCGAGCAGTTTTCACTACAAGATCGGGCTTCGAAGATTGAAAGACATATGTTGATTTGAGGGGGAGCATTATACAGGTTGCACTCTTTTTCCCTTAACTAAGTTTTATCCCACTGGGTTTACTTAGTAAGGTTTTTAATGAGGCAACAGAACAAGTGGTGTATAATGTGTAGTAATATATATTTGAGGGGGAGTGTTATATACAAATATATATTATATAAAGACTGATATACCCTTAGCTTACTTTTCAAGCCAATGTACTATATATATATGGGTTAAACCTTATTTGTTGTAATACAGATATACAATACACAATTCTTTCTGCCTCCATCTTCTTTCTTTTATTATCATTGTTGATTGTGATTCAAGATCATCCAATTCTTAACACTCATAGTATTTATTGGATTGTCATTATTACCTTTTCAAAGCAAACTAACTAACTTGTTTGAAACAAGTCAACTAGTTTGTTTAACATTTCGATAAAGGCAGTGGAATTACAAAGTAGTAACAAAGATGGTTATTATGACTCTAATAGTAATCAGAATTAAACCGTGTTCCTCTTTAAATAGTCGTGTATCCGAAGTCAAGATTGACTTCTTTTTTCTTTTAAAAAATAAATAAATATATTTTTAAACTAAAGGCCAGCAAGATTGACTTATTTTAATTAGTGGAACCTTTGCTACAAAAATACCATCCAAAAACCTAACTTATACTAAAAAATCCTAGACTCTTGACTCTTATAATTTTCAAATTTAATCACATTTCCCCCTATAAATACTTTACTTCCCAATTAATTCTATCCATAACATACTCGTTAAACCCTCTTCCAGCTAATCTGATTATAATCTCACTACTTTCTTTCTCTCTAGATCACCATGAATACAGATATCAAAAAAATCTTGATAACCCTGGTCATTCTAATGGCTTTAGCCATTAATCTTTCAGCAACTACACCAGTACCCGAAGATGAGGGCGAAGATGTTGTTGTTCCTACTTCTGGTTCACTAAGAGGGGCGAGTCGGTTCCTGGCCGCCCAACAGTCTACAACGAGGGGATTGTTGAAATGCAACAAGAACCCAAGACTATGTAGGGCTAAAGGCAGCCCAGGTCCAGACTGCTGCAACAAAAAATGTGTCAATGTGAAGAGTGACAAACAAAATTGTGGGCTTTGTGGGAAAAAATGCAAGCACCAAGAAATATGTTGCAAAGGCAAATGTGTGAACCTGATGACAGACAAACGTCACTGTGGAGGATGCAACAATAGATGCAAGAGAGGTAATTCTTGCCGTTACGGAATGTGCAGTTACGCTTAAGATCCAGAGTACGTACTACTATATGTCAAGCGAGTGAGTTGGGGATTAACTAATGAACATGTTGCAAATACTACGTACAATTCATCATTTATTTCAATTCTTTGTTGCAAAATTGATTAATGTATACCTTGTAAGTTTTGCCCATGGACGTTATGGGTGTATGCTATTTGTTTAATCTTGTTTACTTATTTTCATTTATAAATGAAACCTATCTATTTCGAATAAAGATTTATTAATTCAAAATGAATTTGATATGATGATGTACATATATTTATTTTTGCCATGGAAAATATGCAATAACTATATTCTGTACAAAAAATCATAATATCCCGCGTACTACTAATTTCTTTAGTGACATGACATTGGATGCAGTGGCGGATCTAGGAATCCGTCGTTGGGTATGCACTTTCGATAAAAAAAAATAATTAGGGTGCAAAAAAAAAAAATATTTGGGTAATTTTTTTCCGGTGAAAGGGATAAAAGATTAATGTTCCTTCTTTTCTTGATTTCATTGTTAATTTAATTTTAAAGCTATAATAGAAAATCCTATTTACGAATGTATCAGTCATTCAGTCTGTAAACATATCAAACTAATAAGCACTAATTATCATAATATACACAAAATCTTATAGAAAATAAGATGTAAGATATCAAATTGGTAGTTATTACTTAATTATTAATGTCAAACTATTGTACAATATGAAAAGTAAGAGGTTTAAACTTCAAACACAAAATATAAAAAATACAGTAAAAGAGTTAAAAGAGTTTACTTAATCACCTATTGTTAATTGTGATTTGTTAAAGGATCCGAATTATACTCTCACAGCTTCACTTTCTCTTTGATTTTGAGCTTGCCAATTCGATCCATAACTTGAGAAAGGTAGGTAGATAAGATTTTGGTATGTAAATATAGTTAGGTTAATTTTAATTATTCTACCGATTAATCTATACTACTATATAAAAATTATACTCCTATGTTGAAAATTTACAAAAATGGGACATGCAAAATACACAAGCCTTAGTAGCATCAAAGGCCTTATTTAAATATAAGTCGATCATCAGCGAACAAAAGCGATCCATCAACAAACAACCAAAGCCGAAATGAAGTTGATGATTAAAATTGAAGAGAATGACTCGTTGCTAAGAAACTAAAGATCAATCTTACAATATCATGAATCATTAACACACGTAATTAAATAAGTTTGGCACTATTTCTTTATTCTCTAAAAGCAATGAAATGAGTTTCCCATTTTGTATACCTTGCACATGTATAAGGTATTTTTTAATTTTTTATATTTTTATTTTTATTTTTTGAAATGAGTTTTTGTTAATGTAATAAATTAATTTCATTAAGGGTGTTTGAGCATGGATTGTTAAGCTCAATCACAAAGGGGGTTTAACCACGAAAATCATTATGATCTCCTGCTACGCAGTGCAAACCTACTAAATTCTTCACGAATCTAAGGTGGATGATGATTTTCCCAAAGAGATGTTTCGATCTTTGGAGGATATGAAATATGAATGTTCTTGTGTTATATCAAAATTGTAAGTAGAGATCTATATTGTATTTGAGATATGATATATGGAAAGGGTATTGTATTTTTGAAGTAAAGAAACTTATTTTTTGTTATGACCTCTCTCTTGTGTATTCACCCTTGTAAGGGTATATATATAGATCAAATGAGAGTTTTCGGTGGAACCGGTGAACCACGCGAGCCGGTTAAATGCGTGGGACAGAGGGCTCGTAGTACCTGCTACCGCAGCTATGCGGTGGAAGGGAAGGAGCCTAAATCGACCTTTTTTCTTTTAAAAATAAAAAAAGCAGTACAAGGAGATATATTGAAGCAATATAATATATATATATATATATATAAGATGGGCCAAAAGGGGTTTTCTTGTCGTGTCCTTGAACATTGTTAACATGTATGTAACAACATACGTGATCAAGGAATTAATAAATCAATACTCATTAACGTTATTATATGTATATCAAGTGAAGAAACTTAAAATAATGAATAAAAGTAAATGACATTTTAAATAGTTTAACTTTTCTTGAGAAATGAGGAAGGGGGATGCTTTATATAATACTCTTTATTATAGATTATAGATAAATGTATTTGTATTTGTATATATGTATATATGCAAAAGTGGTATCAAAACGGGGAAAGGGGGGCGATGGCCCCTCGAAATTTATATTTTTTCATGGAATTAATTTTTTTCTATTTATTTTTGTAGAATTTTAACTGTTTTACATTTTTTTCTTTTTAGATTTTTTAACTGTCCATTTTGAATAGTACCACGTTTGTATATATACATTTAATTAAAATTTTTTTTGTGTGTATTATAACATGTGTGTGCAATTGTGCATGTTCATGGTACATCTAATTATATAATTCTTGTATACTAGATTTGTACTTTTGTATCTTGATCTCTAGTATTTTAGTGTAGGTTTTTTTAATAAATAAGATTTTTGTCGTTCTAAAGAAATACGTATATATGCTTTTATATAAAAATGTATGTGCGTGTATATAATAATAATGACATAATATAAGATTGAAATGTTTACTTAGTTTTATTTAGAAGAATCAATAATGTATGTTATGAGTACATTTCTATTCTAATTGAGAATATATATTTTCCGCGTTGAAATACTTAAATGAATTCCATTCGTTTGAAGTGGGGTATGGCTGATATTAGTGGAGTAAAGTTACTTTCACTTTACACCACAATTCTTTGACATATAAAATCGACTATTGCAAAAAACAGTTGAAAGAGATATCTACTTTATCAAAGGCTTAAGAGCTAGCTATTTGTATAT
Source organism: Erigeron breviscapus (assembly GCA_034093135.1). Taxonomy (NCBI): domain Eukaryota; kingdom Viridiplantae; phylum Streptophyta; class Magnoliopsida; order Asterales; family Asteraceae; genus Erigeron; species Erigeron breviscapus. The sequence continues at coordinate 229,411,903 of CM067167.1, read as the reverse complement.
TCACTCTTTTTATTTTGCTTTCTACACATGTGTTCCATTAAAAGTGTTATATTTTAAATTTATAAAGTCTAAATTATCTAACTTTTACCTTAAATAACTTTTTTTTGTGTGTTATATAATTCTTGATAAAATTATATGAAATTATTATGTTTTAGAAGTGTTTTCAATAATATAATTATTATCAAGTTTTATATCTATATACATAATACAACAGTAGTTATATTAGTTTTTTAAAGTCATTCACCTCAACTTAAAGTTATCTTTAAACATTGACACATCACCATATTTTTTTCACAAATTTTCAATAAATGAAAAATCTTACATAAATTGTAAATATGGCAAATATTTATATAGAAGAAACATATATATAAAATCTATATTTATATAAATCAAACCTATATAGAAAATCACGGCTAACATTCCATGATATTTTTTTATATTTTTTTTTACCTATAAACAGTTCATTTTTTTTAATCCATGACTCACAATCCATGATATTTTATTACAGTTTCTTCTTCTTCTTTTTCTTTTCTTTTTTACTATATACACTTCATAATCAAACTATATATACGTCTGCATGGGTAAATAAAACCATGTCCAAAAAGTCCTAAAAGTCCACCTCAAATTACATAACTCTTTATAATCTATCAATCCATATATTTTGTTATACTGTTTTGTTCGTTGTTACATATATTATTTTATTTATGATAATCATGAAGTTAATATACATTTGGTTTTGAATTTATAGGTTGATTCTTCTGTCGTATACCCACAAAATTTTGTTTCTTTGTTTTTTACAAAGATTTATTACTAATGTAAATAGTTTTAGTTATGACCTAAAGCTATGCTAAAAAAATTGCCATGTAGAATTTATCCTATGTGTCATCTTCATATTTTTTTAAACAATATTTTATCTTATATTTATAGAAATTTAGAAAGAAAAATAAAGAATTTTTCATCAAAATTATCAAATCTTGTGTATATATATTTAGGATTACTATTCTTACAATTCAATATTAAATTTATTATTGTTACTATTACAATACTTTATTATGAAAAGTATTATTTATTGATAATTTTATTCATGTGATTAAATATTATTACATATAACATTGTTTTACATTTATTTTTATATCTAAAACAAAGAATATTAGTCAAAACTTTATTAATTGATCGTTTTAAATAGCCGCACATCGTGCGGGTAAAAAACCTTGTATAATATACACAATATATAATTGACCATCATCATTCATCATATTTTAAATGGGTCGGATGGAGTAATTTGATTAGACACTAAGACTCTACGGAGTGGGGCGCATTCCCCCTCCTTTTCGCCCGCTACACCACCCCTCCTCTCCGATTGCGCCCAAAAATCCCTCCAGGCGGAAAAAACCGATCGCCCACTTCATCCTTTGACTTCTCTATCAACCCCCCTCTCTCTCTTACTTTAACACTCCCCAACCAATTACCTATATACATTTGTCACAAGTCCCTCACCCCTTGCAAGTAGCCCCACTCCCCTCTTTTTCTTAGACTTTCCCCATGATGACGTGGCGCCAAATGTCACAAGCGCCCCCCCCCTTTGCAAGTAGCCCCACTCCTAATAGTCTAACATTGTTATTGTTTTGTTAAAGAAATATGCAAGTGAAAAATGAAAAGTGAACAAATTCAATGTACCTTTACTTCTGTCTCCAAATTCCATAAAAATACAAGTATTCTTGATCCTAGCTGGCTAGCCAGCGCTAATTAAAAGCCTATATCAAACATATCTACCAATAAACTAAAACAGGATTGTAGTCTCCTTTAATCAACACGTGACACTATATTAAAACGACAAGTGTCTTTTTAGTCATATTTATAATTATCAAAAAAAGAACTTATTTAATAAATTCTTTATTTTATCACCTAACTGTATATAAATTAGGATATTATTTTTTTTTTTTGTAAAGTTAGTTTCGATTCAGACGTGCTGGAGGCAATTTTAACCAGCGATTTGCTGGACCTCCAACCCCCTCCTCATGGAAAATACCTTGAGATGAGAAACCCAAGACTCGAACCCGAGACCTTGGAGAAAACTCACCCCCGGGGCCCACATAGTGGATTTAGAAGATACCTCTGGCCAACCCACCTAAGTGAAGTTGGTTAAATTAGGATATTAATAAGTTAATAAATTTATTATATAAACAATGATATTAGTATTTTATTAATAATCTATTCGTAAATCCTATGATAAATAGGATATCTTTTAATTTCCTACTAAATTTAGAACTTTTACAAGTCCATCTTATATGACTCATACATTCGTAAGATTGGTTTTCCATAAAAAATAAAAATATTTAATCATGATACATCTTTTTTTAAGTAGTCTAAAAGCGAGAGACATTTTTCATAAAAATAGGTGATGAAAATAGGCAATTATGGTAACAATAGATTTAATATTATTTTTAATATAAGAGTTTTAATTGTATTAAAAATCTAAATCTATATATTAACAAATAGTATAAGAGTTTTAATTGTATTAAAAATCTAAATCTATATATTAATTAATTATAAGATTTATTTATGGTATCAAAAGTAGTTATATTATATATACATTCGTAAGATTGGTTTTCCATAAAAAATAAAAATATTTAATCATGATACATCTTTTTTTAAGTAGTCTAAAAGCGAGAGACATTTTTCATAAAAATAGGTGATGAAAATAGGCAATTATGGTAACAATAGATTTAATATTATTTTTAGAGTGATCGACACGAATCGTCCTTGTGGTTTGTCCAAACAGTCAGGTTTCATCCTTTAACTTTCAAAACCTCAGAGATAATCCTTTGTAGACGGATAATGTTCAAGTTTCATCCTTTTCGATAACAGACGTTATCTAGAGTCCGTTAAGCCCCTCACGTGTAAACCACGTGAGGGTATTATGGTCGTTTCCACCTCTAAAGGACTACAAGTGATAATTTTTCATCTTTTTTCATTACTAAAGGAGACCTTAAAAAACTAAAATCAAATATGATAAATATATATATGTACAGACAATTTATATATATATACCATAAATTATCCATCTATTCATCCATCTATATCTCTATTCTACCAATTTGGGGGTCATAGGCTCAGATCTGCAAATATATTGGAAACCGAAGAAAAGAGGATCGGAAATGCCGGAGATTTAGGCTGTCAATATGAAACTTTCATCATCTTCCTCAGGTGATATAACAATCAAGATAACCACTTCCGTTTCATCAATTTGGTATGCTCTGAATTATATATGAAATCGAATTTTGTGCGGCGGTGGTGTGAATGGCAGTGGGTTTAAAATCCAGATCGCCGGCCACCACATCGCCGCCTCGCCATCTCCGTCTTCACCATCTAGATAGATATATCGATCTCTCTCTCTCTCTCTCTCTCTATATATCTCTCTCTCTCTCTCTCTCTCTCTCTCTCTCTCTCTCTCTCTCTCTCTCTCTCTCTCTCTCTATATATATATATATATCGCGATTTCATACATGCTTAAACCAATATACAAAGCTTAGACCAGGAGCATGTATTTCAAAATGTACAAAAGCTACTATGGAGCCTACAATCGGGTCTACAACCAGGCGAGATCCATAGTCCGGTTACAAGGAAAGAAAGAAGAAGAGAAACGGATCCTGTCTTTCGGATCCACTAACCGGGTCTACAACCGGGCAACCCCATGATCCGGGTACAAGGAAAGAAAGAAGAAAGTAAAGCAAGCACACATATCTCCTCTCTACTTCGGATCCTACCACTGGGTCTACCTTGGATACCGGTGTGGTGACCGGAAGTAGCGAGCGGAGGCGGCAATGGTGTGGAAGACGAGAGAAAAAGAAATAGAGATAAAGAGAAAGGAGAAGATATAAGGGATCTATATTTGTGTGTGTAGATTTGGTTGTAAACAAAAGTCCACCCGTAATTTTGGACTGCAAGTTTGCACATGAAATGAGGCCATGTTTGTCTCTGTGTAAATTTGGAAGGGATCTAAATTTTTAGATCTTATAAATGTATAAAATTGAATTTGAAGATGAAATATTTAGATTTTGAACTTGTGTTTGGATGTATACATTTTTAGATCCTAAAATTTTCCAGTTAAATTATCAATGATGGTCCTTTAGCAATAGAAAAGACTCAAATACCCTCACGTGGAAGTCACGTGAGGGGCTTAACGGACTCGAGATAACGTCAGTTATCGAAAAGGATGAAACGTGAACATTATCCGCCTGTAAAGGATGGTCTATGAGGTTTTGAAAGTTAAAGGACGAAACCTGACTGTTTGGACAAACCACAGGGACGATTTGTGTCGATCACTCTTATTTTTAATATAAGAGTTTTAATTGTATTAAAAATCTAAATCATATATTAATAATTATAAGAGTTTAATTGTATTAAAAATCTAAATCTATATATTAATTAATTATAAGATTTATTTATGGTATCTAAAAAATATGATTATTTTAGAAGGACACGTGTCGTTTTAATAAAGCGACACAAGTCGATCAAAAGATGTCACAATCTTGTTTTAGTTTATTGGTAGATAGTACGAATCATAGCATCGTTTATTTATTTTATTTTTTCCATCTATTACGAATATTAATGGTAAGTTTCTAATCTTTTACGAATCATAGCATCGTTTATTTATTTTATTTTTCCATCTATTACGAATATTAATGGTAAGTTTCTAATCTTTTATCTTGATTTTTTTACTTGGTTATTACTATTAGTACTTATAATATTCTAAATTAATTAATTTGGAGCTTAAAGGATTACTCTATCATAACAAATATGTTCTGCTTTTTATATTTTTGATGATGTTTTATCTTATAAAGCTTTAAGTTATATGGTTAATTTGGCTAAAAGCATACGATTAGATTTATTAGATTTAGGCTAATGAACTTAGCTTTCGTGCCATGTTATATTTTTTGTTACCACCGGTTAGACATAATGATATTCTTTGCCAGAAAGGACACTAAAGTTGTTGAAACATCGTGGAATGTTTACAGAGAGATTATTATAAGCAACATCCGATATTTGGATTAGTGTAAGATAACAAAGCTCATAAGGAATATTTCCGACAAGATTGTTGTATCTAAGGTTGAGATCTCTTAAATTAGAGAGGTTACCCAACCATTTTGGAATCTGCCGAAGACACACTGGATATTATCGACCTGATGGTAGAGGTTATTATTTGTTTGCACATAACTTGAACGTGGGAAACAATTCCTTTTCCAATCCATTGTTGCCCTCAACACTTGAAATTATATTTTATATATACATCGCATTTGATTGCTTAAACATCAAGTTTATAAATATAATAACAAACTTAATTTATGGTTTATACATGTTTAAATTTGCATTACATTGCCTATGCATCAAATAGATATAAAATTTTTATTATAAACAGAATGAAATATATATATTATGAGTCAACCCGTACATCGCGCACAGGTATTAGTACTAGTATTCATATATATATATATATATCCGGTTATTTAATTTGGGTTGACCTAACTTATCTAACTAATTATTCAACCATGTCACTCATATATATGAACCTTATGATCTGCACGCACTAAAAAAACTTTGCATGTCTATCTATACATCATCTTTACCTAATTTCCTTATTAATTGTCTACGTTCTGATCATTTTCTTATCCGGTCTCCCCCGCGGCCTATCTAAGTAACATAAGTCGATTTGTACTGACTAAAATATTACTAACATTTTGTGACTATCATTTAAAGGGGGTTGGTTCATTTAAATACACGATAGCTAGCTAGTATGCATGGTGTACGTGTTAATTATACGCAATTTGAATAAATTAACTTTTATTAACGTGTATAAAATATTTGTAATTTTATCAAAAAAATAAAGGTGTACTTTTGTAATGAAAGGTACAATTTTTTTTTATCCATGTAAACTACATACAACCTTTAGGGTTGTAGTTAGTAGTATAACTTCGAATTAATTTGTTTTTTTAATTTTATTATTTTTAAAGGTGTAAATATCTCGTGAATGACGAAAGGTCTAACATATATTGTCTTAATCGGGTCCCTTAAAGAGCCCACTCATAGAATAGAATAACAATTTAAATCTCTTAATGTATCTTCTTTGAAATGATCAACAAAAAACCTCTATCATCCATAGATATGGAGGAGTAAAATCACTATCATAGGTGAAAATTAAAAATACTTATGGTCACCTCTAAATATGCTTAGGAATCTTCAAACAATACTATCATTCTCAACTCATTCATACTTTCATATCATTTTTTCTCTCAGAACATTACCCTTACCAAAAATATATTCATACTGATCATTCTTATTTATCATCTATCTTAAACATACAAAAAAAAAGAAGATAGTCCCATCTTTATCCCACCTCCCCTTCGTTTATCCCCGTTTTGGTGAGAAACCCTTTTGACCTAAATACGGGTCATGTCAACGGTGTCCTCGAAAATGCACCCAAAACACAGTGAGGATACCACCATCGATAATCTCCCCTTAAAATATGGCTCAAATCTGAAATCTCTTGTAGGAAACATGTCTACTTGTCATTAAATCATCTGATAGTAGTTAATTATTCTTTTGTAATTAATCTAATGATGTAATAATTAGTGATTGTCATTAAATCATGACATAACAAATTAAGAGGATTCATGAGCATGCATGCACAAACATTAATAACTTCCCTTTCAAAATAAATTAATATAATAGATTTTTTTTATAAATATTTATGAGAGAGATTTAGTGGAGCAAAGTAATTTTGCTTTTGTGCAATATCAAATTAGTGGAGGCTTACATGACAATTTAATTACCCAACTTTTCATGCTTCTATTAATTTGAATCTCACGTTAATTACAAGAGTTATATTACTTTTTTTGTGGGGCTATCCCAACATGGGGCGACGTTCGCCATGTGACGTCCAGTCATATGTTGGGTAGCCCCTTAAAAAATGTGAGAGTACGACTATCCAGGTATATGATAGAATTACAGCCGAGTGTACAAGCTATTAAGGCACAACTGTAATACATCTATATAAAAAAAACTTATACTAATATCATTTCCATTCTTATATATCCATCCTAATTAAGTCTAAATCACCCACATATATACAAAGGCAGTAACAGAAATTAATTCAAGCGGGGACAAGTTTAAAATCTTAAGCCCCCTTTGCACCTCTTTGATACCACTTACATTGACAAGTAAATCTATATTAACATAGTTTACAAATACATGTGTCATGAATGTACACCAATGAAATTATTTATCCTTTTTTCTTTCTTCACTCTCTCTCCTTTCTTTATTGGTTCACGTATGTTTGTAAAACTAGTTAGTAAAAAAGTGTTTGTAATTATAGCATTTCGCATATACATATAGGGGAAGTGAATATGGGGTTGTCCCCCATCTAAGCTTAGATGAGAAACACCTCACATCTTGGTTTTTAATCATAAAATTCATGAGGGCCCAAAGATTTATTTAAAATACAAAAAAATATTAAAATATTTATATGTGAGGGGTTCCCATCTAAGCTTAGATGGAAACAACCCCATATTCACTTTTCCCATATAGAGAAAATTTCATTACATACCCTTGGGGTATGTCATATTATTAAGTTTCGCCCCTCTCATTTTTTCGTGTCATTACATACCCCTACGGTGACTTCTTGTATCGTTGGTCACCCCTCACTTTAACGAACGTTAGATTCCTCCGTTAAGTCCCTCATGTGCATTGCACATGAGGGTATTTTAGTCCTCTTAACTATCTTCTTCTCTACAATATCTGTATCTATATTTATCATCTTCATAAACACATATTCATTTCTTTCCCAGATCATAAATTCCCATTTATACATATATATGTCTATATATTCAACCATTACATACAAATCTTAAATGATAAAATCCCATATACACAAAAATCCCAGCTCATACAAATCCCATATATGTATATATATATTCCCAAATCTATCTCTCTATATATTCGTAAAATTCTAGATCTACATCTGGATAAAAGTGGTGATAGCCAATCGATTCACATTCAATCAGATTGTATCCCATTTCAAAGTCGCCATATGCCCCCCAATCGATCTTATGGTAAATAACCAAAAACAACAGCAGATCTGACCACCATCACAAAGTCGTCATATGCCCCAAACGATTCACATTCAATCAGATTGTATCCAATTTCACACGCAAAAACACGCCGACACACGCACTGGATCTGTATTTCAGAGATTATATATATATATATATTTGTATATATATATATATATATAATATAATTGATGTTATATATTAATTGATTGTGAAAGAAAGCTAGGTGAAAGAAAGCAGTGATACATAAGATCGATTAGCCTCCATATCTTGAGTTTGCCGGCGGTTTTAGTCGGAATTCAGTCTAGAAGTTGGTCGGCGGCTAGAGCTAGAGACAAAAATCGCCCCTACCAGATCTTTTTTTTTTTTACTATATACAATATATATGTACTCACCAGATCTTCATCATCAATGTTTGTGTGTTTTTTAATGTATTGAATAATACCTGAAGATTAGATTTAGAAGATATGATCGGAGGTTTGTTCACAGAGAGAATGGAATGTGTCTTGTTAATTTTGTATTTTTCCTAATATTTATATGTGTATGTATACATATAGCCATATAGGTAGTGAGTTTGGTGGAATTGTTTTATAGATTCAGGTGATGTTAGCTTTGGGAAGAAAGGGATTTTGAAAAGGGATGGGTTTTTGATCTGTTTATGTCAAATGGTTGGGGAGAAAAGTGTTATAGGTATATGTTATATGAGAATGGACAAAAATACCCTCACGTGGTATGCACGTGAGGGGGTTAACAGAGACTCGCGAACGTCCGTTAGGGTGAGGGGTATGTAATGATACGAAAAATCACATAGGGGTATGCAATGATACGAAAAAACTAAAGGGGCGAAATTTAATAATATGACATACCCCAGGGGTATGTAATGAAATTTTCTCTATTTTATCTATTATACATTATAATAATATAATAGAATAATGTGTCTATCCATGCTTTTAGTTATTATTATTCTTATAATGCATATCAGCATATATATGTTAAAAACACGCACATCACAATCCTAATTAAAGGTGATGATTTTGGTGGAAGAAAGCTACCTTCACTTTTTACACAATATTTTGTTCATATCCAATCAACAGCTGCTACCTACCAGCTTCATTTTTCCAGCTGATATAAACTATCTTATTTGGATATTCTAAGGGCCTATTTGGTTTTTAACTATTAAGTGACTGAATTGATAAAATGGCTGAATGGATAAATAATGTATGTATGGATTAAAACAATACAGTTATTTTTTGTTTATTGAGTAAAAAAAACAAACACTTTTGATAACTTAATGGATTAAGTCACGACTTATTTATTAAGTCATTAAACAAACACCACCTAAGTGTTCTTTTTTATACTCGTATATGTTAACGAAAGACATCATCTAGCAAAGAATTTCTATGCAATGTCGCTAACGTTTTTTCTTTTCTTAAATAATACATCATACGCGCTCACTTAAGCTCAGTTTGAAGTTATTTTCAAAATTCAAGCTTCGCCACTGGTTGATGGACTAGACGATGTCCGTTAGGCCAAAAATCCTTTTGATAGTGTTTATAATATGATATGATGTTAGCACCATGCTAGTATACTTAGTGAAATCTTAATTTGCTCAAAATTATAAAGATGATACGTACAGTTTTTGTCTATTTTTTTAACATAAAATGTACAGGTATATATGGAACTGATGAAAGTGGATATTAAGTCATGAACACAAAAAGCGAAAGGCATTCTAAGAAGATCTCTAATTAAGTTAGGAAAAGCATAAAGATGGCAAGCAAATTAATTCTATTTCACCCCCTTCAAGTCTTTAACTTCAATTCATAGAGGTTTAGAGCTACCTATGTATACATTTTTATGGATGGATATATAATTAACTTGAATTGAAGCAACCACTGAGATCGGATTAAAAAGACAAAAGGGAAGACGTACTTAAGTGCAAAATCCAGTCATAATCAACACTTAACATATAATTTGCATATTATCGATCTCTTTTTTTATTTCTGATTATTTCTTAATGTAACTAAGTATATATATGTAACACCTCATTTCAAGTGAATCCACCCACCACTGAATTAAGATATACTTTTCTTTAATTATATGGCTTTACTTTGATGTGCACGACGACATTGGGGCATTTTCATCGGCGATGACCCACAAATTGGGGTTTGGTTGCGACGTCGAGGCATTTTTATGAGGGTATAACCACGGTCTGGGTGTACGTGGTTGCTCAACAACCTCGGTACCTTCCAACACTATCCACCCCCATACGGCTTTATATATTGAAATTTTACAAACAAGACTACAGGTGATTGTTCCCAAGAAAGATCGCAAAAGACTTGATTAAGATATATTCCCTTCGTATCAATTTAAGTGTCTTAATTTAACTTTTGATGTTTTTCATTCTCAATCTTGCAGTGTGTGTGTTATAAATATATAATACTTAGATTTAAAATATATGAATATATTGAGTTTTAAATATATTTTCATTAATATAATTTAAAAAAAGGTTGGAAGCGATTTTATACGTGTGGTGGTGGCATATCTGGAAAGCTAGGAACAACAAACTTCACAATGAGAGAAATGATCATAATATGGAAATTTTTAACTCTATCGTTGCTACTTCTTACCTTTGGATTGTTAATCGTGATAATAAGAATATCTCTTCTTGGGAAGACTGGAACGCGAAGCCGCTCTTATTGTAATAGTTTTTTTTTATAGTCTTTGTTTCCTCGAAACTTGTATGGGGTTGCACCAAAAACATCACGAAGTGAAAACCGGTGGCTCGGCCTTCGTGATGGGGTTTTTTCTTATGTCTTGGTTTTCCGTAAGTGGCATAAGTTTTTTTCCACCCTTTTGCAACCTTTGCAGTTAAAGTTTCGAGATGAATCTAGAATGTGTATATTGTTGTAATTCTAGATTACTGTTGTATATGATCACTAGTATCTTGCTAGTCGATCAACTTTTTAATAATAAATATTTAATTTCTGCCGTTCAAAAAAAAATATAATTTTCATCAACTATTATATAACGAAAACAAAAATATTTACAGTCAAATTTAAAATAGAAAGACTTTCGAATTCAAATTAAGACATTTAAGATGAAATGAAGAGAATAACTTATCAAATTAAGACATTTAAGTTGAAATGAAGAGAATAACTTATAAAAGCATATACACTTGCTAATTTATTTTTATTTCTTATATGCGACGGGTAAAGTTTAATGCTCAGTTTTAGTCTTGGATCCGGCCACTAGTGTCGCATATGATTTCTTTATATCTATATTACTATATAAAAAAACTGACCCTTGCTAAAAAGTTAGAAAAAAGAGATGCAAAATGATCATCCTGTCTTTAATGAATTAATTTACATCGTTACTCCCTTATCTTCTAAAATATCTTCATTACCTCTTTAGATCAGTTAATTTACATCAATTATCACAACCAATCACTGTCGTCACCATCACCACTCATCGCCATCACCACCGGTCGCCGCCAACATCACATCACCATTAATTTTACATCAATTATCACAAGAACATTCTATATACGTATATGAACAGATTAAGGTATAGTTAGTATTACATATGCTCATATGTGAATGATTTTCACATGATCCTTAACATATATTTATAAATCCTTTGAATTGCCGATCTTTTTTTTTTTATCTCTGGCTAAATACAACCGAGAAGGGCTAATTCAAAACCCTTTGGTAGAATAAGAACATCCCTCACATCAGAGATCTTTTATTACCATTAGAAATGTAACATCCGTGAATTTGACCCGTTTGACCTTACGTGTAATTTGACTAACTATTTTATTTAATGATATCTTTGAGTTCGTTTTGTGACTAAATGACTTATAATATACTTGACGGTTCAGTTGGCGACTTATTATACGATGCGATACACGACAATGTGAGAATTAACTAGTTTATGGTGATGGGTCAACCCATGGGTGCAATCCAAGACCCATGACCCAACTAAATTACCCAACCCAATCCCCTCCCAACTCTTACACCCTTTTCATCCATTCATTCATTTCCTTATCCAACCCCATCTCTCTCTAAGTAAATGCACACACAAACACTTACCCCTCTATCTCTCTCATTAATTCTTGTATCATTTATGGTTGTTTAGCTTAAATTAAGGATAGAATAATCATCTTCATCATCATATAATCATTATATCAAAAAAAATTGGAAGTTCAAGACTCAAGAAATTCCTTGTTATAGCTTATTTTCGAATTGTAGCTTTTGGTAGTCAAAGATTGTAAGTATTCTTGCTTTAAATTCGTGTAATTACCGTAAACAACTTTCTTTTGGTTCCCTTGTTTGACTATTGGCCGATTTTAAGCTCAAAACTCCATTAAAGAAAAATTAGGGTTTTTGGTTTAAAGGAAATTAGGTCAAAATCGTTTGAAGCAAAGATTTGATGAAAGAAAATGGAATTTCGAGTTGGGTTATGCATAAACATGTTTGTGAATGAGTCCTTAACCTATTTAAGTCATTTGCCAAGTTAAAATGTGAGATTTTTAGGTTTTGGGTCGTTTTCCTGCTGCTGTCCTGCTGCTGTGTTCTTGAGCCTGCTCAGAACCCGGCGTAAGGTACACCCCTCTTGAGCGTAGCTTACGCTGGGCATGGAGTGAAGAAGCGTCTGGTACGCTAGGAACTGGCGTATTATACGCTGGTTTGGCTCAGGTGGCGTATCCTACGCTTGGGGTGCCGTAGGTTACGGTGGCCTCCAACTCTCAAAATGACCTTACGCTAAAATGTTTCTGTTTACGCCAACTTTTGAACAACCAGACGCCAAATGCAGACAGCCGTAGGGTACGGTGGAACCACCGTAATCTACGCCAAGCCATTTATACCCCCCAACCTACGCTTCATCTGGCCGTATCTTACGCTCTTCCTTTTTGAGCTAGCGTAACCTACGCTGAGCTTGGGCGTAACTTACGCTGCTTAGTTTTGATTGTTTTTCTGTTTGATCTAGTTTGACCTCCAGGACCCTCGGGGCGCATCGGGCTTCGACCTAAACCACTTCTAGACTTACTTAATGATAAATGCTGGTCCCGGAAGTCACTTAGTGTCGAGAAACATCTTGGAACCCTAATTAGGGTTTTGTTATTTAAATGATGTATATATATATACATAGAATAATAATGTGCATGTATACTATATATATAGGTGGTGGACATGAAGTGAACATCACATTAATATATATAAAGATATAAGAGATCCAGATCATATAGTTTATATGTGGTTGTAACACCCCACCGTTGGCGGAAACATGAGGTGTCATGAAAAGTACAGCACGACATGGAATTACATAGATACTGCTAAATGAAATAGAATATAATGATATATTCCCAAAACATAAGTCTTAATACAAGAGTTCCAAGTCACACAATGCTAGGAGGGCTTATTACTAATGCGTCCATAACACAAAATAAACCAAGGCATGCAACCTTAAAGTCCGATATAAGTAAAGGAGCACTAATCTCCGAAGTCCTGCCTAGAATCTTAGGACCAGTTTACTGGTAAACTGGCCAGTCTCCAGTTGCACCTGGAGACCCAGTGAAACTGTCCAGTGAACTGGAGACCCAGAAGATTTGTCCAGAAATATATTGAAGTCCAGTTGCACCGTACAGTCAACGCAACTGAAGACTTCCTCCAGTTGAGAACTGACCAGTTGAAGAATCATTCCAGTTGAAGTCGAAGACAACAAATGGAAGATAGAGAATGGCAATGGCAGCGAAGCCCAGTTGACATTCTAGTCAGTTACAAACTGGAGACCATCAGTGGAAAGCTCTTACAAAGCTTTACACTGACTACGAGGAATTGACTTTTGTGCTTTATGTCCTTTTACCCGGATAATAAGATTTATCTTATTATTTAAATACAAAAGGTACATAAAGCTGGTTGAATAAAGTTGCTTTATACTGCAACTTTACACTGCATTTTAAGGAATTAAATGTTATTCCTTAAATGCTCTCAACCACATTTGTACGGCTAAAGTTAACATCCCAATGTTAACTTTGCCTATAAATACAAGTCATTGCACAACAAGAATATTACTTCTTCGAATACACTTCGATAGATTTCACACTTTGCATACCTGCAATATTCTTGGTGAACTTGTGCAATATTCTCTCAATCGTAAAAAGGAACATTTCACAACTTTAAGTGTTTCGATTATTTAGAGAAATTCCGAGTGTAGATCAATTGTAGTTCATAGGTTGTTAGGATATTTACATTCTTGTATTATCTTGGTTCCGCAACAACCTTGTAATTTATTTAACATCAATAAATAAATTACACTTGAAAATTACATATTGTCTCATCAATTTATTTTACAAGTATTTTGTATTATTGCATTGTTCTTTACTTATTGTCTTTTAAATAAGTAATCTATCTAGAACTTGGTATATACACACTGCAACTGGTCGTCTCCAGTTCAGTGCATATATTGCAAAGTAACTCCACCATCGACATAGAGGTGTCTTCAGTAGTACCATCTATTGAGTTGAGACTTACAAGTGGTATCAGAGCAGAAGGCTAATAAACTTGCCTAGATCTGCTTAAGATGAACACTACTAAAGGTGGAGATGGTTCTGGTTCAGGTGAAACCCCCTTGAATACTAATGCCCAACCTTTTACAAGTATTTTGTATTATTGCATTGTTCTTTACTTATTGTCTTTTAAATAAGTAATTTATCTAGAACTTGGTATATACACACTGCAACTGGTCGTCTCCAGTTCAGTGCATATATTGCAAAGTAACTCCACCATCGACATAGAGGTGTCTTCAGTAGTACCATCTATTGAGTTGGGACTTACAAGTGGTATCAGAGCAGAAGGCTAATAAACTTGCCTAGATATGCTAAGATGAACACTACTGAAGGTGGAGATGGTTCTGGTTCAGGTGAAACCCCCTTGAATACTAATGCCCAACCTTTTCAAAATGTTAATACAAACCTTCCTCCTCCTACTGCCCCAAATCACGTCCATGTACATTATTCTAACACTCCTGTTCCCAAATTCGATGGAAACAGTGAGACTTTTGGTACATGGAAGGCTAGAATGCTTTTGCATTTTGGTGGGATAGAGAGGTATATGTTGAAAATCCTTAAGGATGGACCATATATACCTATGTCTCTTGGGGTAAGTCCTCTTCTAGATCCAATTGGAAGAAGAGGTTCAAGAGAAAAGCTCAAAGACCATTGGTCTGATGAGGATCGTAGACTTGTTGATCTGGACACCAGACTCAAGAACATGATCCTTGGAGCTGTCCCTGAAGATCTAATTCCAACACTTGTGTTGTTCCCCAGTGCAAAGTCAATGTGGGATGAATTAGTTATTCAGTTTGAAGGAGGTGATGACACTATTGTCACCAGGAAAGTTGCCTTGAACAAGAAGTATGAATCCTTCTTTGCCTTACCCAATGAAAGTCTAACTGGTACATACACCAGATTTTCTAGCCTCATTAATCAGCTGAGAGGCTTGGGTGTAGAGAAGGATAAGGATATTCTTCTTGAGAACTTTTGTGATATTCTTCCTTCCAAATGGGAAAACATGGTTCTTGTCTTGAGACAAGGTAAAACCTTGCACAACCATACTCTTGCATCGCTCTATGGAGCCTTCAGATTCACTGAAGATAATAATGCTGCAAGACTGGTGGCTGAGCAAGATGCCATGAACCATGCCCAGAGTTCCAAGGTTGCTAGTGTACCTGAGCGACCTTGTGCTGCCTTAATGTCTGCAGAGAGTGTCCAGGCACACTCAATGAAGGAGATGTTAAACAGTTTCTTGAACTCTGGCCTGACCACTGAAATCAGTGATGGTTGTGATGAAACTGACGATGATGATCTGGTCGCCATGATTTCTAAAACCTTTAACTGGTTTAAGCATAAATCTAAAAGATTTAATGGCCCAAACAATGCTTCCAGCTCCAGCTCTCTGGATAAAACCAATCTTACCTGCTATAAGTGTGGTAAGAAAGGTCACTTTATGAAGGAATGCAGATCTAGTCAGTTGAACAACCAAACTGGCCCCCCTGTCCCTAATTTCAATCGGCCTGATGATAGCTACAAAGCTAAATACAAGAAGCTTAAGGCCCAGATTGCCCTCCTATCCATGGAAAAGGAAAAGGATCAGTGCTTAATGGCACAAATTAAGGGAAAATGGGAGTACTCTGATGACTCATCTGCTGATGAAGAAGAGGAAAGGGACATGTGTTTCATGGCCTTGGAAGATCAACAGCAGCAGCACGTGGCAAAAGAAGATGTCATCACTGGAAGATGGGTGGACATCATCTTGAAAAAGGTATGTGATTATGACAACCAAGTTGACCCTGAACTGAAACTGGACCTGGCTGAATCATTAAGTGGTGATTTAGCTTTTGTGGAAACTGTTAGAGCTGATAGTGAAAGATATCTTGACACTATCTTAATTGAACTGAACAATGTTAAACCACAACTGAATGATTTACAAAGTGTCTAGTTGGCTCTCAAGGAGTCAGTTTTAAAGATTGAGGCTTTGGAACTTGATAATCAAAAACTATTTTCTGATCTTGAAAAAGAACAAAAGATTATCAAGTCATGGGTAAAAGCATCTGGTAAAAACTATGATGCATTTTCAAGAACTATCGATTCCCAGAAGAATGCATGGAAATCTGGAGATCTGGAGATGGCAGCTCTCATACCAGATCTTCATGCATTGCCTCCAGCTCTCAAGGTTGAAACACCTTATGATCAACCTGAAGCTGTTGAAACTGAACCCATTGAGACCACCCCCATTGAGGTTAAAACTGGAGCCAAACAGGCTAATGCTCCAGTTAAAAAGGCCACTGGTAACAAGCCTTTACCTCAAAAGTCTAAGGAGCCCAAGACCCGACAGACTAAAACTCTAACTGAACCAAGGTCCAAGGTTCAGTTGCCTGATGAAAATAATATTTTGGTTAATCTGGAAAGTCAACTCCAACTTTTGTCTCGACAGGTTCAAAGTTGTACTGCCCGGATTAAAATTCTGGAAGGAGGTTCATTACCTCCAGTTTTCAAACAAAATATTAAACCACTCCCTTCAAAACCTAATCAAAAGAATGTTCCATCTGGAACTAAATCTGGTAAAAATAAGGGGAGTAAGTATCAAGTACCAATCGTTTTTACTCCTGCACCTGGAGCTGGTGAAAAAGCTCCAGATGCAGCCTCCGGTTCAACACCACAACAATCTACTGTGACTTCTGTAGAGAAGTCCAGTGAACCCATCAAGAAAAGATGGGTTCACAAAAATAACTGATGATTTTTGTGGGTGTGCAGGGCGATCGAAAGAAGAATATCTGGTATCTGGACAGCGCTGCTGGCCGGACTATGACCGGAAGTAAGTCCCTGCTTGAAGAGTTCACTATCCAAGATGGACCGACAGTGACGTTTGGTAATGATCAATCTGGAAAGACTGAAGGATATGGTGTGCTCAATAATGGACAAGTCGAATTCAAGAAAGTTGCATTTGTGAATGGTTTGAAATACAACCTGATCAGTGTCAGCCAACTTTGTGATGATGGCTTCAGAGTTTTGTTCGATATTGCTCAAGGCACCATATTTAACAAGGATTGGAAAGTGGTGATGGTTGCACCAAGAAAAGGAAATGTGTACATCATGGATATGGAACCAGCTCCAAAAGAGCAATGTTTCTATACCAAGGCTGATGAGGACACCAACTGGCTATGGCATAAAAGATTATCCCATCTTAAATTTAAAATTATTAACAAGTTGTCTCGCAAACAACTGGTTGATGGGATACCTCAGATTTCTTTTAATAAAGAAAAGCCATGTCCAGGGTGTGAGATGGGCAAGCAGAAAAGAGCCAGTTTCAAAACAAGGCAAAATTTTAGCATCACTGAACCTCTTCACATGCTACATATGGATCTCTTTGGTCCAGTGAATGTTCAAACTAGAGCTGGAAAGAAGTACACTCTAGTTGTGGTTGATGAATTCACTAGATACTGCTGGGTGGTATTCATCAGATCCAAAAGTGATGCACCTGCTGAAATCATCTCTCTCATCAAAAGAATTGAGCTTAAGTACACTCGAAAAGTTTGTCAGTTGCGAAGTGATAATGGTACTGAATTTCAAAATAAGGTACTGATTTCAAAATAAGGTACTTGAAACATTTTGCAATGGCACTGGCATCTCTCAAAACTTCTCATCAGCACACTCTCCAGAGCAAAATGGAGTTGTGGAAAGAAAGAATCGCACACTGATAGAAGCGGCCAGAAGTATGCTATCTGAATCAGGTCTTCCCACCAGTTTTTGGGCTGAAGCAGTTGCAACTGCTTGTCACACCCAAAACCGGTCAGTCTACATCAAGAGACATAAGAAGACTGCCTATGAAGTACTCAGGAATCGTAAACCAAATATTGGATACTTTCATGTATTTGGTTGTCCAGTTTATATCTTAAACGATTCCAGTCAGCTTGGAAAGTTTGATGCAAAAGCTGATGAAGGGGTATTTTTAGGTTATTCAGATATTCGAAAGGCCTTTAGAGTTTATAATTATAGACTCCAAAAGGTTCATGAGACAATTCATGTCACATTCGATGAATCAACTGAAGCAATCAACAAGAGACCAAACCTTGATATTACTCCAGTCGTTCCAATCAATTTTGGTGAAACTGACCAAGTTCATCAGTCAGTTGTTTCACCAAAAGATGTTTCCAGTTACAACAAATTGGAACCAGTTAAGAAGAAGAACAGCACCAGTGACACGTCATTCTATCCCTCCATCAAGTTCAACTTACCACAAGAATTGGTGATTGGATCTGATGTACGTGCCACTCCAATATCAGCACCAGTTCAAACTCCAACTTCTCCAGTTCTTCAAGAAATGCCTTTAAATGAAGAATTTCACGATGCAAATCGTGACCTCATTGACTCTGATGAGGATGTAGAAGTAGTTTGGACCGATCCTCCTCCAGAAGCTACTGCAACTGAAGAAGATCGCCAGGTGACTTGCACTGATATTATGTTACACCAGCCTAGTCATTACACTAGATGGACTCGAGCACATCCAATTGAACAGATTGTGGGAGATCCAAAAGTGATGCACCTGCTGAAATCATCTCTCTCATCAAAAGAATTGAGCTTAAGTACACTCGAAAAGTTTGTCAGTTGCGAAGTGATAATGGTACTGAATTTCAAAATAAGGTACTTGAAACATTTTGCAATGGCACTGGCATCTCTCAAAACTTCTCATCAGCACACTCTCCAGAGCAAAATGGAGTTGTGGAAAGAAAGAATCGCACACTGATAGAAGCGGCCAGAAGTATGCTATCTGAATCAGGTCTTCCCACCAGTTTTTGGGCTGAAGCAGTTGCAACTGCTTGTCACACCCAAAACCGGTCAGTCTACATCAAGAGACATAAGAAGACTGCCTATGAAGTACTCAGGAATCGTAAACCAAATATTGGATACTTTCATGTATTTGGTTGTCCAGTTTATATCTTAAACGATTCCAGTCAGCTTGGAAAGTTTGATGCAAAAGCTGATGAAGGGGTATTTTTAGGTTATTCAGATATTCGAAAGGCCTTTAGAGTTTATAATTATAGACTCCAAAAGGTTCATGAGACAATTCATGTCACATTCGATGAATCAACTGAAGCAATCAACAAGAGACCAAACCTTGATATTACTCCAGTCGTTCCAATCAATTTTGGTGAAACTGACCAAGTTCATCAGTCAGTTGTTTCACCAAAAGATGTTTCCAGTTACAACAAATTGGAACCAGTTAAGAAGAAGAACAGCACCAGTGACACGTCATTCTATCCCTCCATCAAGTTCAACTTACCACAAGAATTGGTGATTGGATCTGATGTACGTGCCACTCCAATATCAGCACCAGTTCAAACTCCAACTTCTCCAGTTCTTCAAGAAATGCCTTTAAATGAAGAATTTCACGATGCAAATCGTGACCTCATTGACTCTGATGAGGATGTAGAAGTAGTTTGGACCGATCCTCCTCCAGAAGCTACTGCAACTGAAGAAGATCGCCAGGTGACTTGCACTGATATTATGTTACACCAGCCTAGTCATTACACTAGATGGACTCGAGCACATCCAATTGAACAGATTGTGGGAGATCCAAATAGTGAGGTTCAGACTAGAAGAGCCACCAGTGAGCAATGCTTAAACGTCACCTTCTTATCTTTAATTGAACCGAAGAAGATTGACGAGGCTATGGCAGACCCAAGCTGGGTGGAAGCTATGCAAGAAGAGCTCATCCAGTTTGAAAGGAACAATGTTTGGGAGCTTGTTCCTTGTCCACCAGGGTTAAAGAAAGAACCCATTGGTACCAGATGGGTCTATCGAAACAAAATGGATGAAGATGGCCATGTTGTAAGAAACAAGGCCAGATTAGTTGCCCAGGGTTATTGTCAAGCAGAGGGCGTTGACTTTGATGAAACCTTTGCTCCAGTTGCAAGACTTGAAGCCATCAGAATATTTTTGGCTTATGCAGCCCATCTGCAGTTTAAGGTCTTCCAGATGGATGTCAAAAGTGCGTTCCTTAATGGAACATTGGAAGAAGAAGTATATGTTAAGCAGACTCCAGGTTTCATCGATGAGAAGCATCCTCATTGGGTTTATAGACTGAACAAAGCATTGTATGGTCTAAGACAAGCCCCAAGAGCCTGGTATGATACTTTAACTAAACATCTTCTTAAAAATGGCTTTCAAAGAGGTGCAATAGATAATACCTTGTTTATCTTGAAAGAAAGAGGTAATATCTTATTGGTACAAATTTATGTTGATGACATTATATTTGGTTCAACTGATGATGCAATGTGTAAAAAGTTTCTAAAATCATGTCATCTGAGTATGAGATGAGTTTAATGGGTGAATTAACATTTTTCTTATGTCTTCAGATTAAGCAAACTGAAAATGGAATTTTCATAAACCAAGGAAAATATGTCAGAGATTTTTGTTAAGAAAATACAAATATGATTCAATCCCATCGAAAAACACACCTATTGCAGCACCATTAAATTTGGACTCTGACCCAACTGGCAAACCAGTGAACATAACTGACTATCGTGGTATGGTTGGTTCACTGATGTATTTAATTGCCAGTCGACCAGATATAATGTTTGCAACATGTCTATGTGCCAGGTTTCAGGCTAACCCAAAAGAATCACACTTGCATGCTGTAAAGCGTATCTTTAGATACCTGAAAGGGTGTCCTAATCTTGGTCTTTGGTACCCCAAAGGCTCAGGATTAGATCTAATGGGTTATTCAGATTCTGATCATGCAGGTTGTAAGATAGATAGAAAATCAACAACTGGTGGTTGTCATTTCCTTGGAGGAAAACTGGTAAGTTGGACCAGCAAGAAGCAGACTTCAGTCTCTATGTCCACTGCCGAGGCAGAGTACATTTCTGCGGCCAGTTGCTGTGCCCAGATTCTCTGGATCAAGAACCAGTTACTAGATTATGGTCAAAAGTATACAAGGACCCCAATCTTTTGTGACAACACCAGTGCAATTGCTATATCTCACAACCCAGTGATGCACTCCAAAACAAAGCATATTGACATCAGGTATCATTTTATTCGTGATCATGTTATGAAAGGAGACATTGAATTACATTTCATCCCCACTGACAAACAGTTAGCTGATGTTTTTACAAAACCTCTCGATGAGAAAACCTTTAAACATCTCATCAGCGAACTGGGAATGTTAAATCCTTGAAACTGGAGATTTCTTTGTTATTGAACGCGTCAGTGACACTGATGAAGTTCTCCAGTTGAGGAGGTCCAGATAATCTTTGCTCGTCAGGCTATCGAACGCCTTTGTGATACTATCTTGGCACTAATCGATTTCTGGATCATCATTTTAGGGGGAAAGACTCAAAATAATTTTCTGACTAAAATTCATTTTTGTTTGAAAATGGCAACTGGAGAACTCTTCAGTTGGAAACTGGTACTGGACTGATCCTCCAGTGACCAGATTCAGTCTTGTCTTATTTTTTTATAACGTTAGAAATACTTGGTCAATATTTGTGACACGTGATGGTACTCAAGTGTTTTAAACCACTTGGTATCGTGATCTGACGTGTTTAAAGCTATTTTAGTACTTGACAACTGTTTGTATTGGGAAAATAAAAAGTGAGTGGGCGCGTGGGTAAGATAAGCCGTCGTAGCATTTAATGCTGACATGGTAACATTTAATGTTGACATGGCAAATTATGATTTTATTTCAAAATTCAAACTTCTTTTGTTAAAATATCTACAAAGTTGTTTTGGTTAAATAAAATATAATTTTTGTATTTCATTGGGATCATGGATCCCTTATAAATACCCTTATTTACTTCCGAACTCATTTACTTCCTTCTACATTCTTTCATTTACTTCGCAATCATCAAAATTGCTTCATTTCTCTCTCTGCTTCACAAATCAAGAACCCTAATTCCCAAATTTCAATTTCATTTTCCAATGGCTCCTAGATCATCCCGTTCAAGAGATGTAAATATCTTGACTGTTCCATATGCTCCTTCACCAGATGTCAAACCGGCATTTGGTGCTCCTAGTAATGCTTCGGTCATCAAACTCAATCCCAATAATCCGATGGCAAGCTTACAAGGATCTCAAGGGTCCAATACCCTTATTGGTAGAATCCAATTTTTTTTGAAGGATTCTACAATAGGACCCTCATTCTCTTTAAACCCACGCAAGTTGTTTCACAACTACTTGTGTGAGTTTTGGTACACTGCCACTCTTTCTTCCGATTGTTCCTCCATCAGTTTCACATTAAAGGATGGAACAATCCAGTGTACCTTGTCCGCTGACGTATTGAGGGATGCCTTACACCTCAATTACTGGAGAGAGGGTGAATCTCCAGTCGTCTTACCCTCAAATGTTAATTTTCGCCAAGTCCTCTTTGAAATGGGACACAAGGAGTGCTTGGAGAATGGAGTTTTGAAGACGAAGGGTGCGATGACCATGAAGGGTCTTACACCTTCATGGAGGTACTTTTTCATCCACCTGGTGGAGAGTATGGGTGGGAGTTCAGGTGGTCTTGACCAGATCAACTCCTCACAAGCAGAGATGGCTTACTGCTTGTGGAATGGATTGAGAGTAGACTTTGCAGACATCTTGTTTAGAAGCCTAGTACAAAAGCTGAAGGGCACAAGGGGTGTTTGTATCCCCTTCTCAAGGTTTCCCTCTCTCTGTTTTAAACATATTCTGGGCAGAGAAGCATACTTAAGTACAGATTCATCGTACACTGCTCCAGATATGTTGAGGAATTTAGACTCTCTGGTATCTGAAGCTAGAGAGGTCGAAATTCCAGAACGAATGCAACTGGCATTCGCTTCAACTGATGCACCAATTGAAGGTGAGTCAGAAAGACAACTGGGCGGGCCTCAAAATAATGAGGGACCCTCCAGTTCGTCTAATGTTGTGGTTGAGGATAGAGCAACCATAACTGAAGCAACTCCAATCACATCTATCCCTGGTGAAGATACTTCAGTATCTGATCCTCCAACAGATGCACCCATCCAGGAAACTGGGGAAGGTCATCTGGAGACTGACCCTTCTGGTCAGCCCTCAGTTACATTCATGGATCTGGACATGAATGTTAATGACGAGGAAATCCTGATAGAATCTTCAGATTCTGAAGGTACTAAAACAGACTTGGAGATTTTTGATTCTGCTGTACCAGATCAAAACCCTTCATCTCCAGTCTCGCTTCCAGATGCATCAATTTCACTTTCACCATCCCAACAAAATGTGCCTACTGATATATTTCGAGAAATGCCACCCCCACCGCCGCCGTTGTTCACACCTACTTGTGTGAGTTTTGGTACACTGCCACTCTTTCTTCCGATTGTTCCTCCATCAGTTTCACATTAAAGGATGGAACAATCCAGTGTACCTTGTCCGCTGACGTATTGAGGGATGCCTTACACCTCAATTACTGGAGAGAGGGTGAATCTCCAGTCGTCTTACCCTCAAATGTTAATTTTCGCCAAGTCCTCTTGAAATGGGACACAAGGAGTGCTTGGAGAATGGAGTTTTGAAGACGAAGGGTGCGATGACCATGAAGGGTCTTACACCTTCATGGAGGTACTTTTTCATCCACCTGGTGGAGAGTATGGGTGGGAGTTCAGGTGGTCTTGACCAGATCAACTCCTCACAAGCAGAGATGGCTTACTGCTTGTGGAATGGATTGAGAGTAGACTTTGCAGACATCTTGTTTAGAAGCCTAGTACAAAAGCTGAAGGGCACAAGGGGTGTTTGTATCCCCTTCTCAAGGTTTCCCTCTCTCTGTTTTAAACATATTCTGGGCAGAGAAGCATACTTAAGTACAGATTCATCGTACACTGCTCCAGATATGTTGAGGAATTTAGACTCTCTGGTATCTGAAGCTAGAGAGGTCGAAATTCCAGAACGAATGCAACTGGCATTCGCTTCAACTGATGCACCAATTGAAGGTGAGTCAGAAAGACAACTGGGCGGGCCTCAAAATAATGAGGGACCCTCCAGTTCGTCTAATGTTGTGGTTGAGGATAGAGCAACCATAAATGAAGCAACTCCAATCACATCTATCCCTGGTGAAGATACTTCAGTATCTGATCCTCCAACAGATGCACCCATCCAGGAAACTGGGGAAGGTCATCTGGAGACTGACCCTTCTGGTCAGCCCTCAGTTACATTCATGGATCTGGACATGAATGTTAATGACGAGGAAATCCTGATAGAATCTTCAGATTCTGAAGGTACTAAAACAGACTTGGAGATTTTTGATTCTGCTGTACCAGATCAAAACCCTTCATCTCCAGTCTCGCTTCCAGATGCATCAATTTCACTTTCACCATCCCAACAAAATGTGCCTACTGATATATTTCGAGAAATGCCACCCCCACCGCCGCCGTTGTTCACACCTGAGCATTCTCAGCATGAACAACACATTGTTTTTCCAGTCCTTTCTTCTACCACCACTCCTATTATTTCTTCAACTGCTGGTATGACAACTGGAGAGATTTCTCTTAGTTTGCCTCCTCCAGTTGCTCCAGTAGTAACTGCTGCTGGTCCAGTGACACCTTCTCCTTCGTCACTGGACAGTCAAGTTGTCTCTTTGCAAGCCGATCTCCAAAACCTTCTTACTAGGGTGGAGGAGATTCAAAAGACACTTGACAAAAACACCAAGTCTTTCTCCAGATACCACAAGGATCATTTGACCAACATTAAAGTGGTTGATCTGGGGATTAACAAGTTTTCATCAAATGAAGACTTGGTGTTCAATAAGCTAAATGAGTTGGTCACTGGCTGCAACAATCTGGCAACATCTTTGAAGGAAGCCTTTGACCTTACTCAGTCCAAGGTCACAACCTCAATCTCCAATTTGCTTGGCAACACTGTAAGAACATCTGAAGTAGATTTAAGGGAGATTGAAAGGCAGGTAAAGGAATTGGTTGAAAAACCTGGCCTAAATGTGACTGAACTTGGAGAGCAGTTGATGACTTCAGTTGGTCAGAAGATAGAGGATACGCTGGGTGCAAGAGAAACACAATTGATTGAAAGGGTGATGTCTGAGATCACCAAGCTGGCCACTCCTCAGGTTGATCTGGCCCCACTCACTAGTGAGATCAACCAGTTGAGAGGCAGCATTGAAAATTTGAACACCCAGGTATCCCTTCATGCTCAGTCTTTGGATAAACTGACAACTGAAGTGAAAAGTTTGAAGAAGAAGGATGAGGAAGTGAAGGAAAAGGTTGTTTCTGGTTTGGATGAAGACTCTAAGATCTTAAATGAATTAAAAACTGGTCAAGAACAGGTTACTGTGTGAGTCCCTCGATAGCTACGGATCGCTCTCGAGATCGTCTATTGTTATGTCGTGAGTGCGGAATCCTCACGAGATAACTAGTTTGATTAGTTATCGTTTATATTGCTAATTATTTCAATATAATCAGCCTTATGTGAACTATATTCGTTTGCTATAGCTTAGCAACGAACTTAGTAGATTTGGTGTGTGTGATATATCGACTGGAATTACTCAATTTAGGTTTTCCAATCGTTTATATATGTTCACGATTGATATTGGGCCTGCTGGGCTTTGTTCTTACGAACTTAGCAGCCCAGCCCATCAAACGAAGATCATCTTCGTTCGTTCCTAACGAAGATCATCTTCGTTAGTACAACTTACCATCAATATCTATGACTTGTTATTTTCCAAGTACTTTATGTACAAGAACCTAACATATATTATGTTTATACTTGTATGATATACATAACAAACATCATATATAAACATATAAATAACACCAAAACATGTAATCAATCATTATCAAAACACAAAGTCTATAATCTATCAATTACATATAGATGAATAAGACATAATCAAATCTAAGTTGCTGTTGTCACATCAACATGCATCAACAAACTCCCCCTTGACAGCAGCATCTTCGATTTCTTCAGTCTTCAAAAATCTTCATCATCAATCAAATAACAATCGTTTGCTATTTGCATGGATATTTTCATGTAAGCAAACTTGGAGAATCTTACGATATTTATCTTCTTCATTCTTCCAGAATGGCAAAAATGAGCATTCAGTATCGTACAATTTTCTCTGATCATTTCTTGAGAAGTTCACCAACTGCATTGGATCATACATCCTTCTCAACAAAATCTTCCTCTTTGAGTCTGCATACATCTTAGCTTCACCAGAATTTTGATCAATCTCCCAATTATCCAGTTTATCCAAGACATCTTGTGCCCATTTCTTGGCAGGGACCTTGATCATACATTTGATATCACGTTGAATATACTCAACACTTTTATCTGGCTTCACCACCTTCTTCTTTCGTCTTGGTTCAATATGAAAATTTGGTTTTTCAGAGTTTTTCATATTCGACCTCAACTTGAAATCTTCATGAAGATTCTTACTAACCACATCTGCAAGATCATAACCACTAGGATTGATAATCCTGTTATTTCCTAGTTCATGTAAGTCTTCTTCACACAAACTTCTGAAATGTCTCTCACGCCATGCTAGATATTGACAACCTTCTGGTCTTTTAAGAACAAACAGCTTCAGTTCTTCATCATAAAACCAACTCCAGATTATTGTCTTATATCTTGCAGCATCTTTATCTGAGATATGAGTCCAATACATGATGGGTTTCAAAGTATCCCATGTGACTATATAATCATTGATTCTTTGACCAGGCACAAGTCTATCAATCTCATGTAATGGATCATCTTCTCTGAGAGGTACAGGATAATTATTTGGATTAAAAGGTCTTGTCAAATT
>CM067167.1:229204512-229383500 GCA_034093135.1 Erigeron breviscapus | reverse complement strand
TAGCCGTACAAATGTGGTTGAAATCATTTAAGGAATAGCATTTAATTCCTTAAAAGGCAGTGTAAAGTCGCATGATAAAGCAACTTTACTCAACCACCTTTATGTACCTTTTATTACTTAAATAATAAGATAAGGCTTATTATCCGGGTAAAGGTACATAAAGCATATAAGTCAATTCCTCGTAATCAATGTAAAGCTTTGTAAGGGCTTTCCACTGATGGTCTCCAGTTTGTAACTGACTAGAATGCCAACTGGGCTTCGCTGCCATTGCCATTCTCTATCTTCATTTGTTGTCTTCGACTTCAACTGGAATGATTCTTCAACTTGGTCAGTTCTCAACTGGAGGAAGTCTTCAGTTGCGTTGACTGTACGGTGCAACTGGACTTCAATATATTTCTTTGACAAATCATCTAGGTCTCCAGTTCACTCTGGTCAGTTTCACTGGGTCTCCAGATGCAACTGGAGACTGGCCAGTTTACCAGGTGAACTCCCTATTTGTCTAGAAATATAGTCTAAGTCTTTTTCTAGTTCTTGTATCTATACAAGTGTGAACTATAGAGACTTGTTCGATTTAAATCTATCTAAGTTTCCAAGGCATTTTTATAGATCAATAAATGCCTTAGGTTTTTCTTTTAGGTTGTTAGATTTTAATCTATTATCTACCTTGTGGTTACAAACTGGTAACTTCATTTATACAAGGAAATGAAATTTATACAAGTTACAGAATGTAAAACAAAATACAAGTAGATAACTGAAGAAAGAACTTAATGAGATGGCCCTTCGCCAGTTCTTCTTCTCTTGGTCACCAAAGAAATAGGTTGTGAGTCTTCAGGGTCAATATTCAGCTTTTGCTCCAGATTTTCTTTATGTTGAATTTTGACCCTTAAGAAGTTCACCCAAGCTTTATCAGTTTTAACCAGTGGCCCCCTGGTATAATTAACTTCGACTTGAAAGACTTTGGTACCTGGCTTGATTGTTACATTGACACTATTGATAGTACCACTATGTCTTCTGGTTGACATGATCTGGGAGTAGTAGCTTCTAGCTTCAGATTCATTTGTAATTTTTATACTCCCAGCACCAGCAGCCAGTACAGCGGACTTAATGTCTTCATTGGATACCTCGCCAGTTGGTTCAACAAATGTGCTAAGGTCAGCATTTCTTGACAGTGGTCTTCTTGGTTGTGGAATCCTTCTTCTTGGTGGATTCAATACATTCTTCACAACCTTTTTAACATTTGCAATTCTCTTTAGAATCCCACTGGCCCTATTCTCCTTAGCCTTCTCCACTGAAATGTTTAAGCTTCTGGCATTGAATTCAGCTTCATCCTCAGGATAGTGTCTGTCCAGTTCTACATCCAGCATTTCTTTCAACTGGTCAACTATCCTAGGATCATTCTTAATCCTGGCATACTCCTCAGTAGTGATACCCAAAAGATTGGCATCACTCATATCAAGTAACTTGATTTGTGCAAGATGTGCCCTGGCTTCAGCTTGGTTTCTTTGTTTCATCTTTTTCCTTTCTTTAGAATCATTTCCAAGTCTGGCCAGTCTTCTGCTATCACTATCTGAAACTAGAGGAAGTATGTCAGCATTACTAGTTTCTAACATTATATCAGTGGCCGGCTGGGCAGATGCTTCAACAACCAAACTTTTACCCTTATCTAAAACAACATTCCCCCTATCACCATCATCACCAGATCCACCAAGTATGGGTGAACTTCCTAAGGGGCGAGATTCAGCACAAAGAAAATCTGGAGCAAAAGCTGAATATTGACCCAGAAGACTCACAACCTATTTCTTTGGTGACCAAGAGAAGAAGAACTGGCGAAGGGCCATCTCATTAAGTTCTTTCTTCAGTTATCTACTTATAATTTGTATTTACATTCTGTAACTTGTATAAATTCCATTTCCTTGTATAAATGAAGTTACCAGTTTGTAACCACAAGGTAGATAATAGATTAAAATCTAACAAACCTAAAAGAAAAACCTAAGGCATTTATTGATCTAAAAAATGCCTTAGAAACTTAGATAGATTTAAATCAAACAAGTCTCTTCAGTTCACACTTGTATAGATACAAAAAAAACTGGAAAAAGACTTGGCAATATTTCTAGACAAATAGGGGGAATTTGTTAGGACCAGTTCACCTGGTAAACTGGTCAGTCTCCAGTTGCATCTGGAGACCCAGTGAAACTGACCAGAGTGAAACTGGAGACCTAGATGATTTGTCGAGAAATATATTGAAGTCCAGTTGCACCGTACAGTCAACGCAACTGAAGACTTCCTCCAGTTGAGAACTGACCAGTTGAAGAATTATTCCAGTTGAAGTCGAAGACAACAAATGGAAGATAGAGAATGGCAATAGCAGCGAAGCCCAGTTGACATTCTAGTCAGTTACAAACTGGAGACCATAAGTGGAAAGCTCTTACAAAGCTTTACACTGATTACGAGGAATTGACTTATATGCTTTATGTACCTTTACCCGGATAATAAGCCTTATCTTATTATTTAAGTAATAAAAGGTACATAAAGGTGGTCGAGTAAAGTTGCTTTATCATGCGACTTTACACTGCCTTTTAAGGAATTAAATGTTATTCCTTAAATGATCTCAACCACATTTGTACGGCTAAAGTTAACATCCCAAATGTTAACTTTGCCTATAAATACAAGTCATTGCACAACAAGAATAACAAGTGAAAACATACAAACACTTCACACTTTGCAAACCTGCAATATTCTTGGTGAACTTGTGCAATATTCTCTCAATCGCTAAAAGGAACATTTCACAACTTTAAGTGTTTCGATTGTCTTGAGAAATTCCGAGTGTAGATCAATTGTATTTCATAGGTTGTTAGGATATTTACATTCTTTGTATTATCTTGGTTCCGCAACAACCTTGTAATTTGTTTAACATCAATAAATAAATTACACATTGAAAATTACATATTATCTCATCAAGTTACTTTACAAGTTATTTGTATTATTGAATTGTTCTTTACTTATTGTCATTTATATAAGTAATCTATCTAGAACTTGGTATATACACACTGCAACTGGTCGTCTCCAGTTCAGTGCATATATTGCAAAGTAACTCCACCATCGACATAGAGGTGTCTTCAGGTAGTGCCATCTATTGAGTTGGGACTTACAAGGCTATAACCAAATATACATATCATTCGTCAATCAGCATGACTCCTTTTCGCGCTTTGTATGGACGAGACGCTACAGCAATACATGATTATACTCCGGGGATGTCCAACACAACCTCCATTGAAAACTCATTGCTTCAACATCAACAAATACTCCAGCAACTTAAGGATTCCATTGCTCGCACTCAAGCAAAGATGGTAAACCAAGCAAACAAAAAATGCATGGATAAGGAATTTGCTGTTGGGGATTATGTTTACCTTCGTCTTCAGAATTATCGTCAGCACTCGGTTCAACATCGTGCAAGTCATAAACTTTCAAGACGTTATTTTGGACCCTATAGGGTTATCCAACGCATCGGTAAAGTGGCGTACAAGCTTGACCTACCAGTGACATCCAGAATCCACCCAGTGTTTCATGTTTCCCTTCTCAAACCATGTCACAATCCGACGTTACCAGCTCAAGGGGATTTATCAACTTTTGGTGCCGATGTTCAAATTGAATTCTTGCCAGAATCCATTTTAGATCAGCGTATGAACTCCAATGGTCATACTGAGCTTTTGATTAAGTGGGAAAAACATCCATTTGAAGAAGCATCTTGGGAAGATATGGACTCAATTCATCAGCGCTATCCAGGATTCCTTGACATTGAGGACAATGTCGTCTTTGGAGGGGAAGGTAATGATGCAGCCCAAATTACTGCGAGTCCACTTCAACAGACCAAGCCCATTCCTTTAGCATTATCCAAGCCCAAAAGAGACTCCAAGAAGCCGATAAGATTTGCTGAATAGTTCACGTGCATTATTATGGCATTTTCATGTTTACTTAATTATCGCATTGCATTCACACGTTTACCTTTTGAAAGAGTCAAAGTAGTCATGTCAGTTGCATATTAAGTAGGTTGCATCTAGTTAGTGGTCATGTTTTCCTGAAAATAAGAGTAGTGGGTGATAAACCCCAATCTCCTTCACGTTTAAATTCGGTTATTTGCATTGAGGAATATATCAGAAAATTGCCCCAAAAGTCTTGTTCTCTCTCTTTTTCTTTGGAGTGTTTGCCTACTAAAAAAGGCTATATCAGCTAGTTACGAGGGTGGTATATGTATATGTATGTTTATGAATGTTTGAAGTTTCCAGATATTACCACTATATATCTGATGTATATGTATATTACATCAATATACATATCCAGGGGCAATATGTAAAGGAAAAGAAAGTTTGGTGATTGAAATCCAAAAACATGATGCATCGGTGCGCGGTGGCTGATGAATAGATGTTGGTTTATGCAAATGAAGATCTATTTTTTGTTAAATTTAATTTTTGTTTGGTTGTTATAGAATTTCTACTTGTTTGATTTCATTAGAAACTAATGAAAAATTGTTTGTAGTTAGTTGTGGTGACTAAATGAAGCTTTAAGAAAGTTTGGTGCACAAATTAAAAAGCAA
Source organism: Erigeron breviscapus (assembly GCA_034093135.1). Lineage (NCBI taxonomy): Eukaryota > Viridiplantae > Streptophyta > Magnoliopsida > Asterales > Asteraceae > Erigeron > Erigeron breviscapus. The sequence continues at coordinate 229,378,909 of CM067167.1, read as the reverse complement.
AGTGTTCAGGGGTAAACTGTAAATGGTCAAAAAGGTTGGTGGTAAAATGTTTAAAAAAAACAAAAAATAACTGTGCAAGCCGGTACTGTTCATCGGCTAAGCCGAGCCGAGCCCCGGAGCCGTCAATGTGCAAGCCGAGCCGTCAATACGGCTTACTGTAGCTAAGTCGCGGCTTAGCTACAGTGCCACCACTCACAGCGTTGACCCATGTGAATTGTTATATTATTAATATGACCGTATTATATTATAACCATTTACTTTTTAAGTTTTATTATTTATTTAACCATTTACTTTTTAAGTTTTATTATTTATTTAGTATAACATGCATAATTGGATCAGTGTAAACCTCATCCCATCTTGGACCTTTTCTACCATTTAGGTAGAAAATGAAAGCAGCCTCTCTACTTAGGTAGAGGTAAGGTCTGCCTACATCTTAACCTCCCCCATACACCGTCGAGGTATTGGGGCTCAAAACCCGCAGAAGGCGGCACTGAGCATTTTCTTTCTTTCTTTCTTTCCTGTACATTTGTTGGAAAATGACACGACTTTTTATTTTGTAAACCGATTCTATTGTATATTGTGCAATGCCCCCACTCGGTCTTATTTGAACTAAATGATATATAGCCGTTTTATTAAAGTGCTAGAGTAAGAGTGTTTGTAATGGTTCACACCACCACACCAGGTGGTGTGACACATCAGCACCACACAATACCACCCAGCAACCACACCACATCCGTAACAATAACCATATACCACACCATATTTTTATATTAAAATATAACAAGAAAAACAAAAACAATTGTAAATAATAAAATAGAACTAAAAAAACATATTTGTTGGATCAGAAAACATATTTTTAACTACTTTAACAACTCATAAAATAATTATTATAACAATGATTCATGTTCCTTCACAACTAAGGGGGTGTTTGGTTCAAGTCAAACAATGGTAATGGGTAAGGTAAAGGGAATACTAAGGAATATAATGAGTATTCCTTTTATCATTGATGGTGCTTGGTTCATAAAAATATCAATTAAATGCATAATAAATTACCTATTGTTTTTTATTAAAGAAAAAATATAAATTGTTGGTGTATATGTATACTTTCTTGATTTTGTAAATATATTTAAGATTTTTTTGAAAAAAAAAAAAAGTATTTATGAATTTATGAATATCAACGTATATGTTTAGACATCATAGTAAACATATTTAATTAATTATGACAATAACTAACTATATTATATACAAAGTATATTCTATACATATTTTAAGAACGTAACTTTAGTCATGAGAAATTTAAATGCTGTCGTAATATATTAATATTCATATTATAATTTAAGTTACAAAATAATTGATGTGCTTTGTAGAAAATAAATAATTGAAATGGGTAAAGTATATTATGTTGTGTATGTAACTGAACAAGAAGGTTGCAGAAAATTTCGGAAACATAAATATGGTTAATTAGTGGGTTATTGATTACCTAGTTTTATTACCCCCAAATTAATAGGTAATGGTGTATTACCCAATAATGGGTAATGATTACTCAGTGTACAATAAACCAAGCATCATTAATGACAATCATTTCCATTACTCACCCCATAATACCCTCAACCAAGCACCCCCTAAGGGGCTGTTTGGTTGATAGGAATTCAAAGGAATTCAATGGAATTGGAATTCAAATTTCATTCCTTACCTTGTTTGGTTGGATTATGCAAGGAAAGTGAATCTAAAACATTCCTTTAAATTCCATGAAATACAGAATTTGGAATTCCTTCACATATGTGATGGAAAGTTTTGAATTCCTTTGGAATTCACAATTTAGACCATAACACCCTTCCTCTCACTGCCAGTCACCACTTCACTTTCTTCATCATCTTTACCGTCACACTTCCATCACCACCTGCACCATCCGACGACCTCACACCATCGTTACCATCACATTACATTCACCGAGGCACCACCCCCAACAACTCTCGTGGAACAACAGAAACAAAACGCATCAGATCTACAAAACGATGGTTACCTATAAGAGAGAAATCTGCTGACCAACTACCTCCTGCGACCCTTGCTTGGAATTTCCGGCCGCCGCCGTCGCCGTCGCTGCTTAAGATTTCCGGCAGCCCTATTCAAACTCCATGGGTTTTTTTGTGTTAAACATAATAGTATGCTTGTTTTGATTGGAAATTGAGATATGTATAAATCAATTAAAGAAAGAGAGTTTTAATGGAAAAAAAATTGATGGAAGAAAGGAGATGCAGAGGAATTAATGGCAGTAATCAGTATTATGACTTTTTCTTTTAGGTGTATAGTGTATACACATATTGATATAGATGATTGATCGATGTATCTAGATTGTTGTATTATTTATTATTATTTTTTTATTTTTTTATTATTACTTGTATATAAGATCATCTATTTTTATTATTTTATTATAATAAAAGTAAAAACTTGTAAATATAAAATAAAAGGGTAATTTTGTCATTTCTATATTTAAATAACTGAATTCCATTGAATTCTGTCAACCAAACACAAATATTTTAAAACTTTCAGATTTCAATTCCTTCAAATTTCAATTCCTTTGATATATTTCATTCCTTTCAAAAACATTCTGTGAACCAAACACGCTCTTACTTTCTTTCTCATTTTACTCATCTTGTTTCATCTTACATAGAAGAAAAGAAGAATATTTTATATGCCGAAGCAATGAATTTCAATGGAATGGCTAAATTCATAAACTAGTTATTTATAACAGTAACAATAAAGCCACTACAAGTTTAAATTAAACAGAACTTTACAAAATAAGTGGCACAAAGAGACTTAATGATAGATTAGGTGCTAAAACAAAAATTCTTATATAATAGTATAATACATAGGTTCTAGGTAAAATAAAACAAGTATTAAAGTAAAACAGATAAAACAATAGGTTTCTCTTTATTGAAAATCACCGTGCATCATGAAAATCATCATGCATCCTGTGCTTCGTGAATTTTCGTGCATCAATTTTATCATGATCTAACGGTCAAGATCTTGTCCTATTTGTTTTACTTTAATACTTGTTTTACAATAACCAACCCCTATATATAATTCCAAAGCACTTTATCTTCTTCATTCAACAAACATCGCAGATCTCAAACGAAAATAATAAAAAAACATCACCTGTAAATTCTAGTCATTCACTCATTTGCAAATCTCAAACGAAAACGATAGAAAAAAAAGGCAAAGAAAGAAGCACGCCATCCACACCACTCCATCTACAACGTGGACAGAACGACTTTGGAGAGTCCACACCACAACGACCCCAACTTTGTAACCGTCCACACCACCTCCCCGCGTTGTTCGCCTTCCACGCCGTCAACGCCGTACCATTACGCATGCTCTAACAGATCGGTTTCTATGCTTTCTATAGTGTCATACCTCTAGGTTTTACTTTTAGTGTTATGTTTGGTCAATGTGCGTCGTAAGTTTAGAGTTAATTACTTTACTCAACAATAATTTTTTAGTGTGCTGAATTTAACATAGTGTTATTGTTGGGTCGAAATCGACCAAGTATAATTTGTCCAGGAAATAGTTGAAGATCAGTGAAGAATACTTGTACAGGATTCTGAAACATTTCAGTTTCAGAATATTCACTGAGCTTCACTTCAGTTCAGATCAGCCCAAACTGAAAGCATTCGTCTGAAGTCAAAGACTGAAGACTGAAGAAAGAGAATCATCTCAGAAGCAGAGCAGAGAAGATTCTACCTGATCGAAGACTGAAGCATCTCAGTGTAAAAGTACTTACAACACTTTTACACTGATTACGAGGAAGCCTTTTGACTTTACCAACCTTTACCCGGATAAAAGCTTTATCTCTGGAAAAGTACAAGGTTGAGTAAAAGGTTGGAATAAAGAGTGAAATGTCACATCAAAGTGACTTTCACAAATATCCTTAAAATACGCATGTTTCAATTCCTTAAATGCTCCCAACCATATTTGTACGGCCTGGTCCACATCAGCATGAACCTTGCCTATAAATACAAGGTTTCTCACAACTTGCAAAGTGCTTGAAACTTTGGCATTGCAAACTTGTGAGATATACTCTAAGTAATCCTTACGAGTATTTTCAAGTATTTAGATCATTTGTATTTCAAGATTGTTTAGATATTACACTTTGGTGTTTATCTTTGTTCCGCAACAATCTTTGTATTTTGTTTAACATAATTAATAAAATACATTTGAAAAGTACATAATGTCTCAATGCCACATACTTGACTTATATATATTATTTATATAGTTTCAGCACTTTAGTTTCTTGCAATTTACTTTCAGTCATTTACATTTACTTGTTAACCCTAATCTGGATCGTCATTCCGAACTGGTTCCTTCCAGATCAGAATTGCTTGCCAGTCATTGTTATTGATATAGAGGTATCTTCGGGTAACCCATCACTTTGGGACTTACATTTGGTATCAGAGCAGATAGGTTGAATTATTTAAATTCTATAACCTTGATCTGCTGTGATGGCTAACCCCGAAAACAATGAAGGACCTAACCCTAATGCTACTAACCCACCCCCTGTTATCAACAACAATATACCTTTGCATAATGTCCATGTACACTTTCCAAACAATCCTGTTCCTAAATTTGATGGGAACAGTGAAAACTTTATCACATGGAAGGCTTGCATGCTTAAGTATATTGCTGGTGTAGAAAGACATTTGACCACCATTTTAAAAGAAGGACCCTTTGTTCCCATGAATGCTTCAACTGTTGTTCGTAATGCCGATGGGACTCCTAGGATGACACCTAAGGAGAAGGATCATTGGTCTGAGGAAGATCATAGGCTGGTAGATCTTGATACTAAGCTTCAGAATATGATCTTGTATGCAGTTCCTGAAACCCTCATGCCCACTCTTGTTTTACTTGAAAACTCTAAATTAATGTGGGAGGAACTCATGACACAGTTTGAAGGCACTTCTGAAACAATTGTCACAAGAAAAGTTGCTTTAAATAAAAAGTATGAGTCTTTCTTTGCATTCCCTGGTGAAACTTTAACTCAAACATACATCAGATTTACTAATCTGGTGAACCAACTGAAAGCCTTGGGTGTGGAGAAGGACAAAGAAATTTTGTTAGAAAAATTTGTGATATTTTACCTTCTAAATGGAAAAATCTGATCTTGGTTCTAAGACAAGGAAAAACCTTGCATAGTCACACTCTTGCATCCTTATATGGAGCCTTCAGATATACTGAAGAGAACAAAGCAGAGAGAGTTGTGGCTGAGCAAGATGCCAAAAATCATGCTTCTACCAGTTTAGTCATGGTTCAGTATTCTGAGCCACATGGGACTGCACTGCTATCTTCTGAGAGTGATCATTCTGACTCAATGAAGAAGATAGTTTCTGATTTATTAAGTACTGGTATTACTGATGGTGTCACACATGGTTGTGATGAAAATGACAATGATGATCTGGTTGCCATGCTGGCTAAAACGTTTAATCGTTTTAAGGCTAAATCTAATCGATCTGGCAAACCATTTGCTTCCAGCGCTTCTATTGATAAGTCTAATCTTGAATGCTTTAAGTGTGGCAAGAAAGGACATTTCATGAAGGAATGCAGATCTAGTCAACCCTCCTCATCACAATCTGGTCCTAATCATTCTATTTTTCAGAAATCTGATGAGAGTTATAAGGCTAAGTATAAAAAGCTTAAAGCCCATATAGCTCTCATGGCACAAGACAACTCAAGTCAGAATGGTTGTATGATTGCCAAAACCGAAAAATGGGAAGATTCTGATGAATCATCTGATGATGAAGAAGTAAGGGACATGTGTTTCATGGCTCGTGAAGATCAAGGTCATTTGGTCAAATCTGATGTCGAATCTGGTCGATGGGTGGATATAATCATGAAAAAGGTTAGTGAATTTGGGTATGAAAGTGATCAAGAACACAAACTGGATCTTCTGGTTCTTTTAGAGGCTGACATTTCATATGTCGAGACTGTGCGTTCAGAAAGCTTGAAAATGTTTGAAAATAATGCTTCTGAACTGAACGCCAGTCAGGCCAGGCTGAAAGAACTGAAGGATGTTCAGTTGGCCCTTAAAAGTTATCAGTCTATGGTTGCCACTCTTGAATTGGAAAAGGAAGAATTGAAAAACATCCTTGAAAAAGAACAAAAAATAATTAAATCATGGATGAAATCACCAAATCCAGATGCTGCAATTAAAAAATCTTTTTCTGATCAAAGAATAGCATATGAATCTGGTGATTTTCACTTGGCATCTATTATCACAGATATAGATGCACTTCCAAAAGAAATGAAACCAGAAATAATTTTTAAAGAAGTTGGCAAGCATAAAACTGTGACTGAAGTGGCCCAGGAACAATCTGAGGGTAAATCTGAAACAGCTCAGACCACTGTTTCAGAAAAGAAGGCTAAATCCAAAAAGTCATCCCCTCAGTCTTCATCTAAGGTTCCAAAAGGCCAAAAGAAGAAGAAAAATGTCTCCCCCACTGAGCCATCTACCTCAGATTCAGGTAAGGCTCAGGTGTCTAAAGAAGAATCTATTTTGTTAAGGTTAGAAAGTCAATTTCAATTGTTATCTAGACAAGTGCAGAGTTGTAATGCACGTTTGAAAAATGTTGAAAGCACTCCTCTTCAACCTAAACAAAATGCAAAACCTTTTTCCAAGAAATTAAAAGAAAAATCTGAGAAGAAGAAGGTTGAAAGCCCCATCAAACCAACTGTTTTTGTGTCATCTGAGATCATGACTGAGATCCCTTTTGACCCTTCAGTTCCTCCAAAACCAAAGAAATCTGGGACGTATAAGGGAGTCCAGTGAACCCATCAAAAGATGGGTTCCCAAATCGAACTAATCTTTGTGTATGTGCAGGGAGACCGAAAGAAGTATATATGGTATCTTGACAGCGCAGCTGGCAGAACCATGACTGGTAACAAAACCCTGCTGGAGGAATATAGGGTGCAAGAAGGGCCCTCGATAACATTTGGGAATGATGGAAATGGACAAACTGAGGGATATGGTGTTCTGAATAATGGTCAAGTCAAATTCACACGTGTTGCATATGTGAATGGTTTGAAATATAACCTGATCAGTGTCAGTCAACTGTGTGATGATGGCTTTAAGGTTTTATTTGATATTTGTCAAGGCACCATATTCAACAGGGATTGGAAGGTAGTGTTGGTTGCTCCAAGGAAAGGAAACATTTATATCATTGATATGGAAAGTTCACCCAGTGAACAATGTTTCTATACAAAGGCAGATGAGGACACAAACTGGTTGTGGCACAAGAGGTTATCCCATCTGAACTTCAAGAACATCAATAAGTTGTCAAGAAAACAGCTTGCAGAAGGAATACCTCCAATGTCTTTCAATAAAGACAAGCCTTGCCCAGGTTGTGAAATGGGAAAGCAAAAGAGAGCAAGTTTTAAAACCAAGCAAAATTTCAGCATAACTGAACCTCTTCACATGCTTCACATGGACCTTTTTGGACCAGTGAATGTTCAGACCAGAGCAGGAAAGAGGTACACCCTTGTTGTTGTAGATGAATTTTCAAGATACTGCTGGGTGATCTTTCCTCAGAACAAAGAATGAAGCTGCTGCTGAAATTATTGCCCTCATCAAACAAATTGAACTCAAGCACAAGCGAAAAGTTTGTCAGCTCAGAAGTGACAATGGCACTGAATTCAGAAATGCCACTCTGGAGTCATTCTGCACTGAAACTGGCATATCTCAGAACTTCTCTTCAGCTCATACACCAGAGCAGAATGGTGTTGTAGAAAGAAAGAATCGAACGCTGATTGAAGCTGCTAAAAGTATGCTCACTGAATCTGGTCTTCCTAAAAATTTCTGGGCTGAAGCTGTTGCAACTGCTTGCTACACTCAGAACAGATCTGTTTATGTTAAAAGACACAAGAAGACAACCTATGAAGTCCTCAGAAATAGAAAGCCAAATATTGGATATTTCCATGTTTTTGGATGTCCAGTTTACATTCTGAACGACTCCAGTCAGCTTGGAAAGTTTGATGCAAAAGCTGATGAAGGTTACTTCTTAGGTTATTCAGTAAATCGCAAAGCCTTCAGAGTCTATAACAAGAGACTTGACAAGGTGGATGAGTCAATTCATGTTACCTTTGATGAATCAAATTCTGCAATCTTCAATAGACCAACTCCTGTACCACCCTCAGAAAGTCCAATCAGTTTTGGTGAATCTGATCCCACTAATCAACCAGATCAGTCACCTGAACCTGCTTCTGATCATCTCTGTTCAGAACCAGCAAAAATAACGCCTAGCAACATACCATTTTATCCTTCAGTCAGTTTTAAGCTACCTTCTGAACTGACTATTGGATCTGATGTGCGTGCTGCTTCAGATCAGATACCAGTTTCCACTGAATTACTGTAACATCCTAAACTTTTCTATCATTGCTTTGACTTTGACCGTTAGTTGACTTTGACACCGCTAGTTGCTTAAATGCTTAAGTAATTAACTATTGATGTTTGAATGATAAATTTAATACTTGAACTAGTTACTAATGGTCATAAGATGTTATTATAGTTGTCGGATAGTAATTAAGGTGCTCCATCGGTCGTTTGAGTTCCCGGTTCGTTAGTTTGAGCCTTAACGGTCGTTAGATTTAAGTTAAGGGCACTTTGGTAATTGTGAAAGGGAGTGGACGGTTTTGAGGGGGATTAGGCAGCCCTAATCCCTAATTTTTTCCAGAATTAAGTGTGTGTAATTGAAGGTGTGCCTCCCTTTGCCTTCCTTGCTCAATTTCTTTGATTTCGGGTTGAATCGGAGTGATTAAACGCTTGTAGATCGAATCTATAATCATATTTAAGGTAAGTATGGTAATCCCTACTGATTTTTGGTTATATTCATCTATTCAATTCGTTCATATATGGTCTTGATCAATTGAATACGTTTTATTGATAGAATCGGTGATTTCGGGTCATTCGGTGATTGTTATTGCAATCAATATGTATCTTGAGATTTCCTATAGGTATGAAGTTGTTTCTAGAGTCATTTTAATGTTCAAATAGAACCAATATAGGGTTCACATTTGGTCTTGAGGTTTGATATGGATTCGATTGCGTTTGTGAGTCGATTTAGGTCATTCGGGTGTCAAATCGATTGTAAAATGAGTATAATGAATCCATGAATCAATTGATGATTTCATAATGATAAGTAAGTCTTAATTTGATGTGTATGAACTGTAGAGGTCGTGGTGGTTTGACATGGATGTTTGATGGTGGAAATTATTTGCAAAACAAATGGTTTATGAAAACCTCTATGTGTCCCCTAAATTTGATATGAACAAAGTTTCCTGGGATTTTGCCCAGAGATATGCGAAAAATGTTGATTTCCAAAAATGGTCAGGTTTCGGACGAATTCTGCAGACTTGTCTTGAAAACGTCATAAATCATTCATTAATGAACTTCAAGAGTCAAACTTTATATTTCTGGAAAGGTCTTTGAATTCCCTACATTTCTTAAGAACTAAGTTTTGACTCATTTGGTTGTCTTGAGGCCGAAAAGTCTCCTGCAAGTGAAGGGCGCGAGTCAGTCTTTCGACCAGCACCCCATATGCGGCATATAACTTATGTGCGGCGCATATCGGGGCCTGGGAGGGTTCTGGGTGATTTTTGAAGCAAATATGCGACGCATATTCAAAGCATGCGCCGCATAAAGTGTCTGTGAGTCCGTTTGAGGTCCGAAACAAGCATTTAAGGGTCCTATAAGTGTACCTAAGTTAATGGATGGTTTTGTAACCTTATTAGGATGGGTTTATACAAGTTTAATGACTATGAACTCGTTATAGGTCACTCCGGATAATTGTGAAGCTTGTTAACTTGTGTTTGGTGTATCGTTGTGCTCGTCATCAGGTAAGATACACTACTTTTGACACGCTGAGGGTTCAACAAACGATGGTTTCATAATTATGACTTCCCAATTGGTAACTTATGATGTTTAAGGGTATATGGGGTTACACGGGAGGTAATATGGGTTATGTAGTTGACCTTTGAGACCTGAAATGCAGTCCCTCATGATATGTATTGTAGTGCATGTTATGATATGACGTAGGATGTAGTGCTATGTATGAAGTATGATGTAGTGTTATGATATGCAGTAACTTGTGATGTTATGAGATGCAGTATATGTTGTTATTGATTGATGTTGTGCATGTTTGTATGGCTTGCTCATCTAGTTCACTAGACTTGTTAAGTTGCCATGACACGTGCACGTTTAAGGGCCCAAAACGTAAAAGCAGTTAACGTAGTAAATGTTTAGGTAATGTAGTCACCTAAACTAAATGATGCAGTTTCGAGCTCGTAAAACTTTGATGCAGGAAAGTGTTAAGCTTAACCCGTACTTGCCCTAGCCCGGCTAAGTGCGTTGACGTAGGTTGCTTGGGTGGCTCCTTGCAACATGGTCATTGAGATGCAGTTGAGTAATACGGGGGGTCTGACCCGCCCTCATTTGTCTTGTACATACGGATTACTCGGGGATTGGCTTGCCATTCCTTAACGACGTTTGATGTTCAACTGAATGGTTGTCATCTAGTCGGGTGTAACTTATGTTGCACATTGACGCAGTTAAAATGTAGTAAAGCAGTTAAAATGTAGTAAAGCAGTTAAAATGTAGTAAAGCAGTTAAAACGTAGTAAAGCAGTTAAAATGTAGTAAAGCAGTTAAAATGTAGTAAAGCAGTTATGTGGTTATATGTGTTAATGAAGTAAAGCAGGATAGCACATTTAGGGTGGTTCATCCTAATATGTTATGTTGATGACGTGGTATGTTTGATGTGTGTTGTGCCTTAATGAAGTATATAAATCCATAATGTTTGAAATGGACAAATGTTTTATAACTTAAGTGTTATCTTACTTAGCTAATTCGTTAGCTAACACTTGTCTTTTGAAATGTGTTGCTCTCTCAGGTTTAGCATAGCTGAGGTAGTTGATGAAGAAGAGCGAGGAATGGGTAGATAGCTTGCTGTTGACCTTAGCTACCCATAGATGCTGAACTTTTATAGACATTGTTTATGTTTGTCTTTTATGAAGTTTGCATGTTATGTAGTCGGTTGTTTTGTGTTGGGCAGCCGACGGGTTTCTATTTAGACTTGTTTTGATGGTACGAATAAGTAACACCAATGAATAAGGAAACCAAACAGATTTTAATTGGTTTGGACTTTTAAAGTTTCTTCCGCTCTATTTTAACGCCGTTAGGCGAAAATTTTTGGAAACCCGTATTTTTAAACGAAGGGTGTTACAATTACCCCAATCTGAAGAATTTCATGATGCAAGTCATGATCTGCAGGAGGAAGATGATGAGACTGAAATAGTCTTTTCTGAAGCTCCTCCTGAAGTAAATCAGAGGAATTCTTGCACTGATATCATTGTTCATCCTGGTCAATACTCTAAGTGGACAAAGGCACATCCAATTGATCAAATCATTGGAGATTCCAGTAGAGGGGTTCAAACCAGAAGAGCCACAAGCGATCAATGCTTATACGTCAGCTTCTTATCACTGATTGAACCGAAGAAGATTGACGAGGCTATGAAAGACCCAAGCTGGGTTGAAGCCATGCAAGATGAGCTTAACCAGTTTAAAAGAAACGATGTTTGGGAACTTGTTCCATGTCCTAATAACCTGAAGAATGAGCCAATTGGGACAAGATGGGTCTTCAGAAATAAGATGGATGAAGATGGACATGTGATTCGAAACAAGGCTAGACTTGTTGCTAAGGGTTACTCTCAAGAAGAAGGAGTAGATTTCGATGAAACTTTTGCTCCAGTTGCTAGACTAGAAGCTATCAGAATTTTCTTAGCTTTTGCAGCTCATCATGAGTTCAAGGTCTATCAGATGGATGTTAAAAGTGCATTTCTGAATGGAGAATTGGAAGAAGTTGTTTATGTTTATCAGCCACCAGGATTCATTAATGAAGAAAAACCTCACTGGGTGTACAGACTGAACAAGGCATTATATGGTCTGAGACAAGCACCTAGAGCCTGGTATGATACTCTAACTAAACATCTTCTGAAAAATGGTTTTAAAAGGGGTACAATTGATAACACTTTATTCATTTTGCATGATAAAAGTGATATCTTACTTGTACAAATTTATGTTGATGATATTGTGTTTGGGTCAACAAATGACAAAATGTGTAAAAGTTTTCTGAAATAATGTCTTCTGAATATGAAATGAGTATGATGGGAGAACTGACATATTTCTTGGGTCTTCAAGTGAAACAAACCAGTGATGGTATTTTTATAAATCAAGAAAAATATGTCAAAGATTTATTAAAGAAATATCAATTTGATTCAGTCTCATCAAAAGATACTCCTATTTCTGCTCCTCTGACTTTGGATTCAGATCCCAATGGAAAACAAGTGGATCCCACAAAATATCGTGGAATGGTGGGGTCACTTATGTACTTAACTGCAAGTAGACCTGACATAATTTTTGCAACATGTCTTTGTGCACGGTTTCAGTCTGATCCTAGAGAATCACACTTAAATGCTGTGAAAAGAATTTTCAGATACCTTAAAGGTGTCCCCAGACTTGGTCTTTGGTATCCCAAAGGCTCAAGTCTAGATCTAATGGGTTATTCAGATTCTGATCATGCAGGATGTAAAATAGATAGGAAAAGTACCACAGGTGGTTGTCATTTCCTAGGTGGCAAATTGGTTAGTTGGACAAGCAAGAAGCAAACTGCAGTATCACTCTCCACAGCTGAAGCTGAATACATTTCTGCAGCAAGTTGTTGTGCTCAGATTTTGTGGATGAAGAACCAACTGACTGACTATGGTGTTACTTATACAAAAACTCCAATCTTTTGTGATAACACTAGTGCAATTGCCATCTCTCACAATCCTGTTATGCACTCCAAAACCAAGCATATCGACCTCAGGTATCATTTTATTAGAGATCACATTATTAAAGGTGATATTGAACTTCATTTTATCCCCACTGATAAACAACTCGCTGATGTTTTTACAAAACCCTTGGATGTCAAAACGTTTAAACATCTCATCAGTGAGCTAGGTATGCTAAATCCTGTGTAGCATCACCTCAGGGGGAAGTGTCAAATATTTTTGTACTTAAAAGAATTTTTCTCTAAGGGGGAACTTTACTTTCTGAAAAATATTTTGACTAAAATGCTTCAGTTCACTGATTGGTTTCAGATGAGTTTTTGTGTTAAACTGAAATGGTTCAGATTTTCAATAACTGATCATGTTCAGATTTTGTTGAGTCAATTCTGAAATCAATCAGTCCCTTTTAATATCTTTTGGATACTTGGTCACTTGTGTGGACACGTGATGGTTACTGTATAACGTTTGAATAATGACTCTTTTGCTGACGTGTCACACAAGTTGCGCCGTAAATGAAAAGTAATGATAACTTTTTCTTTAAAGTGTTGAAAAGTTTTTGGAAAATGTGGGGTCATAACCGTCGTTGCATTAAATGCGGACGTATACCCAAAATTATTTTCGGATTTCAAAACCGATCAAAATTGTTTTCAAATAAAATATTATTTATTTTGGTTTTGAAATTCAAAATTATTTTCGATATATTTATTTTGGAAAAACTCTTTGTATTCCATCATAAATATAAATACTTTCTCCCAAAATCATTCCTTCATTTACTTCTCTTTTCATTTACTCCCAATCATCAATCTCTCTCTTCATTTCCTCTCTTCCAAAATCTTCAAACCCTAAATACATTCAATCAATTTCAGTTTTCCCTTGTAGAAATGGCAAAATCATCAACCTCTCAAGCTAAATCTCTTATCGAGTTTGAGTATAATCCATCTGAGGCAGTCAAACCTAGTCCGGCATGGCCAAAGGGTTTCAATCCTTCAACCCTTAGGTTTAATATGAACAATTTTGTTGCCGCTCTAAACATTCATACGGCAACATTAATGGGGAGAATAAACAAGTTCTATGAAGAGTCTCCTCTCCATTATGCCCTGACTGCCAATCCACAAGTAATGTATCATAGATACTTACTTGAATTCTGGTACACTGCTATCATTAGCAAGGATGAAAAGTCCATTGCTTTCACTTTAAATGAGGGCAGAAAGCAGTGTATCATATCTCTTGAAGGTTTCAGAGAAGCCCTTCATCTGAACTACCTTCGACCTCCCTCAGTCTATGCCCATAGATTGAAAGGAATCAATTTCAGGGAGGTTTTGCAGGCCACTGGTCATGATGACATGGTCGATGCAAATGGTGAATTGAAGACCTCTGGGCACATATTCTTATCTGGCTTTGGCAACTGTTGGAGGTACTTCTGGACTCAAATTGTTGAGTGCCTGGGTGGAAATCATGGTGGCTTGGACCAGATTTCATTACCTCAAGTTGAGATGGGGTATTATTTATGGCATGGGATTGAAGTTGACTTTGCTGAGATACTCTTCTCTCAGTTGATAACAAAATTAAAGGGCAAAAGAAGTCCTCACATCTCATTTGCCAGGTTTCTAAGCATCTGCTTCATGAATATTCTTGGAGATGCGTACAACGATGAGGAGCTTGAGTCTTCAGCAACAGTGTTCAGTAGGGACTTCACAAATGTGTCCACTTCAGAAGATGAACCTGCACTCTCTGCTGCAATGACTCAGGTAATTACTAAAACTGTCTCAGCACGACCGGCTGGTTCAGAAAGATCACTGAGCGGGCCACAAAAGAATGTGGGACCCATCGGTGCATCTGGTGGTAAAATGTTGAAGTTGTTTAAAACCCCAACAACTTCTTCCACCCAACCACCATCATCCTCATCCACTGACCAACCTGAGGACCTCCCAAAAGGTCCCTCAGGATCTCCAAAGGGCGTTTTAAAACATCAAAAATTTAAGAAATCGTCCTCACAGCCCAAGGACATTAGTACCGAAGCCAACCCTTCTGGTTCTTCCCAACAAGAACCAGAAGAATCGAGTCAAAGGGAAAACCCACAAGCAGCCATCCCCAAAATTTCTGTAGGAGGGGATGGTGAAGGAAATGAAAGTGTGTCAGCCCAACACACAATAGAGTCCGAGTCTACACGTGCACCCCCTGTAACTTCACATATCTTACACTCTTCTGATGCACGAACTGATGAAGTTTCTGAGGTGACACCATTGGAAACTGAGGTTCCAGACTCTACGGCCAATGAAGTAGTTCTTGACGATGGCACGAGAATTACTGAGGCAACCCCAGTGTCTGCTATTTCTGGAAGTGATGCTTTGGCTGAGCCAACTTTCTGAATCTGGTAACGATGCATCTGCAGCAGCAGTTGTTGAACCAGAAGCTGGTTCAGTATCTTTGGATCTGAACCAGGGCATATCTGATCAGACTGCAGTCTTGACTGCTTTCTGGGATGACGATGAGCCACCTCAGGGGAATCTTGATTCCCTTGCTGATTTTGAGTTTGACGAGAACTTATTGGAGGAGAATCAGTCGTCTGATTCTGAGCCAGCCTTCAATCTCGCAAACGTCCCTCCTCCCCCAGAAATCCAAAATTTTGAACAACCATATCAACAACCACCAATAAGTCACAAACATCCTTACTTTCCACCAGGCTCAACACCAGCATATATCACTTCACCCAGATTTCAACCACAACTACAACACATTCACCCACAACTTCAATCAGTTCCAAAGCCTATCAATTATGATGATCCAATGGAAAAAGAGGTGGACTCTGAAACTGAATCAGATGGTCCATCTGAAAGGCAAGTAGAGAAAGCATTGGATGGGCTTGGAAATATTCCCTTTATTGCTTCTGCTTCTACACAACCACCTCCTCCTTTGAGTGTGGAAGCACAGTTAGAGAAATCCAACACCGAAGTCCAAAGCCTACTTCTCAAGGTAGAGGACTTAACAAAATCTCTAACTGCCAACACTACATCCCTGGCTGAAATGAAAGGTGCTCAGGTGTTTCTTGGCACTGAGTTGACCAAAGTTGCTGGGAATGAGGGATTAGTGGCTGGGAAGCTCAATGAGTTGGTTCATGCTTGTAACAAGATAAGCTCAGCCATAAGGGAAGCTTTCAGACTGACCAAGAGAGATGTGCAAACCTCTGTTGTTGCAAATTTGACATCCTCTGTGGAATTAATAAAGCAAGATGTAATGGCAGTCGGGAAAGAAGTTAATGAGTTGGTGAAGAAACCCAATGTTGATGAGAAAGAACTTGGGTCTTCTCTAAGTGTTGGTTTGGTTGAGAAGCTGAAGTCTGAGCTGTCTCAGGAACTTGTTGCTCAGATTTCTGCTTCAGTGGCTGAGAAAGTTGAACAACGAGTCAGATTAATGGTCTCTGAATTGACTCGTGACACTACAAAAAGAGTTGATAAAGCAGTTGAAGATGTGCAGAAATCCATTGACACTCTTGATGTAGCTGTCAAGTCTCAATCGAAGCAACTTGATGAAATCTTGACATTGTTGAAGAAAGAGCCAGTTGTTGCTCCCCCTCCTCCTGCTTCATTTACTGAAGATGATCGAAAGCAGCTCACTGAAATTGTTAATAAGGAGGCACTGAACCTGAACTCTAACTTCAGATTAAGGTCTCAGTTTGCCACTCTCTCTAGGGGGCTTTCTGATTGTCTAAAACAACAAAGTTGGGAACCTCTGAAGAATATGCAAATGGCAATAGATGAATATGCAAAAATGCCATCAGAGGTCCCCAAAGGGGGAAAAGTGCCTATTGGTTTGTTGGCCAACACTCAAGAAATGATAGAGGCTACAAAGAAAGCTGCTTGGTGGTGCTTCAGCTCAGGGGGAACAACACAAATCTGAAGCACAAGTTTCTGAGCCTGCAAAAAAAGATAAGGGCAAAGCCCCAGTTGTTGAAGAACCCAAGTCTAAAGGTTCTAAGGGTTCAAGACTGGTTGTTGGTGAAAATATTGATGAATATGGTTATCCCCTGCATGATCTAACTGCTGATGGTAAGAAGTTAGAAGTATTGCAGAAGAGAGTCTCAAATGAGTTCATAGCCTGGAGGGAAAACAGGGAAAGGGAAAGGGCACAACATCTTTCGATGGGAACCCTTGACCATATTGATGTTGCAACCTTGGGTCTTTCCTTAGAAAGATATCAGAAAATCAAAGCAGATCCAAGAGTGCAAAAGGCTTTGACTGAGATGGCTGATCATGAGTATAGTTGTAAGTACTCTCCCTTGCAACAAAGGTTGGAACATCTCACTTTTAAGTTGCCCATTGAGGACTTGGTGAAAAGCAGATATAAAGAGATGGAAATAAAGAAGAAAGCCATTCTAGCTGAAGTTGCCAAGGTGGAGCAGGAAAAGACAAGGCCACCACTGAAAAGCAAAGTGACTGGACCAAGATCCACAAGAAAGAATACTCGAGATGCTGATCTCTCTACCTTCAAGCCTATCTCAGAAAGTGCTGATGAAGTACAAAGAAAACATGAAATAGATCAATATGAGCACTATCTGAAACATCGATCCCATCCTTCCAAAATTATTGATGTAGAAGTTGTCAAGGAAGATGGATTGAAGTTGTTTGATCTGGTGGTTACCAGAGAAGGGAGAACAGCAGCTGAGTACAATCATGTAATGTCATTACTTTATTCTCGATATATGCAAAAACAGTTGTACAAATCTAGTTTCTTTGTTAAAACTTCATTTCAGTTTAAAAGAACCCAAAAGATTCAAAGGGTCACAATCTGTTAGTTTCATTTTACTTTGATTCGTTGTAAGCTGATAGTTAGAAATGTTGTTGGGTTTTGTCATCATCAAATAGGGGGAGATTGTTGAGTCCCAATGTTAATTGTAAATTTAATGATGACAAATCTGACCTATAAACACTTAGTAATCTTTTGGTTCT
The DNA here is from genome assembly GCA_034093135.1 of Erigeron breviscapus. Lineage (NCBI taxonomy): Eukaryota > Viridiplantae > Streptophyta > Magnoliopsida > Asterales > Asteraceae > Erigeron > Erigeron breviscapus. The sequence continues at coordinate 229,361,094 of CM067167.1, read as the reverse complement.
TGTAATCTGATCTGGGTCAGACTAAGCTGACACAGCTTACGATCTGTCTCTGACCCAGATCACGCTTCATACTTTGTAATTGTAAAATCTTATGGAAGTTAGTGTCATTCAAGCTGCATCAACAATGTGATAGCATTCAATCCAAGTCGAAGAGGAGGATTGAAAATAGAAGACCAAGCTGTTAGTGGAAGACAGCTTGGGATTAGCAGTCAGCTTGGATACACTTAGGCAGATTGGTGCTTATGACAAACGACCCAATCTGTGTCTGACAATCAAGTGAAGATAACAACCTGGATTGAAGATAAAGACAAATGACGTGACTAGGAAGAATCCTAGGATCCAGGTTGGTGGTTGGTTTTACATATGTGTGTCCATACTCTTATTGGTTGATGAAGAATGTGCTTTAGTACGTGGGGGACCACAAGTACTATGAAAGGCACGATTGATTATTCCTTTATCATCCACTGAATGAAGAATACGTGGCTGCAACGGACACCATGTGAAGGAGCGCTTTCGCCTATAAAAGCCTCATTCATGGATTGCATATGTGGGCATTTCCTGAGAATCATTCTTCACACAAGTTTCTCTGCTCTTATACACAGCTTAGTCTGTACGAGATCAGCTTGGGCTGATTCTCTTGAGCTGGAACTTATTGATTGTTGTTTGTCATTTCATAGGGTTGTTTAGATATCTATAGGCTATCTTTATTCCACAACAACCCTGTAATTCTTTGTATAGATTATTTCTTAATAAAGGATTACATTTGAAAACCACAATCTGTGTTCAAGAATGTTTTATTTCTTTACTGCTTTACAGTTTTAATGATTCCTACTCTTTACTTACTTGCTTGATATATATAAACCGAATCTTAAAACGTTTTGTGTCAAAAGTTTGTAAAGATTAAGGAAAGTTGTATTCACCCCCCCCCCTCTACAACTGTTCTGTGTACAATATACTTTGGTATATTGATACACCTTGGGACGTATCAAATACTTATACAGGATTCTGAAACATTTCAGTTTTAGAATACTCACTGAGCTTCACTTCAGTTCAGATCAACCCAAACTGAAAGCATTCGTCTGAAGTCAAAGACTGAAGACTGAAGAAAGAGAATCATCTCATAAGCAGAGCAAGAGAAGATTCTACCTGATCGAAGACTGAAGCATCTCAGTGTAAAAGTACTTTCAACACTTTTACACTGATTACGAGGAAGCCTTTTGACTTTACCAACCTTTACCCGGATAAAAGCTTTATCTCTGGAAAAGTACAAGGTTGAGTAAAAGGTTGGGAATAAAGAGTGAAATGTCACATCAAAGTGACTTTCACAAATATCCTTAAAATACGCATGTTAAGGAATTGATTTCAATTCCTTAAATGCTCCCAACCATATTTGTACGGCCTGGTCCACATCAGCATGAACCTTGCCTATAAATACAAGGCTTCTCACAACTTGCAAAGTGCTTGAAACTTTGACATTGCAAACTTGTGAGATATACTCTAAGTAATCCTTACGAGTATTTTCAAGTATTTAGATCATTTGTATTTCAAGATTGTTTAGATATTACACTTTGGTGTTTATCTTTGTTCCGCAACAATCTTTGTATTTTGTTTAACATAATTAATAAAATACATTTGAAAAGTACATAATGTCTCAATGTCACATACTTGACTTATATATATTATTTATATAGTTTCAGCAATTTAGTTTCTTGCAATTTACTTTCAGTGATTTACATTTACTTGTTAACCCTAATCTGGATCGTCATTCCGAACTGGTTCCTTCCAGATCAGAATTGCTTGCCAGTCATTGTTATTGATATAGAGGTATCTTCAGGTAACCCATCACTTTGGGACTTACATACCTTCATTTACATACATCTATACCGTATAACTAGAGTTATGTCCGCACGATGCAGCGGTGTAATGCCGACGATGGTGGTGGCGGTGACGGGTTGTGGTGGTGTGCGGCGATGGTGGCGGCAGCGGTGGTGGTGATGTAATGGCGGCGGCTGCGGTGACGGGTGGTGACGTCGACGATTGGTGGCGATTGCGGTAGCGGCGACGATTGGTGGTGTTGACGGCGGCGATTATTGTAGACTATTGATATAATATAGTTTTGATTAATTGTTAAATATTGAAAGTTTAAAATAAGATTTGTTTTATAATAAAGTATGATAATGACATATACATATTTTTCTCTAAAAAGTAAAATTATATCATTATTAGCTTCAGTTATTATATTAATGCAGAAAGGAAAATCAAAGAGCTGTAAAATAACAGACAAAGTATAATAGTAACTATTTTTTATTATTATCTATAGTATATTATAAATAAATAACCTCTTTTGTTGAAAGTTACATGGGGGAATTGTTTAAAATGCGGGGAATGATATTGCTACAACAACATCTAGCCATTTACAACAATACCTGCATTATACAGTTGTACACCGTATAATAAAATTTGTACATTTGTTGTAGATGGCTAATTTATGTTGTAGCAATATCACTACCCTTAAAATGCCCTTAATGATTAAGTTACACTATTAATCCTTTATCTTATAAAATATCTCCATTAACCCTTTAAATCAATTTACACCACTCGATGTCGCCTCTACCACCAACAGTCGCCCCCACCATCATACTATTGCCACCATAACCACCGCCGCATTGCGCAGATACCGTGCTAGTAAATATAAAGCTAGTCATAGTTATTACCATTATTTAGTAATATTTTAGGGCCATTTAAAGCTACATGAAAACTTATCAACAGCTAAAATAAGTCAATTGTAAATATAGTTGCACATGGAAACAAATTGGAAGTTTAAAATAAGATTTGTTTTATAATAAAGTATGATAATGACATATACATATTTTTCTCTAAAAAGTAAAATTATATCATTATTAGCTTCAGTTATTATATTAATGCAGAAAGGAAAATCAAAGAGCTGTAAAATAACAGACAAAGTATAATAGTAACTATTTTTTATTATTATCTATAGTATATTATAAATAAATAACCTCTTTTGTTGAAAGTTACATGGGGGAATTGTTTAAAATGCGGGGAATGATATTGCTACAACAACATCTAGCCATTTACAACAATACCTGCATTATACAGTTGTACACTGTATAATAAAATTTGTACATTTGTTGTAGATGGCTAATTTATGTTGTAGCAATATCACTACCCTTAAAATGCCCTTAATGATTAAGTTACACTATTAATCCTTTATCTTATAAAATATCTCCATTAACCCTTTAAATCAATTTACACCACTCGATGTCGCCTCTACCACCAACAGTCGCCCCCACCATCATACTATTGCCACCATAACCACCGCCGCATTGCGCAGATACCGTGCTAGTAAATATAAAGCTAGTCATAGTTATTACCATTATTTAGTAATATTTTAGGGCCATTTAAAGCTACATGAAAACTTATCAACAGCTAAAATAAGTCAATTGTAAATATAGTTGCACATGGAAACAAATTGGTCAAACGTTCCACAAAGGCTTGAGCTGTTAGGATATAGTATAGTATAATATACAAATATAAATATATGTATGAAACCCAAATTTGTGGAAGCCAAGTTGTCAGAAATGAAATATAATTAGACGAAGTTGAGTGATAATAAAACTTAAGTAATATTAGCACGTTACCCGCGCAATGTCGCGGTTTTCGTGGTGGCGACGGTGTGGTGGTGGGAGACGGTTGTTGGTGGTAGTGGCGGCGTCGAGTGATGTTAGATAATTGATGTAAAAGTAATTGATGTAAAAAATTAATGTGGATTTTTTAAAAGAAAAAGGGCTGATAGTGTTATATACTCATTAAGGGTATTTTAGTCATTTCCCCATGTAACTTTCAACATGGGGGCTATTTTCTTTATTATATAATATAGATAGTTAGATATAAGAAAGTAATGTCAAATTTTACATTTTTTTGCTACAAGATTAAATTAACCCCTCACCGGTTTCCAATCCTGTGTTAATATTTTAGAACATATAGTGTCTTTTTAACACTCCAATCAGCATGCTTTAGAATACATATAATTTCATCCGTTTGTGATTATGGCTAAGGCCTACGGTTAATCGGTTATTGCTAGCCAATAGGTTGGTGACTCATTGATAAGGTCTTTGAATTTGGGAAAATCCACCAGGGTTCGAATCCCACTTTCTACATTTGTAGGAGTGGATTATTAGGGAGAGTTTTCGAGAGTTCTGAGTTTCATCTCAGACATGCGTGGTTCGAGCTCCGCATACTGCCCAATTAGATATCATTGTGGTGTCTCGAATGCTAATTTCTAACTGCTAACTCGCTGTTAAAAAAAAATCGGTTATTGCTAGCTTTGTGACTTAGTTATTATCTCTATACGTACATTAATTACAACTTAATTATTAGGGAAGATAGGGGGCTCTTTGCCATCGATTTGGTGTCACGTCCAGTGTCTTTAAATTCCAGTCGATCGATCCTGGTAGGTTGAGGGTGGGTGGGAGGCGTTTGATTCAGCCTAAACTTCTCTCGAAAATATATACCATTGTTTGCAAATAGGAAATGATTAATCCTTCTAAATAATAAAACAAAGAATCCTCAAGGGATAAGATTAAAAAAATAAATGAGTGGAAAATATATATCACCATCTTATGGTTTTAAGAAAATTTTTAGACTAATTTTTAGGAGGATATATTATTTCCCTTTGCAAATAAGTGTATAATAATTAAGAGGGTTTTGCTAAACGCGGTCCTTAGACTACAGTTAAGGTGCATTAATTAGTTGTACACTTATCATAAAATTCAATAGTGACCTTTTGATATGAAATGTACAAATCTTTTATGCATATTAAGTGGAGCCCTTGCATTTAACATTTTGTACCAAAAGTAAAATGAGATGGAACTTCAAAACATAGACCACATCGTGACTCGAATCACATAAAACTCTTGAATCAATAAAGGCCAAATTAAAGTGCTAGCTTAAAGTATACGAGTAATACATACAAATATGTCCAACAAAAAAACTGATGAACGTAATACTGATCCACGAATTGAACCAAGGGGGGCAGGCAGAAAGGTCCAGAGTTTCAAAGTATCACATGACATGCACTACTTTTAGTTTCCAATGATAATTTTACCGGCGCGTTGCCGCGGAAAACGATAATTATCATATTTAACACTATATATGGTTGCTTCGTTACGGACCAGGGTAAAAAGTCTAATTGTTTTAGACTTTCAGTTGCTTCTCTAATTACCAGGGCAAAAGATAGTGTAATTTTTCTCTTTTAAAAGGGTTTTGTAGTTACTTGTCTAATTACCGGGGCAAAAACTATAATTATTTTTCTCTTTTAAAAGAGTTTTTGTAGAAAGGGGAAAAAATAGACCAAAAAAAAGCAAAAAAAAAATAGTTTAATTGTTTTAGACTTTTAGTTACTTGTCTAATTACCGGGGCAAAAAATAATATAATTTTTCTCTTTTAAAAGAGTTTTTGTATGCAAAAAGTTAGACTAAAGTGATAAAATCTAAAAGTTAAGTGGTCAAAATAAGAAACTCTAAAAGTATACAATCGTAAAAAAAAACCCCGCAAAAAGACAAAATAGGAATAAGACAAAATTGATGACGTCAGCGGGAGCTAAGCCGACTCTAAATGTAATATATATACGAGGAGCGTAAGCCCACCAGGCCAAAAAAGTCAAACCCCGACCAGGCAGCATTAGCGGCGACGTCGCCGCTAATACTGCGGCCCCATGTCAGTAACGGCTAATCTGGCAGAATATTAGCGGGGGCCCCGTCAGTAACAGAGTATTAGCAGCGACGTCGCCACTAATACCCCTGGTCGGGTTGACCTTTTCCTGGTCGTGTTACCCTATGCCTGTATATAATATCGATCACGTGTGACCATTCATCAATGATAATGAGGTAACAATGCAAATCACCGGCGGGAATTGATTCAAAACATGCTATGATTCCAATCCAATTAAGTCCTAGTTGACCTGCTTTTATATTTTCAATACCCTCCCTTCAACTCTTCATTGATCCTCACTTTTTTGCCACTTTATTTTAGATACGTACATTCTTCTGAAAGTCCTTGATTTAAAAATGATATATCCTTCAACATTTTCGTTTGTTGATTAATACGGAGTAGGTTTTTGTAATGTAATGGCATTTCACGTTTCCATCATCTTTTGACTAGCGATTACATATAGTTTGATTTTGTTAGCGTGTATAAACTCATTAAGTAGTGACCCTCGGCTATCATTTTGCTTAACAACACATGTCTTTGGTGTGTAATGACACAGCAGGTTGTGAAACTCGGCCGATACAGCCGATTTCACCGAGTCGGATCGTGTATCGGCCGACTGGCGATACGCCATAATCGGTCTGAAAATCGGTCAGGGTTTTAGACTCGGGTCAACTTGGGTCAAGGCTCGGCCGTATCGGTCAAGATTCGGCTGTATCGGTCAAGACCCGGCTGTATCGGATCATGTCAAACAAAGTCAACCTTTTTTTTTTGTTAAAGCTTTTATGAATTATGTTATCGTTTCTAGACAGTTAGGTTTAAGTTGAAAAATTATGTTATGTTTAAGTTGAAAAATTATGTTATGTTTAAGTTTGAAGGAACACCAGAAAATCAAAGGACCAATTTTGCAAAACACAACTTTTTCAAATAAAAAGAAGTAAATTGAACGAAAAACACGGCATCTTTCCTCCTACTTGTAGAGTGGTGTACATTATTTTAACTAAGGTGACCACAACGAATCTAAGCCACAAGTCCATAAATTTCAACACGCAAATGCATGATCGTAATAGTAATGTTTTTTATAATAATAATAATAGCATTATCATATTATATTACAGGAAAAATGAATATAAGTTATCACCAATTTAAACTTAGATGTGAAATTCAACACACATAAATACTTTAATCAATTGCAAATATGATTCCTTTTGAAATAAGGGCGGCTTTGAATGCTCATATATATGATATATATGATGTCTGAGTTTCTTAAAAGTTTTTTAGATTTATATCATTTTAACAGCAAGTAAAGACAAATGTCCCGTCTCTTAAAACGTCCGACTAAATTAGAAAGTAAGTGGTCGATTTAGAATTTATTATTATTATTATTATTTTTTTAAATATACCTTTGATAAGAATCAAGGATACAGAGGTACGAGCCTATAGAACAGATCCTGTTCAAGTAAGGTTGTAGCATTACATTGGTTGATTTCCCTTGAACATTAGCTCAATGGTTGAAAGGTCATTCCTTCATTCAAGAGCTTGTTTAAGTCTTGAGAAGGACATAGAAAGTCCCTTTATGAGGGCTTAATTGGCTTAGATATACCCAGGTTCAAGTCTGGATGGCAGAGTTTATCCTTATTAATCGTCGTGCCTTCATTAGTAGGGGGTTTTCTCCCCATCGGGTATTTGAAATAGACATTTCTACTTCGAGGGAGCTCTCTAGCGCGGACCCGGTTAAAACAACGTATGTTAGACCTCCTCCTGTCGAATCACGACACAAAGTTTTCAGCGAAATTCACCTTTAAAAAAAAAAAATAGTACAGCTTAGAAACTCCGATTAATACAGATCCATTGATCTGTACCATAGGTTAGCCACACCGGAATAAACCCCATTTTAGATCCGCCATTTTTTGTATCCCTATAAATAAACGAGGCGCGTAACACCACCGAGGCAAAAAGGGTAGCCCTACCAGGGACTATTAGCGGCGACGTCGCCGCTAATAGTGCGGGCCCCAACTGACACACTGCAGAGTTCAACGATTGTTTTTCGCGCCTGGACCCCACACTATTAGCGGCGACGTCGCCGCTAATAGTAAACCCTATTTTCTTTTTAAACGCGGCTGCAAGCCAGACGACCCATCATCCTCTACAAACAAAAAAAAACGCAGCTCCTCTTAAAAAAAAAAAATAAATCCGGCCATCTACCATTTTGTGTCCATATTCCGGCCATCAATCCCCTCACCCTCTATATCAACAATCCGGCCACCCACCCTTTTGTTGGTGACGAAAATCCGGCCCGGTTCATTTTCCGGCGACTTTTCAGGCGAAAATCCGGCCACCCCACTTTTCAGACGAAGTATTAGCGGCGACTAGCATTAGCGGCGACCAACTTTTCTGACGTTTTCTTTGTATGTTTACTAAGACTCATTTATTTTTGTATTGTTGTTATTATTTTTAATATATGTTATTATTAGTTATAAAAATGTTATAGTATTATATTTAGAAATTATACGTTTGTTAGTTTGATTTAAAGAAATTTGTAGGATATGATTGTTATAAATTATTGGTAGTTTATGATTATTCTTAATATGATTGTTAGTATTATGTTAGAAAAACCATTTTGTTAATATGATTGTTAGAAATTAGTGGTAGAAAGGTTATGTTATTATAGTTAAAAATGATATGATTGTTAGAAATTATATGATTTTTAAGAATTATATGATTGTTATAAATTATTGGTAGTTTATGATTATTCTTAATATGATTGTTAGTATTATGTTAGAAAAGTTATTATGATTGTAATTAGTGTTAAAAATGTTATGTTATCATAGTTAGAAATTATATGATTGTTAGAAATTATTGGTAGTTTATGGTTATTGTTAATATGATTGTTAGTATTATGTTAGAAAACACTTGTTAGTATGATTGTAATTGTTAATCTAGTTGTTATTAGGTTAATATGATTGCAAGTATTATTGTTAGAAAAATTTGCTCATTTTAGGTATAATAAGTTGGAAAAAAGATTTGTGTCCAAAATATGCATATATTTCATTTGCGCCTTTTTTAACCTTGATAATTGTTTTTATTGATTTATAACTTGTATATAACTTATGTAGGTTAAAATGGCTGCCGTTCATGGCGGAGATGGTGGCAATGACCCTCCAAATTGGGGGTGGAATCCCCAATGGGGCTGCAAGCGTAGCGGGGGTAAGTATATATAGATGTATGTAAAATATATATATATATATATATACATATATATAGATATGTATATATATTTATTCTTTAATTTTGCTTTGCAGGGAATAGCTCAGGGAGAGCTGCCGCTGCTAACAAGGAACTGGAGCGGGAGTTTCAGAAGTCTGGACGACGTATAACTCTTAGACTTGATACCGCTGAAAGCAGGTGGCAGACTATCGGTGACACCTCCAAATGGTACAAGAGCTATTTGGGGACATATGTCGCTACCGTCCCGCATACTTACGACTCGTGGGATCAGGTGCCCCCACACATCAGGGATGGACTGAAGGTCCGACCCGTTGAAGTCACGCCGACAATCTCAACAAGCGGCATGTTGTACACGTTGGTTTTGTACGTGGAGTCTATTTCAATAACCAAGGGAAATGCGCGCCATAGGGTCATTGATGTTGGATGCATGAAAAAGAGGTTGTCCAACCGTCAATTTTTACTATTTGTAGTAAACTGGTAAAAGTAGTTTTTCTCTTGCAGCAGTGAGAACATAACCTGCGACAGGTGAACAAGATATAGTAAATAAGTCACTTCCAACAACGGAGTACGTAATCACTAATATGATGTTTGTACCTGCATTGGAGTATGCCCTGCTTGGCCCGCCCTCCGTCTCGATTTCAGAAAGTTGGTAATGTATCCTCTTCGAGTCAGGTTTCCTGGAAATTCATTTTCAGGTTAACCAGGATCTGGCGTGGGAACATACCGCGATCCGATAGGTTTCCCACATATTGCTTTTCTTCTTCCGTCATCCGTCTCGCGTATGCATTCCCCTACAGATCGGTAGCTGGATCATGATTGTGTTTCCAGTCCTTGACAGTTACCCTCCAACCACCATCATACCCGGGGCGGCCTTCCAAAGTAAAGGGACACCTATCTTGTTGGACCGTTTGGGTGGCCCAGTTAACCTTTTATCGCGTGGTCCACCGTGGTGACATATTAGTGTCACCTTATTGACTACCTTTAACGAGTTTTTGTTCGACCGCCGTGTGACTAGAACATAACCCAACTCCAGTGCTGTTCTTTTAGCCCACTCGTCAATTCTTCGACGGAAGCGAACACCTCCTCGGTTTCTAAGTCTCCAGGTTCGCAGTCAAATTGACCGTCTGCATCAGGTGACTCAAACTCATCATCGGCACTTCAATACGTACGTTTTCTGGGTCTGCCCAAATATCCTCAAAACTATCCATCTGAAACAATTCAAGTAAACAAGTAAACATCTAGTTCAGTAACTATTGATGATATCCATACTATATATATAATTTACACATATGTATAATATCTATATCTATATTCATAATATATATATGTATACGTCCGAAATATACCTGTGCGAAAGAGAAATTTCTGCAGCTTTGAAAACGAAAGTTCGAATGAGAAGTGTGCAGCTTTGAAAACGAAAGATCTTGCAGAATATATAACGAAATTTGAATACGCAATTTGAATATGCAATTATATGATCTTGCAGGCACCTCCAAAATTCGTCCATGATAATGTCCCATACTCTGTCAGGATAATGTCCAATAACGATCCCCGAGGTGCCACGTGGCATTATTAGCGGCGACGTCGCCGCTAATACCTCCGACATGGCACCTCGGGATCGGTCAAGTCAGTCGTTGCTGCAGGTTTTGTCGGGCCCCACTATTAGCGGCGACGTCGCCGCTAATAACCTGGTGGGCCTACCCATTTTCTGGTCGGCTTACCTGTGCCTAAAAAAATTACTTCTATTTATACTGACAAAACTCACGAGTCTCTGTTTACATACAAACACATTCCCATACCTCTTTTTCTCATTCTTTCCCTCCCTTCCTTTATATGTAGATACATACATACATACATATACATACACTGATACACATCAACACTGTATGTAGAGTGTATATTTTTTTTCAAGAAAAGAAATCTTGAAATCTTTTTTCTCTTACAACAAATGATGATGCCAAGAAGAAATGTTGTTTTCATGTTTGCTCTGTTTTCAGTCATCAGTAGCATCAATGGGGAAGACCCATATAGGTTTTTCATTTGGAAAGTTACTTATGGTGACATTTATCCTTTGGGTGTTAAACAACAGGTTTCTATTTTTTCATTATTTGCTCTGCTGTTCTCTTTCTTTCTTTTTTTTAATCTTTTTTTTTTTTTTTGGTTTCTTGAATTTCTTGCCTTTTTTTTTTATTTTACAGGGAATATTAATAAATGGCCAATTTCCAGGACCTCAAATCAATTGCGTCACTAATGATAACTTGATTATTAGTGTCTACAATTACTTGAATGAGCCTTTTCTACTTTCTTGGTAAGTTTCTTGATCTTTTTTTATAAAAAAAATTCTTTCAAGTTTCTATAATGGTTCTTGTTTTAGTAGTTTGGATCTTGATTGCTATTTTTAGGTGATGTGGACATGAGTATGTGCACTAATTTTTTTTATTTATAAAATATCAACTCACAAGGTAATATTTCTCATATTTGTCTCTTTAGGGGCTGTTTGGCTTAGCTTATTCTGTTGACCTTATGCTTATTAGCAAAAAGCTTATTAAGGCTAATAATCAGCTTATTAAGGCCAAAAAAGCTAATTAGGCTCTTCATAAGCCCCTTTGATAAGCTAAGCCTAACAGCCACTTACCAGACCTTAATCCGCAAACTCACCACTGATGGGCCAACTCACATACCGCTGCTTCGATAGAAGCCTTTGGTGTTTACTAATTTTATTATATGGGTCAAGTTTATATATTTTATATATACATGGGTATAATGGATATGGATTGATGTAGGTAGATATATAGATGACCCACAAATTAAAGAACATAAAACAAAGCACAAGATAATTGCTGAAATGATGTTTAATGGAGGTCTTTGTAACTATAGTGTTTCATAGATTATTTGTAACTTTTTATGCTTTAATGTTCAAATGATTATCATTTCAAATATTGGAGGTTTTTGTCAACATTTGGCCATTAGGGGAAAACCAGTAATAAAGCAACACCATGGTTAAACAAACACTTTGTGGAATCATAGTGTTATTGTTACTATTTCCTATCAACTGAAATACATTTTTGGATATATTATCTACATGTTTGCTATTTCACATGCCATAAAATGACTAGTCATAATAGAGACTCTACCAGAAATCTTTCTTTGTGTGTGTGTTTTTGTGTGAAAATTAATGTGGTAAAGCTACATTATCTTCTATACATTGTGTTGATAGTAAATGACACTTATGATTAAATTATCCCAAAACTCAAAGAAACACACTAACTTTAATAGATAATAATCTTAGTTAAAATCAAGATGGTTCTTGTTTGATATTGAAAGCTTAATTTTGAATGAATTCACATTTGTTTAATCACAATGTGCTTAAAATTTCAAATATGCCCTTCCGTAATGGAATCTTATAAACCAAAAGACAAGCCAAATAAGTAAATTACGCATAGGATCTCATATAAGGATGTTCAATAATAAAACTTATGACTAATTTTATTGAAAGAGGAGTATTAAAATGTGTTTTCTTGTAGTATTGTACACTTGGAGTGTGGGCTTAAGCTCATGGTTGCATATGTCTGCTAGATCTCTGACAGTTTTAATATTTTTAAATCTGTACAATTATATTGTTTTTTTTTATCATCATATGAACATGGTATGCTAATTGCAGTCATATGATATTGATAATATATATATATATTTATATACATAAAAGGCTGGCAGCCTTTATTTCTATTAAATGATTGGCCCCATGTGTTTTCATATCTTGCTTTGCATCTTTAGATCTTGTGAAGTTCTTTGTTTTTAGATTTAAAAAGGAATTTGTGAAAAGTTTACCCTTTTTTAGAAATATTACATGCAGGAATAGTTCACTTAATATTGATTTTGATATAATAAAAGGCCAATTTATATTTTTTTTAGTGGGTTCCATATATGAATTAGGAACAACTATCTGTTTGATGAGCAGATATGTAGAATGGGCCAGGAAATGAAAATAGACTACAGCATTTAAGGGCTTTTTCATTTTGGTCACTGAAAAATGACATTTTGTGGGTTCAGTTTATGTACTATGTAATATGTAATGAAAGATGAAGGAAAATTCTGAAATAAATATACTTGTAAGATAGTGTTATTATAGTACGTTTATATCTAACATTAGCTAGGAGCGTTGGCATGATTAAATGATAAAATCAATCAGTTATCCCCAAAAGATGTAGATTGACGAGGACAACCTTGACCCAGGTCCCAGGGTGCCATTTTGGCAACAACCATTGCCCGCCCTACAAAGAATAGCTCCACGCAACTCCCTTGACACAGTGGGGCACACCGAAGGCAGGGCTTGAACCCAAGCCCTCCTTATTCCCAAAAGTCCGTTCAAGGGCCCATGTATTTTGTGGGTCTGGATACCACTTGAGCTATGCTCAATTGGTGATTAAGTCAATTTTATATAGAATGTATAAACAAAGAACAAGTCACCAAGACACCAACGCATAACTCGAACTGAAATTCATTAACAGTGACAAGTCACCAACGAGTAACTCGAACTGAACTTTACTGTCTTAATTGCTAAAGGTATTAGTCAACAATGCATAACCTGAACCAAAACTTAATTTCCAGGAACGGGCTACAACACCGAAGAAACTCCTGGCAAGATGGTACTTATGGTACAACTTGTCCAATCCCGCCAGGCAAGAACTTCACATACATGCTTCAAGCAAAGGATCAGATTGGTAGCTTCTTCTACTTCCCCTCACTTGGCCTTCAGAAGGCTGCGGGAGGTTATGGAGGCATTAAAATCTATAGCCGCCCTCGCATTCCAGTACCATTCCCTTTCCCTGCAGGAGATCACACTGTTCTTGCTGGTGATTGGTATAAAAAAGGCCATCAGGTTAGCAGCTTGAACCTGAAGATTATGATTTGACTTTCAAGGTCAAAGCTATTACTTATGGTGATCCAAACAGAAATGCATTTTACAAAGAACGTAACATGTTTATCTTTCCAAATGTAGTCCTTATTATGAATTTGAAACTTGTTTAGTGATATTAACTTTGATACATGTAGGATTTGTATCAGTTTAAACGATTGATATAAGTGTGTTTGACCAAAAAAGTTTAGTATGTAAACACGTGTTTTGTTTTTGTAGAGACTAAGACACATATTGGACATGGGCCGCAGCATTTCCAATCCTGATGGGCTTATCATTAATGGGCGTGGCTGGAATGGTTACACCTTCGAAGTTCAGCAAGGTGTGTGCTTTATATGTTTGCCCTTTGTGCATATAAAGTTGTATACCTATATATGTTTCTTTGGCGATATCTATGTGTATACAGGGTAAACGTAAGTAGTTTTATCTTGTTTTTGAAAATTGTAACTATGTATATACAGGGAAAACATACCGATTTAGAATATCAAATGTGGGGTTGCAAACATCTATTAACTTCAGAATTCAAGGACATACCATGAAACTTGTGGAGGTAGAAGGATCACACACAGTCCAGAATAGCTACACTTCATTAGATCTCCACGTAGGACAGTCAGCTTCAGTCCTGGTCACTGCCAACCAACCCGTGAAAGATTACTATGTTGTTGTGTCATCACGGTTCAACTGTTAGAATATGTGGCATCAGATAGGTATCGTAGGGCCCAAGCCCAAGATATTAGAATTAAGCCCAAAGTAATTAGAGTCGGTCATTATACCCTAATTAGGGTCTTATCTTTGTATAAATAGGGACTTATGGTTCATGTAGGAACATTACAGATGAAATCAATAAAATCAGACCTCTTTTTATAAATCTTAACATGGTATCAGAGCCACTAATTCAGGGATCATCATCTAACCAATAAACGTCCATTAAACTCACAAACCATCGAGAAGTCACCATGGCTGAAGCCGGCGACCAAAGCTCGGGTTCTGAGTTGGCACTTCAGATTGCCAATTTGCTACAGAATCACAAAAACAAATCAATTCAATCATCGCTTATTTCAATTCTATCTCTTAACAACATCAAAACCCAAGCCACCATGGAAAATTTTTCCGGCGACTTTGGGTCTGATTTAGCAAATCTGAATAAAACAAATACCAATAAACAACCACAACAACCAAAACAATCAAATAAAACCAATAAATCTCACCTCAAATGTAACGAGTGCGGCATGAAAAGGCACACGAAGGAACAATGCTTCCAGATCATCGGGTACCCGGAATGGTGGTCCGACAATCACAAGAAAAACACCAAATCGACGACCACGAGTTTAGGCCAAACTCGTGTGGAGGCCACGAGTTTAGACCAAACGCGTGTGGAGGCCACGAGTTTAGACCAAACTCGTGTGGAGGCCACGAGTTTGGAGGCCCACGAGTTTGAAGCCCAGCCAATCAAGAAAAACACCAAATCCTTCCCTACCGCTCATGATGATCGGCAATCGGTTGCCGGATTTAGAGGAGTGGCAGCGACTGGTAGAGATAAGGAGGGGGGAGGTTGTTCTTCGTTGGTGGGGGGTAAAAGAGAAACAAAGGATTATCTTAATTTCCAGAAAATATCATCTGACTTTCCTTATAAAATGAATAATACCCAAAATAGGGTAAACTATGGGCTTATGAGCCCAACAGTGAATAAAACGGCTCACATAGGCCCAACAGTGAGTAAAATGGCCCAACACCGAAATGGAGCAGCCCTCATGGCCCAGAACAATTATGGCAAGTCTAATGGGGAGTGGATATTCGATTGTGGAGCCACTGACACAATGACATATGATATTTCAGATTTTACTGATATATCAACTCCCAGGAAAGCTTACATCAAAGCAGCAAATAAAGGGAAAATGGATGTCATGAACGGCGGGAGTGTTACTATTGCTAAAAACATCAATTTAAACAATTGTCTATATGTTCCGGATTTATCTCATAAACTTTTATCCATCAGTCATGTGACCAAGGAACTTAATTGCTCAGTTCTAATGCATCCAACTTTTTGCTTGTTACAGGATATCAGGACGGGTCGGATCATTGGGCGTGGCACTGAGAGAGAAGGACTGTATTATGTTGATGAAGTCACTGAAGGTGGGACTGTTATGCTTGCTCATGGAACGAGTGAAAGAGATGCATGGTTATGGCATCGAAGATTGGGGCATCCATCAGTGAGTTATTTGCATATGTTGTTTCCAAAACTTTTTCCGTTAAATAAAAAGATTGATTGTGAAACATGTATTCTGGCAAAAAGTCACAGGCAATCTTTTAAACCTCGTAATACTAGAGTTGACATTCCTTTCTCTTTAGTACATTCAGATGTGTGGGGTCCCGCACCGGTGGGTGGAGATCATAAATTCAAGTATTTTGTCATTTTTGTTGATGATTGCACTCGAATGACCTGGATTTATTTTTTGAAAACCAAAGATGAAGTTTATGATAGATTCATGACGTTCTATAATATGGTTCAAAATCAATTTCAAACATCTATCAAAATCATGAGAACCGATAATGGTGGGGAGTATGTGAATTCACAAATGAATCTATTTTTTCAATCAAAGGGCATAATTAATCAAACCACTTGCCCTCACACCCCCGAACAAAATGGTGTGGCTGAGAGAAAAAATAGGATTCTTTTAGAGATGACTAGGGCCCTTATGTTTGAATCCTTGGTCCCAAAAACCTTTTGGCCCGAAGCCTTAGCCACTGCTACCTACTTGCTCAATCGCCTTCCTACAAAGACTCTAGATATGAAAACACCTTTAAAAGTTCTTTCGGAATTTCATAAACCTCCTTCAGTTCTTACTTTACCCACACGAGTGTTTGGATGTACGGTTTTTGTTCATATTCCAAAGACATATCGTAATAAACTCGAACCATGTGCCGAAAAATGCGTCTTTGTGGGATATGGGGTGACTCAAAAAGGGTATAGATGTTATAATCCTAAAACTCGTAGGATGTTTACTACAATAAATTGTGATTTTTTGGAAACAAAGTATTTCTTCTCTCAAGAACTCAGTAGTCAGGGGGAGGAACAAAGTGACACACTGAGTTGGCTTCAGTACGCATCAAATGTTCAGGGAACTACTCCAGATAAAGAGTTACATTCGGTTCAGGTTACTACACATGAGGAAGATTTACAAGAATTACAGTCCTCCTCTCAAAGTGACAACCCAGATCCAAACCTGATATCTGAGGTAAGTAATTCTGAACCTGGACATATTCTAAATAATTCTGATATTCCAGATCAGGAAGTACAGGAAAATGAAGAGCAGGAAAATATAGAAGAAGAAGCTCCAGAAAGTACTCAAGAAAGTGCCCCAGGAAGATATGTTCTTCCACCAAGATCTACCAGAGGAATACCTGCAAAGCGATTTTCTCCAGAAAGAAGATCTCGGTCTACCAAGTATCCAGTAGACAACTTTGCTAATATTGCAGAAGGTCTCTTCTCAAAAGAAGCAAAGGCTTTTGCAGCGAAACTATATTCAGAAGAACTTCCGTCAGATGAAGAGCATGCTTTAAAGTTAAAAAATTGGAAGGATGCTATGGATAATGAAATGGAGGCTCTTAGAAAAAATGATACATGGGAGAAGTGTGTTCTTCCAAAGGGAAAGGATCCAGTAGGGTGCAGATGGATATATACCATCAAATATAAACCAAATGGGGATGTAGAGAGATACAAAGCAAGACTTGTTGCCAAAGGATACACTCAGACCTATGGCATTGACTATTCAGAAACGTTCTCTCCAGTTGCAAAACTAGATACCGTAAGGGTTCTTTTCTCAATAGCAGCAAATCAGGGGTGGCCTCTTCATCAGTTCGATGTGAAGAATGCTTTCTTGCATGGAGAATTAAAAGAGGAAGTATATATGGATCCTCCTCCAGGTTTTTCTCATAACTTCAAACATGGAGAAGTTTGTAAGTTAAAAAAGTCCTTGTATGGACTTAAACAGTCACCTAGAGCTTGGTTTGGAAGATTTACTCTTGCTATGAAGAAGTATGGATATCAACAGAGCAATTCTGATCACACTCTGTTCCTTCGTCATAGAGGAAATCTAGTAACATGTCTAATAATTTATGTTGATGACATGATTATTACCGGAAATGATGAAAAAGAGATTGATCAACTAAAAACAGCTTTGTTTGCAGAATTTGAAATGAAAGATTTGGGAGATTTGAAGTACTTTCTTGGAATAGAAGTTTCAAGATCTAAACATGGAATTTTTATTTGTCAGAAGAAGTATATATTGGATCTTTTAGCCGAAACAGGAATGATTGATTGCAAACCAGCAGACACACCCATGGTCATCAATCAGAAATTGTTTATAAAGACAGATGCTAGAACCACTGATAAAAATAGATATCAAAGGTTGGTAGGGAAACTTATTTATTTGGCTCATACTCGCCCAGATATAGCCTATGCTGTTGGAGTGGTTAGTCAATTTATGCATCAACCTCAGGAAGATCATATGGATGCAGTTCTACGAATTATCAGGTATCTTAAAGGGACTTCAGGTCATGGGGTGTTATTTAAAACTAATGGTCATCTTAAGATTCAGATATACACAGATGCAGATTGGGCAGGAGATAAAGGTAATCGAAGGTCCACTTCAGGGTATTTCTCATTGGTAGGTGGTAACTTGGTTACATGGAAAAGTAAAAAACAGAAAGTTGTCTCCCTGTCTAGTGCTGAAGCTGAGTTTAGAGGTATAGCTAGAGGACTAGCAGAAGCCTTGTGGTTGAAGAAACTGGTGTCTGAAATAGGTTTTGCTCCTAAGGAAAGTATTCAAATCATGAGTGATAATGAAGCTGCTATTCAGATCTCAGAGAATCCAGTTCAACATGACAGAACTAAGCATGTGAAGTTGATCGTCATTTTATTAAAGAAAAATTGGAGAGTGGAATCATCAAGTTACCTTTTGTTAAGTCTGAAGAACAGCTTGCTGATATTCTAACCAAAGCTGTGGGAACATCTATGTTTCATAAGTGTTTAAGCAAGTTGAATTTTGGTAATCCCAATATTCAACTTGAGGGGGAGTGTTAGAATATGTGGCATCAGATAGGTATCGTAGGGCCCAAGCCCAAGATATTAGAATTAAGCCCAAAGTAATTAGAGTCGGTCATTATACCCTAATTAGGGTCTTATCTTTGTATAAATAGGGACTTATGGTTCATGTAGGAACATTACAGATGAAATCAATAAAATCAGACCTCTTTTTATAAATCTTAACACACACGTCGTGTGCTCATGACCACGGGTATCCTACACTACAAGAACTCAAGGATTGGCGTTTCTGGTCCTCCCCCTGGTGGCCCCACCACTCAGATCGCCTGGTCCCTCATGCAGGCCCGAACTATGAGGTAATACCTGACCCATAAACATTGTTCTACTTGTGTTTAGCATTCTTTGTCATTGGTATCACTAACTATTGCTCCCTTACGTTCCTAGCACGCATAAGTGATTTATTACATATTGTTTATGCATAATATGTGTACATAGAGCATCACAAATATATTAGATCGTTAGTTTTTCAAGATGGTATTAAAAAACATTATGATCTTTTTGAATCAGATGGAACCTGACCGCGAGTGGACCCAGACCGAACCCACAAGGCTCGTATCATTATGGTATGATCAAGCCTAGCCGAACGATTATGCTATCCAATTCGGCTCCTTGGATCAATGGGAAACAAAGATATGCTGTCAACGGTGTGTCGTTTGTAGCTGGAGACACCCCTCTGAAGCTAGCAGATTACTTTAAGATTGGTGGAGTCTATAACCTTGGAAGCATTCCTGACAGGATGTCGAATGGAAATGCCTATCTTGCAACCTCTGTGATGCATGCTGATTTCCGGTCTTTCGCTGAGATCGTGTTCCAAAACTGGGAGGATACCGTTCAATCCTGGCATATAGATGGCTACTCGTTCTTTGTTGTTGGGATGGATGGCGGTCAGTGGACCCAAGCAAGCAGATTGCGCTACAATCTAAGAGATACAGTTGCTCGTAGTACTGTTCAGGTAAAACATGATCTTGTTAATGTACATTATCCAAACAAGCAACACATTACTAGATTACACGGGGTACTAAAAACTGAGATGTTTGTTTGACAGGTGTATCCAAGGGCATGGACAGCAATCTATATCGCCTTGGACAACGTGGGAATGTGGAACATAAGATCAGAGAACTGGGTTAGGCAGTACTTGGGACAACAGTTTTATCTTAGGGTGTACTCACCAGCCCATTCCTGGAGGGACGAGCTGCCCATTCCTAAGAACGCACTACTTTGTGGCCGAGCTAGGGGGAGGCACACGAGGCCTCTATGAAACTAGATAGCCGTTTTGCTTGGATAAAACCTGATTGCCACGAGAGGGTGGCTGTCTGGGATATGTTGTGAGGAACTACTTGTTCCGTTTTTTTTTTTTTTTTTTTTTTTTTTCTGTTACCCACGGCAAATTAATTTTCATTGCAACATTATTCATTGTAGAATTTGAACCTGGCCCTCAAATGGGTAGGGTTCAATTCTTAGACATTGATTTGTTCATGTATCCTAGAAATGATGTATCATTGAATAATTGTTGAGTTGGTTGGCTCAGTAATTTTCATGAAGCTTTGAATGTTTTAAATAACCTGTTTTTATTATGTCACAGATCGAATAATATATACAATGCCATATTTTAGCAATACAAAGTTGAATCAATAACTTTAGTCAACTTTTAGTGACAATATGAAGAAGATATAGACCAGTTTATTAGACCATATTTATTTTTTATGAGGTGAAAACCATTTTATATTTCAATTCGTGGGCGAATATGCTAGGATTATATTGCAAATCATCAAGGGTGAGATGGATCAAGTGCATACTTTGGGCCATTACTTTGAACCTTAATGTCTCGAATCTCGATCATCCTAAATCTTTGGGCCAGAAATATTAGATACCAATGGGCCTATTTTTACGATATTTAATCCAATAGCAAAAAGGTTTATTTGAGTTATTTCTAAAGTTTAAAATATATTACTTGTATTCTAATCTTTTCTTTTATCTTCCTTGTCCATCCCTTTCATATCACTTTAAACCATGATTGAAAGGAATAGAAATTGGAATTTAGGAATGAAATTTAATTGAATATTTGATGTAGGCCAAATTATTGAAGCCCAAGCCCTTTTGTATTTAGAAGGTCAAGACATGATGAAAAAGAAGCCTTCACTAAAATGACCATAACTTTTGCTACAGAGCTCCGATTTCGACGTATGACCAGTCGAAACGACCGATGGAAAGAGGAGCATCAAGTTGAAAACAGCCGGGTCAGTCTTCGGGCCCAAAAACGCCATTTTCCATGAGTTATGGGCCTTTTTATTAGTTTTTCGGTGTTTTTTGGACTTTGTTTTTGTAATAGCTTTCGGCCCACTTGTCTTTTAGGGCCCATTCGAATTTTGCTTATCTATTTATATGTATCTGAACTATGGGAAATGATCAGTTTATCATATATCAAAATTTCATTTTTCCCTATAGACACATGTGTGTGTTTTGGAGTGAAAATTCCTAATTTTTCGGTATTCAATTTGAATCAACGAAAATTTAGACGAATTGTTTATGGGCATTCTTAGAATCAACAATTTAATTAAAAGTTTAGTAAAAAAGATAAAACAATTTAATTGTATTTAGAGAGTTCTCTGACCTCTCTCCAGATCTGAGATTGAGAGATCTCAATTTTTAATTTTTTTTAGCTTTGGCTTCGCCTTGTCGTTGAAAATATTTTTTAAGGGGTAAAGCCTTTGGTCAGAGTTTCTGGAAGCAGACTCTCTACATTCTGATAAGGGTAAGACTTGTACATCAGACCTTTTTGATACCCATATTTTTCCGGAATGGGTACGGTTGTCGTTGTTACAATTTAATTGTATTTGAGGTAGTTTAGCGGTAGTCATTATATAAAAAAGTGCAAGTAAAGGTAAACCAAAAGCTTTGATGGGGAGATTGAAAATGCAAAAAACTTGAGGGGCTAATTGTACAAGAAGCCAATACACAAAAATACACAACAATAGTCGAGAAAAAGAAAGTAGTAAAAGGTTTTACAAACAAACACAACCGCCGCCGTCGCCGATAACCCGAAAAGAAGGAAAACCATGGCGGATGTAGTACAATACAAGCTAGAGCGAATGGTGGAGGAGCTAGAGGACCTAGAAAAGCGGGGTATATTCTCACGGCGTGAAATAGCTGAAATCGTAAAACAGCGGCGGAAGTTTGAGTACAGGCTGAAACGGCCAAGTCCATTAAAAGAAGATTATCTGAGTTACATCGATTACGAGAAGTCTGTAGATGCGCTTCGTGTACTTCGTAAGAAATCATCATTGATCAAAACAAAGAATATCGAACAAGAAGAAAAGGGAAAGAAGAAAAGAAAGAAAGGGAGTGTGAGTGATTACGCAGGGGTGGCGAGGATAGTGGAGATATACAGACTGGCCAGTAACAGATTTAAAGGAGACATTCACCTGTGGTTTCAGTATCTTGAGTTTTGCAGGCTCAAAAGAAATGGTCATATGAAAAAGGTCCTTTCAGTATCTTGAGTTTAGTATTTTTATAGGAATTTCTGGAGAAATTGGATATCACTTGGGTCTTGGGGGTTCCTTAGATTAGTGTAAAAGGAATTAAAAATTTGGCTTGTGGATTCTTTTCTGGTTTATAATTTTGTTTACATTTTGAGATTGCGTTTTCAGTTCGGTTGTTTATGTGAATGTCAAACTCTTTGTGCGTCGTTTTGGATTCTAATTGTATGCCTGGATTTACTTAGTAACGAGGGTATGATGCATTTGCACACCCTATAATATAAAGAAAAATACTGGTGTTAATTTTTCGGTTTTTATATAAGTATAGTGTACATATAGAGAGTGCATGCTAAATACTTATATTACAAAGGATATTGCATACTTTAATACGATTTTGTACATCCGCCACTGCTCCTATAGTGTTTGGAATGCTATGAATTTAACATTTTTTTACAGTCTTAAAAAAATTGGGAATTGGGTCAAATTTGAACATGTAGGGTTGTTTCATTATTTCTTTTATTTAAAATAATGAATTAAGTTCGTTGGTGTGATTTGTAGTCATTTAATTAGTATGGTTGTCTACTTTTCCAGTGTTGGTATTAATCCGAATGTTTTACACCTGTCTATTGTTTGTGTGTATTTCAGGTTTTGGCTCAGGTGCTCAGATTTCATCCCAAAGTACCTGGAGTTTGGATATATGCAGCTTCATGGGAGTTTGATCACAACTTTAATGCTGCAGCTGCTCGTGCACTTATGCAAAGTGGTTTGAGATCTTGTCCTACTTCTGAGGCTCTGTGGGTGGAGTACCTACGAATGGAGCTTACATACCTTAATAAATTAAGTGCTCGCAGGGCTGAACTTGGAGAAGCCGTGGGAACGTTGGTTCGTCATCAACCTGATCCTGAGGAGAAACAATGGCGGGAGGAAAATAAAGAGCTATTTGTGCCGATTGGTGGAGAAAATAGTTATAAAGAGTTGGATGTTCAGAATGAGGAACTTAAACAGAAAATGGATATCTTTCGGGAGAAAGGATTCAACATTCTTCAAACTGTTTACAAGTGTGCAGTGGAAGCACTCCCGTCCAGTTTCAGCCTGAGAGCACAGTTCTTGGAGATTTTAGAGACAACAAACTTGGCGAATTCAGAGAATATGCAAACAGAGATACTTGCTGACATGAAAGTTGAATTTTCTAAAGAACCAGGATACTGGGACTGGCTTGCAAAATATGAAGGCACAGGCTCCAAGAGTGCACACGAAGCAATTAAGGTATCCTAACTACCAGATATGTGAATCTAAAGCCTTAATATAGTTCCTATGCATCTATTGTGTTTTGCTGATATTACATTTTGGAGCATGTTCTTTTTTGTGTTTGTGCAGGTTTATGACGAGGCTTTGAAAACTGTACCATCAGCTACGATGTTTGATCTATACATCAAATTCTTAATGGACATAATTGGTCGAAATGGGAACCGTCAAAGTTATAGGCTTTCTGATTTGTCTGACAGTGATATAGATCCTGTTTCACATGTTTTAATGGTCTTTGAAAAGGCTGAAAGCATGCAATGTATTACTGAAGATCTTGCCTGCCAACATGTATCATTTTTGTTAGAACTAGGAAGATTAGATGATGCTAGAAATTTGGCGGAAAAGTTTTGCAATGGAGAACTTTCGGAAGCAGTAAGTCTGTGGGTTTTACGTCTCTCGATAGAGATGAAACGGTTTACAACTCCAAGCAAAGCTGATTTCTCACTTGTTTTTGATCTCTTGCAAAATCCCCTTAGGAAGATTGCTGTTTCAAAGGCTGAAAGTCTGTGGCTTATGGTAGGCAATATGAAAATTTCACTGTTCTTATTCTGTCATATATTTTATATTTTTTAATTACTCATCACTTTTTTGTGTGTGCAGGGGTTGAAGTATTTTTCGAATCAGAAGCAATATTTTGACAAGCTGGTGGAAATTTCTTTAAGTTCGTTGATCAGAGATGGTGGCAGCGATGATGGTTTCTCCCTCTCATCTGCAATTGTAAACTTTGTTCTTCAGAGAAATGGAATTCAGAATGCAAGGGACATGTATAAGCGGTATGTCACTAGCCCAATATCGAGCATCAGTATAATGAGTTGTATATTCACCAATAATTCAATTTTACAGTTTGTTCTTGGAAGGGGTTGAAATAAAACAACCTTTTGGTGGCACTTGAATGTAGATGGTGAACATTTTGGCTTTTGTATTATTAAGAAGTTACCAATAATTCAATATCTTGAATGTACAGGTTTCTTTCTTTACCTCGACCCGGGCTTGCTTTCTATAGGAACTGCATAGAAATGGAATTGAACCTTGCATCATCTGCTGGTGGTAAAGCTCATCTGGTAGAAACCCGAAAGTTATATGAAGCCGCACTTTCAACATATGACCAAGATGTAAGTTTGTGGCAAGATTATCACTCAATGGAGTCCAAGGTAAATTTTAAAATTTGGAGAATAAATGGTCACACGTATTAATAAAGTTTTAGGAAACAGAATAATATAATGAAAACGCAATACTTGCATCAATTTCATGCAGATGGGGACGTCTGAAACCGCTGCTGCTGTTCATTGGCGTGCTCGTAAGACACTTAAAGGAAATGCTACATTGCTAACTTGAAGAAATTATCCATGAGAGATTTGCATATCTGTATTGCCCACAATTTTGACTTGTGTTAGAGGGGCTGCTGTTGAAAATTGTACTTTGAGAATTGTAACAGTTGTTTTATTGAAAGTATTTTCAAGTATGTTAGTTTTATCTTGATTATAGGGTTGATGTTAAATACATTTTCACATACAAGTCAATGCTATCATGTGAAACAAGGGGTTGTAATTGTAGATCAAGCCTCACTCCAAAACAAACAGTTTCTGGCAAATGGCTCACGTGGCTCTCAAAACTGTTATCAGTCCTCAACTGAAGGTGAATCAAAAAGGCAATGTTACTTGGATGGGTATTGCCATGGCTAGTAAGCTGGTTTAAGTCAAACTCTATCACGCACCTTTTCTCAGGTTACAATGAAGATTATATATATATATATTTTTTTTTTTAGAACGGCTATATATTATTAAAACATATAAGACATCTAGCAAAGTACTAGACATCAAATAGAAAATACAATTACAATTACAGAATCTAGGATACTCGAAAATTAACAAAATCCTAGACACAACTTGAGACTTGAACTGCGAGGAAAGCAAAAAGGGTCAAAAAACTCGTGCCAATTACGAAAACAAGACACGAGAAAAACCCTCACCAACAAAGGCCGAGCATATACCAATCATCAATAGATGGATTGGTATATGGTGGAGCTTGAGACTGAGAGGTCTTGGGTTCAAATCCTGGTGTGAGCAAAATGCTCCCAGGAATGGAGACAGGGGTTTTCCCATAATGGGTTTCTTCTGGAATTGGAGTTGGGTATATGAAGAGGCGTGCCGCTGAGCCCAAATTTACAGTTCAAAAAAAAACAAAGGCCGAGCCATCGGTTTTCACTCTGTGGTGTTTTTGATGCAAGCCCAAATAAGCCTCAAGGAAAGCAAATCGATAAAAGACGCATCCAGATTACAAATAAACGAGCGGGTTTTTAAACCACTCATCACGAGACAAATAAAGTTTCCTACATCTACTTGTAGCCCATACGAACGATTGGACCACAATGATGTCAAACAAAAAGTCCGAAGAATTGCGTCCTGGGGAAAACACTTGGTCATTTCGGTGTTTCCAAATGCTCCAAATTAAGCAGCAGATGGTAGCTTCTATACAGATCTTCTTAGACAATTTAATGTGCATGTCATCAAGAAATTGGAAGACCTCGCTCAAACTAGAATGTAGAGGGATTGGGATGTCGAGCCAACTAGCAATTAACCTCCATATTTATTAACAATCCTACAAGACGAAAATAGGTGCTGGAAGTTTCAGGTTCATCAGAACATAAAGGGCACAAAATAGAAGGAATATCGAGGCCCTTGTTAGAAAGATTATATATATGCACTGTTTCTTGTTAAGATATGAAGACAGTATACATACAACTTGTTAAGATTATATATATTGCCATGGCTAGTATATGATAGGACTAGTGAAATATGTTGGGTGATGGTCGTATTAATTATTAAAAAAAAAAAAAATAGGAACAAGAAACTAAAATAACTATATAAAGCTAAAGTGAACCAAAATATATCGAAACTTGATAGGAAAACGCTTAACCACCATAGTGGTTAGATGATGTTTTTTTCACAGGACTACTCACGTTTTATATCTTTTTAAGTAAATATTTTTGGGCTGATGAGGAAAATGGTCAGAAACAATCCACATACATCTAATTATCTAAATCGTCAAAGAG
This sequence comes from Erigeron breviscapus, assembly GCA_034093135.1. Taxonomy (NCBI): domain Eukaryota; kingdom Viridiplantae; phylum Streptophyta; class Magnoliopsida; order Asterales; family Asteraceae; genus Erigeron; species Erigeron breviscapus. The sequence continues at coordinate 229,334,287 of CM067167.1, read as the reverse complement.
TTTAGCACCTTCCCATGGACAAACCTTTACCCATTTACTTCGATGAAAACATTTAAAAATGAATTATTTACTCTTGGAAAAATATGTATATATAAAAAGATAAATTATATGAATGACATCCCACTAACCCTTATCAAGGAAAAGGGCTAAGTAACCCAACACCACTCACCAACGATGGGGTTCGATTTGTCACCAAAAGCTCTCCTCCACCCACTCCTTTTTACTCACCAACCCATCTCTCATTTTTCTTTCTAATTATATTCTTTTGTAAATTTTATACTATTATTTTCACATACAATCAAAAATATATGCACCAACTTATATTTTTAAAAAACAAACACTAACAAAACCCATCCCCATATCCAGATTTGCTTTTCTTGACGAAAAAAGAAAAAAGAGCATTGTAGCTGCTCTGTGAGCACAGTTGTAAGCCCATATATCTCTGTTCTTATCTTGTCACTTAATCTGATTTCTTTTTGGTTTCTGTAATTAAACCATATCCACTTGTATGAAAAGAATGAATCTTTGTTTATGTGGGACAAATACCCTTTTGCCATTTTGTTATTGAACTGCAAAATACTTATAAAGATTTAATCTTTGTGATTGATAAATGTTTTATCTTGTCACCTTCCTTTGATGCTTTATGTCATACAGTTGAAATGCAAGTGTAGTATATATACATCAAAATGTGATGGCATATGAATTGTTATAAGATTGGTTTATTATTAGTTCATTAACTAGTAAAGTTCATGACATTACTTTAAGGCAGTGTGTTCGCCGATTTGGGTATATTTTATAAAAGTGAATAAAGGATGATTTGGTTTGTAGATTATGATTTCTTGATACGAATCAGTATAATCTTAGATTGATTCTAATCTCTATATCATTATCATTATATATGCTACTATATATATAGATTATTTCATTACGTGCCTGTAATCAGACGGTACTTGATCAGTGAAAACTTGATTGTGATACCGAATTTACGATTTCTGATTGAATTGGGAACTAATAATCTGGTGATACCTTGCTATTTACCTAATATGAATATTTATTCGTTTGTTTTTGAAGCATAAAGCAAAATGAGGGGAGGACTATGGCAACTAGGCCAATCAATCACTCGTCGTCTTGGTCAATCCGATAAAAAGACCATCGCCCGTAGATGCTATGCCTCGGAGGCTGATCTTAAGAAAACTGTCTTGTATGATTTCCATGTTGCCAATGGCGGAAAGATGGTTCCTTTTGCTGGTTGGAGTATGCCGATCCAGTACAAAGATTCAATTATGGAATCCACTCTAAATTGCAGGGAAAACGGCAGTCTTTTTGATGTTTCTCATATGTGTGGGCTAAGTCTCAAAGGGAAAGATAGTGTTGCGTTTCTTGAAAAGCTTGTGGTTGCTGATGTGGCAGGACTTGCTCCTGGTACCGGTTCCCTGACTGTTTTCACAAACGAGAAAGGTGGAGCTATTGATGATTCTGTCATCACTAAGGTGACTGATGATCACATTTACTTGGTTGTTAATGCTGGCTGCCGAGATAAGGATTTGGCTCACATTGAAGAACACATGAAGGCTTTTAAAGCCAAAGGTGGCGATGTCGGTTGGCACATCTATGATGAGAGATCTCTTTTGGCTCTCCAGGTTAGTAATTAGTACATGAGAAACAGATGTTTATTAGTCAGCATATTGAGATCTATATGTGTTTTGTATTCCATTTATGTTTTTTTGGTGCAGGGCCCTCTTGCAGGTTCGACTCTTCAGCACTTGACAAAGGAGGATTTGAGTAAATTTTACTTTGGGGAGTTCCGTATTATAGATATCAATGGTGCCAAATGTTTTCTAACTAGAACTGGGTATGTTTCTTGTAGCTAAGGATATTATACGTTTATCTCAAATCAGTTGTCATACATCTATCTCTGACTTGCTCTCTGAATCTGATTTTTGACCCCAAAATCATAATCATAGTCTTTTTTTCCCAGACACCGAAAGGAATCTCTAAGTTAGTCTTTTGGAAGGGGCTCAAAAAATAATTTGACATGTTTGGTGAATGGTTACAGATATACTGGTGAAGATGGATTTGAGATCTCTGTTCCCTCAGAGAATGCACTCGATCTTACCAAAGCAATTCTTGAAAAATCTGAAGGGAAAGTGAGGCTGACAGGTCTTGGTGCTCGTGACAGTCTTCGTCTTGAAGCTGGACTGTGTCTATACGGTAATGACATGGAGCAACACATAACCCCTGTGGAGGCTGGTCTCACTTGGGCTATTGGCAAGAGAAGAAGGGCTGAAGGCGGTTTTCTTGGAGCTGAGGTGATCCTCAAGCAAATTGCCGATGGACCAGCCATCAGGCGTGTTGGGATTTTCTCGGCTGGTCCACCTGCTCGTAGTCACAGTGAGATTCAAAATGAAAATGGGGAGAACATTGGTGAGGTCACCAGCGGAGGGTTCAGCCCATGCTTGAAGAAGAATATAGCCATGGGGTACGTTAAGTCCGGATTGCACAAACCAGGCACTAAAGTCAAGATTGCAATCAGAGGAAAAACATACGAAGGGTCAATCACCAAAATGCCCTTCGTACCTACAAAATATTACAAGCCAACATAATCTTTTTATGTCTTCCGCTGTTCTAAAGGCTACCTTCTTTACATTTAACTTGTTTCTTGTGAACTTCAAATGCTGCAAGCCTGCAATCTTTGATTTTGTGGTTAAAACACCTTTTTCGGGCCTATAATGGAGGAGTATTTATATTCCATGGTTGCATTACAAGTAAAGTTAAATGCATTAGGTGTATTTTTTAGACCTGTGTGTCATTAACAGAAAATGAATAATGTAGCAAAGAAAATCCTTACCTTTTTTTTGGATAAAACAAGATTACCACTGGGTTAACTTAGAAAAACTATACCTTGTCGTGTGATCAACCAAAAAAATAAAATTAAAATAGACGGCACAAAGAAACTCCATCGACTCGCTGCCAAGATACATAAATTTAAACTCCTCAAAGTTTCACTAAGGAAGCAAGTATGAAATCTTCAAAAATAAATATTAGAAAGCACTTTCCCCGGTCATCCTCAAAGCAAACATTGTATCTGAGTTAAATAACTAAGGTTTTTTATTTGCAAAATCAAGATGTTCAAGAAGAAAAGCTTCTGCTTTATATATCAAGCAACAATCTTCTTGGGTCTTCAACAACATCTTTGATGCGCCTCAAGAAGAAGACAGCCTCTCTACCATCAATCAGCCTGTGGTCATATGTGAGTGCAATGTACATCATTGGCCTTGACACAATTTCGCCAGCAACCACCATGGGCTTGTTGACTATCGAGTGCATGCCCAAAATAGCAGACTGCGCAAAAGATGAAACTTGGTTAAATATGATCAACAAAAATCTTTTATTTTGTAATTTATTCATATACTCTGTTTGTAATTTTTTACATGCACATGGCCTAGATTTTTTACATTCTGAGTAATAATAAGCATGCTCTTAGTTGATGAATAAATTACAGAACAAAAATAAAGAAGGCAAGCATAAAGTATATAACTAGAACAAAAAGTATTAGTATCAAACCTGCGGAGGGTTTATAATGGGAGTACTTAAAAGACTTCCATAGACGCCACCATTAGATATAGTGAATGAACCTCCAGCCATCTCATCAATTGAAATGGAGCCATTGTTGGCTTTCTTGGCCAGGCTGTTAATCGTCTTCTCTATTTCAGCGAAGTTCATTGTCTCAGCATTGCGGATAACTGGTACGACAAGACCCTTCAACAAACAGTCAAAGTTAGTTTACCCAATGAAATACATTAATCATTTAGAAGAAGAATAGAGTTAATAAACATTCTAGATTCTCAACAGGCCTTAATTCGGTCACAGCAAGAAAAAAGCACATTAACATTCTCATCAGTCCCAAGAAAAGAGTCAATCTTTTACTTTTGATAGCGATAAAGTGGAAATGTACCTTAGGAGTACCGACAGCAATACTGATATCAATATAATCTCTATATATAATGTCATCTCCATCGATAACAGCATTGATGATTGGCTGATTCTGGAGCCCGCTCACAGCAGCCTGGGATATAAAAGCCATCACGACATAAATTTAAAATTAAAAAAAAAAAAATAGAAGCAAAATGATAAACTGACAAACAGGTATACAGCTGCTAAGAGACAAGTTATCAGAAAAGTGTTAAAAACATACTTTGACAAACCCAGACATGAGTCCCAGCTTCACACCATGTTTCTCAAGAAAAGCATCTTTATATTCGGACCGAAGCTTCATCAAATTTGTCCTGAATCAAAGAAGCAGATGATAAAGAAATTTCCAAGGACCAAAAACCAAATGATTCAATTTATGACCCCTCCCACATATATGATTAGTAGAACAGGTTGTGAGTTTCATTTACTTGATAGACGTACACATCAGCAAGGAAAATGGTGAATGAACAAGTGTACAAAGAAATATCATCCCAACTTACATATCGACTTCATTGAAGGTAGTCAGCAAAGCAAAAGTGTTCTGGGAGTCTTTCAAACGTGTGGCAACACGCTTCCTTAGTCTTGTCATTGGGACCTGCAACATTGGGGAATTAAAACTTTAATAACTTTTGTATGCTTAATAAACTATCCATGATAATTACAATAGTCATAAAGTAGCCAAACAAGAAGTTTGAGCATGCTGTTTGAGTTTTTGTTGTAGAAACGTATGTTTTTTAAGCTTACTCTTCTTTCCCGATCCTTTGGGGGAAGTTGAGGCTCTGAGGCGGAAGTTTTCGGGGGTGATTGAGAAGATTTTTGGGTTTCCGCCTTTGGAGGTGGAGCTTCAACTTTGGGTGTTGGTTTCTCCACCTTTTCACTTACAACAGGTGCAGGCTTCGGTGCAGCCGTGGTAGTTGATTCAGATGGAGCTACATGAGTTGTCGCACCTTCATCTGACTTCGATATAATTGCAACCTTTGTACCTGGCTCCACAGTATCCCCTTCTTTGGCTACAAACTGAAATGAAAATCAACATGAGAGAGCTTGATAATAGTAGACCAGGTTTCTTATATTACAACTAAAGGCAAGCCTACATGTTCAGATACATACACTGAAAGAATAGTAACAATTTGCAGTGTAACAAAATGTGTATTTATTATCTTAGTGGCCCCCTAACTCAAGTTTGTTATGGTACTGTAGTGAATGCAGTCTTTTTCATCAATACAAATGAGTGATTGAACTTATCAATCATTTTCTTGGCCCTTTGCAGCAAACTAACATTGCTCTAACTAAAAGGGGAAGTAAACACTGCAGCTTGGGATAGCCATAAACTTGGTCACCACTCAAGAACCTTCCAATACATCAAAATCATCAGGATTGTAAACACTGCAGCTTAAGGGTATAGATATGTACATAGATTGAAATTGTAAAATGGTCGGCATTACCACCTTAGATGTATATTGGAACAAGATATATGAGTTGGTATGAATTTAAAAAAAAAAAGTTTCAATCAAAAGACCACCTCCTTTTCAACTGTGAAGTACAACAAAACATCAATATCCCCCTTTTATAAGAACTTCTTTATTGTGTCATTACTTATGTGTATTTTGAACATTTGACAAATAGTTAAAAGCTTAAGTTAAACTATTCATTGCTCACCCAAACATTGCATGTACTTTCTAATAATAGGGTTTAAGATATACAAGTACAAAAGTAAATGAAGTTGTTAGCTTCAACTTATAATTAAAATCACTCTGGAAATTATTACCTCACGAATAAAACCAGTTTCAGGACTTGCAACATCAATTGTCACCTTATCAGTTTCAATTTGGGCAATTGGCTCATCGATCTCAACACGGTCACCAGGTTCTGTCAGCAGATAATCCAAAAATAAATTCCAAGAAAGAAATTATTATACAATAGCGATAACCAAACAACAACTAGGAAACATACTCTTTAGGAAAGTGGCTAGAGTGCCATCCGTGATGGACTCCCCCATAAAAGGGACAACAGCATCAACCAAGTCACCTTCATAATAATAATAGAGAAACATAAATTCAGATAGATAGCAAAGATATACTTTTATGAGCATTGGTACAGGCAATCTTAAAGTATTCAATAAAAAAGAGTATACCACTGTCTGAAGAAAATGATCTACTCCACATGTGGGTGGTAAAATCTGCTTTAGGAGATACAACATTCCTGTAACCAATTGTAAACAATAAACAAGGACACTCTTTAAAAAAAATATAAATGTTGAACTTATCTTTCATGTAAGTAATAGTCCTGGTCATAAATGTCTGGAACACACACACATGTAAAAAAGAGAAGGGTACAAAGATCAACCTTAGAGGGAGTGAATGAACTTGAGCACCTATAATCAAACGAGTAAAAATCAGTAACAAAGTGCCAGACTGAAATATGTGACACCTTTCATGAGAGGATGAAATGTAACGCTACACTTTGCAATAAACTGATTATGGACCAAAGGAGCATAATATGGTTCTTTTTAAGCATTTACTTTACTGAAATTTGTCCGAAACAGTTAAACTTTGCCAACATATCGTGTTCCCATTTACACAAGTGAGAAAATTAGTATGCCACAAAAAAGGCATGTACAATATTTCATATATAGTCAATTACTTGATTGACAATGTCAACATAATGAATTTACCTAGATGAAATTGACTCAACAGTTTTGATCCCCTTCCACGAGCTGGTGCCTTTCAAAATTGAACACAAAATTAGCAACTAATCCTTGATGAAAAACAACATGAAAGGATATATGAAAACCCAGTAAACCCGTGAAGTACATTAGGTTTTGCGATTGTTTCAACAAAACATTGTTGTGTTGATCCAGCCAATACAGGGAGAGTTCTCCCCAATGATTGTACTCCACCCTGCAAACAACACAAAAAATCAATGCTTATGCGAGATTAGCTTTTTTACACATGATAGTAGAGTACAAGTTAGTTGTGTATGTGAGATAAATTCTTGGGGAATTACAATATCTCATCCACATTCTGAATGATCATGCTGCATTATCCATCCCATTTCCAAACTTTAAAACTTGTTAATTCTCCGTAGTTTAATAAGCTAAGCGGGCAAAATGTATCCTACAAGTTACGTTATATTATTGTGTATATCCAACTTTGAATCATTGATACTGTAACTGTATGTCTTTGACCTCTTAGAACCGGGTGACGTGGAAACATTATAGGTGACAGGACAACCTATATGGCTGTCACGTCAACAAAAAATACGTGCTACCTTATGAAGAGGTGAGGAGATACACACAGTAAGAGGGAATTGAAAGTTTGAGACACGCAATAAACTGTATGGAAGTTTGATACACACGATAAATAGCAAAAAGTGACAAGTATAACAACATTGTTCTGAAAACGAATGAAGCATAACAAAGTAACAACTTGTAATTTGACGACATACAGACAGAAATGTGGCTTAGTCTGCCGATTAAGAAGGGTGTTTGTACTGAAAGTGATTGATGGCTTGATTATGAAGCATCAGTTTCTAGCCTCTGATTACGATAAATTTCATGTCGCAAATTCGAATAACAAATGCAAAAATAAGTCCCTACCAAAAAATTTATCAAAAAGCATAAACAACTATTAAACATACATACATTGATACATACATATATACATACATTATTACTGACGACAGCAGCTTTCCTCCTTAAAATTGCCCACATCATGGCTCCAAAACTACATCATCAATCAATACAACTCATTAAACAATAATAATACCTTGACACACAATATGCTGAAAATTAACCATAGAATAAGATAAATAAACCAAAAAAAAAAAAAAGGAAATTAAATGACATAAACAAAAAAAAAGATTCAAATTTTCCCGATCAATTATAAACTTGGTAAAAAGATTATTTTTAAAAATAAATACGATTAAAGTTAGTGAGAGCACTTACGCCACCCACCGAGTTAATAAAGGCGATTCAGATGTAAATGTAAATCTGGGTTGGTTGTTGGGGTGTTTCTTCTTTCCTTTTTTTTTTATCCGTACAATTTAATTTATACCCTCCTTTTTGTATATTATTACAAAAAAGAAAAACAGAAAAATTATTTTCCTTTCTTCTTATTATTATTCGAATGATGAGAAGAGAAATCTATTCTTATTATGAGTCTGTATCTCAGGGACAGACCAGGCGACCAGCCGCCGAATTTCTATGTATTATTATTATTATTTAAAAAAATTTATTTTAATGATAGTATTAGAGCACTCCCAATGTAGAGTGTATTGGGTTTGTATTCCATAGTATTCAACACTACACCATTGGGGGTGTAGTGTATTGGACTTTGTATTGGAAGAAATGTGGTGGTGACCACGGAATTGGTAGCTTCGTATTGGGTCTTTTTTTATTCCTTTAGCTGACAAATAATTAGTATTTATTTATTTAAATGGTGGGTATTGGAATGTATTGGATGTATTGGGTATTGAGTGTGAATTGGGAAAATGTATTGGAAAGAAGTTTTTCTGATGTGGCGCTGGTGTGACAATGTATTGGTTAGTATTGGGTTCACCCATTGGGGGTACTCTTATCTTAAAAATATCAACTTAATAAAAATGCATTTAACTTATTAAGTTAATTAAACATTTTTGTTTCTTAACTTAATAATAAATAAAAAACAGCTATAATAACTTAATCTACTAAAATTATGTATGCATTCAGTCACTCAATAAATAAATAATCACTTAGGTAGTGTTTGTTTAGTTTTTTAATTAAAAAATCGTGGCTTAATCAAATATACTTAATTCATTAGATCATCAAAAGTGTTTATTTTTTTTACTTAATAACCAAAAAATACTATATTAATTTAATCTGTATAGATATTATTTATTTATTCAATCACTTTATCAATTCAGTCACTTAATGTTAAAAAACAAACAAGCCCAAAGACTTATTATATACAAAGATGATCCAAGAAGCTTTACTCTTAATTTTATCATTTTATTTTAATAACTGTCATACAAGCGTTGTTACTCCCAACCTTTTAGAGTCGTATCATTAACAACTTGAAACACATCCAGTTATTACGCGTCGTGTGGATACATATCTAACTAATTTTTATTTACACAAACTCAAAACAATTCAAAAAATATTAAAAAGCGGATATATTACCTTGACACTCACTCCTTAGTTACAACAATCAGCAAATATCTTATTAAAGATGTGAACAACTTGTGTCCCGATATCTTGAGCCATGTAGACTACTTTTGTATCTACTTAGGAAGCCAACACCAACCTTTTATAATTAATTCCCCTAAAAGAAGATTGGGAAAAGGCAAGAAAACCATATCTAATAGACACACACTTACCTTCATACTTGACACATTTATGTTGTGTTGCATCAGTCATCTTACGATTTGGCACAAAATCAACCATTCAAGTTTGCGTCAAAGGCGTGACCCTATCAGGAAAATAAACACACACATCGAGACCTCTATCTCAAGAGGAAAGTAACAAATTCACTGGAATTAGATTTTGTGCCGTCTGCACAACCAACCCTAATATCAACTTTGTTACTTATTGAAACCCCATATCGATAGCAAATGTTTACAAAGGTATCACACACAACATTGTTTAATACCAAGAATACAAGCATTGCATGGTTTCCATAAATATGCCCAAAAAAAATAATAAATAAAAAACAGCTATAATAACTTAATCTACTAAAATTATGTATGCATTCAGTCACTCAATAAATAAATAATCACTTAGGTAGTGTTTGTTTAGTTTTTTAATTAAAAAATCGTGGCTTAATCAAAATACTTAATTCATTAATCATCAAAAGTGTTTATTTTTTTTACTTAATAACCAAAAATACTATATTAATTTAATCTGTATAGACATTATTTATTTATTCAATCACTTTATCAATTCAGTCGTTTAATAGTTAAAAAACAAACAAGCCCTAAAAAGACTTATTATATACAAAGATGATCCAAGAAGCTTTACTCTTAATTTTATCATTTTATTTTAATAACTGTCATACAAGCGTTGTTACTCCCAACCTTTTAGAGTCGTATCATTAACAACTTGAAACACATCCAGTTATTACGCGTCGTGTGGATACATATCTAACTAATTTTTATTTACACAAACTCAAAACAATTCAAAAAATATTAAAAAGCGGATATATTACCTTGACACTCACTCCTTAGTTACAACAATCAGCAAATATCTTATTAAAGATGTGAACAACTTGTGTCCCGATATCTTGAGCCATGTAGACTACTTTTGTATCTACTTAGGAAGCCAACACCAACCTTTTATAATTAATTCCCCTAAAAGAAGATTGGGAAAAGGCAAGAAAACCATATCTAATAGACACACACTTACCTTCATACTTGACACATTTATGTTGTGTTGCATCAGTCATCTTACGATTTGGCACAAAATCAACCATTCAAGTTTGCGTCAAAGGCGTGACCCTATCAGGAAAATAAACACACACATCGAGACCTCTATCTCAAGAGGAAAGTAACAAATTCACTGGAATTAGATTTTGTGCCGTCTGCACAACCAACCCTAATATCAACTTTGTTACTTATTGAAACCCCATATCGATAGCAAATGTTTACAAAGGTATCACACACAACATTGTTTAATACCAAGAATACAAGCATTGCATGGTTTCCATAAATATGCCCAAAAAAAACCCTTGAGTTGGTTGAACATAAATATGTCTACAAGGGTAGCACGAACGCTGGGCTGACTCAAAGGCACAAAGAGGGGACATATGCATGGACGGATTTAGCTCATATCGCCCCTAATCCAATTTTGGTACAATATAAATTTTTTTTCATTTTAAGAGTAAATTTGTAACTTTATCTCTATAAAGAGGTAATATATAAGGAATAAATACAAATCCTAAGACTAATATTCTAAATTTATCTCATCAAAATAATTTTTTTTGGCTCTGTCAGAAAAGGAAAGTTTTGAAATACCAATATAAGCATGAAAAAGTAACGTCTCACATTGATAATCATTTATCAACCGCGCGCGTACATAAGCATAATGATTTTGTGTTTTAGTAAAATTCTACTGGATATCCCAAATTTTCATTACTAAGATGTTTTTGTTTGTTTACTTCTGGAATATTCACTTAGTGATGAGATTCTATGCTTATACACCATATTTGCATATTGTAAATTGTAATACCACTCTTCCACTCTCACAGTCTGACACCTACCCCGTATCTTAGTCAATAAAATCATTTATTTATTAATATATATTATATATATAAATTATATATATATAACATTTAAGGTTTGGCTTAGGAATAGTAAGCCAAGCCTTGAATAGTATTATTAAAGATCGTTTTCTTTTTTTTTTTTCTTTTTTTTTTTTTTATTTTTTTTTTTTTTTTTTTTTTTTTTTTTTTTTTTTTTTTCATTTTAAGAGTAAATTTGTAACTTTATCTCTATAAAGAGGTAATATATAAGGAATAAATACAAATCCTAAGACTAATATTCTAAATTTATCTCATCAAAATAATTTTTTTTGGCTCTGTCAGAAAAGGAAAGTTTTGAAATACCAATATAAGCATGAAAAAGTAACGTCTCACATTGATAATCATTTATCAACCGCGCGCGTACATAAGCATAATGATTTTGTGTTTTAGTAAAATTCTACTGGATATCCCAAATTTTCATTACTAAGATGTTTTTGTTTGTTTACTTCTGGAATATTCACTTAGTGATGAGATTCTATGCTTATACACCATATTTGCATATTGTAAATTGTAATACCACTCTTCCACTCTCACAGTCTGACACCTACCCCGTATCTTAGCAAGAAGAACTTCAATTATATATATATATTATATATAAATAATATATATATATATATATAATATAGATCAATAAAATCATTTATATTATAATTTATTATATATATAATAATTATATATATATAACATTTAAGGTTTGGCTTAGGAATAGTAAGCCAAGCCTTGAATAGTATTTTGTCTTTTTCTTTTTTTTTTTCCTCTTTTTTTTGCTCTTTTTTTTTGCTCTAATTTTTTTCCCTCCTTTTCTACAAAAAATATTTTTTTTAAAAAAAATAAATTATACTTTTTGCCTCGGTGATTAGACAGCTAACTAAAAGTCTAAAACTTTTGCCGCCAGAGTTTAATCTTAGCTAATTTTTTCCGCATAACTTCGAGTTTTTTAACTTTATTCACCAAAGTTTCATAACTTTTGCCACGAAAATTTGGTTTTCAGCTTAATGTTTTTTAACTTTTATCACGAGAGTTTTGTTTTTCTCCCGGGGCAACGCCCGGGTAGAAATGCTTGTTCTTTATAATTTAAGAATGGGAAAGGATTCCCTAAAGTTACTACTAACTTGATAGGTCAAGTTAGAGTAATCTTGACCCTTGATTTAAAATCAAGGGTTAAGATTAAATAATCATCTTTTAATCTTAACCCTTGATTTTAAATCAAGGATCAAGATTTACCCGACTTGAGGGAATCTTTATCCTTTAAGAATACAGTCCGCAACAACTACGGAATTCATTTCATTTGGGCAAAAGATGATGTTTGTTCAACTACATGCGCTACTTCAGGCCCAATAAGGAAAAGCATGCTCCAAACCCATTCCATATAGGGTGAAGGCGCCCATTGGTGCGAGACGGCCCAAGTACAAGCTCAAATCATTCATAATGTTGACGTCTAAAGAACCATATATAATATAGATAATTACACATTTACATGATCCATGTAAACTTGTAAAGTTGTATTCTAATTAGGCCAGAGTTTGGTTCACCAAAATGAGACGTGTTACATGAAGCTTGATATATAGATTAGATTAGATTAGATTTTGATTAAATATTTGTTTATGTTAATGCTGATCAACCATGTATGGACTTGCATTGCACGTATACTATACTATTAACTATTTAGACCAGTTGCAAATACTACTGTGTCATAAAAACACAAAAGAATACAAACAAATTTAGAGGAATCAAGGATTTCCAAATCTTGTTTGATTACTTTGAAAACGAAGCACGTGCCCAATTAACTAAATTATATATTAACGCGTCACTACTCTTGCATCGTAAACTGCTACACGTACGATCGATTTGACTTACAAAACCAGTACTTCTAAATTCTAATTTGATAAATTATAATATTAAACTACCTCCACGTACGTGTAGACACGTCGAGGCCGGTTTATGTGTTTACGTATAATTAAGCACATGATCTATCTATATATTAAAGCTAGCTAGAATAAACTAATCAAAAATTGTAACCTTCAATGAATCATCGGAAATGCATGGATATATATATATATATTATATATATATATATATTATATATATATATATATTATATATATATATATATATATATATACTTTTAGCTAGCTATCATCATATTCATATATATACAAATCTTTCTCGTTCTTGAAATTAAGCACCATATATTATTGAAGTGACAACTAATTAACTAGATATCCTCATAAGAAATTTCAAGTTCAAGCTTCAGTAAATAAACATATTGATAATGATTTAATTTCGATCAGAGGAAAAGGGTTCAAAAAAGCAGTTACGGAAAGATACCTTTAATTTAATTTAATTTAATTTGTGCAACGTACATACGTACATATGGTCGAATTAGTTGAAGCCTGATCAAGTTCCTGGCTAACTTAAGAGAAACGTCTATATATATATATATACTAGTTCTAATACCCGTACGATGTACGGTAGCTATATAAATTGTATCATAAAAAAATTCGAATATGTCTCATACTATACATGATTCGTGAGTATGAAATAAATTGTGGTTAAAGTAAATCGATGATCGAAACTAAATTATAATAAATAGTAATGATAAATATAATATATGTTTAGTTAGAGTTTTGGATTTACCTTAAATTTTTAGAATCACATCAAAATCGGAACTTGTAAGCATAGTGGATGACGACAAATAACCTTGTGATTTCGGATCGTAAACTCAAAATTTTGAAGTGTTCATGTTAATAACTTATTATAATTAATATAAGTAATAGGAGTTGAAAAATTGAGAAAGAAAAAGAGACAATTTATTAATGAGAAAACGATCAATCAAATAAGGTTATAATGTCTTTTGTATTAATAAGCCAAGAGTTAGAGTTTAATTCTAAATCTAATAAGGAAATTGAATCTATATACAATTATAAAAGCTAATTTAATAGCATAAATAAATTAAGTTAGAGTTTAATTCTAAATCTAATAAGGAAATTGAATCTATATACAATTAAAAAAGCTAATTTAATAAAATAAATAAATTAAAATGACACGTGTCGATCAAAGATTACGCCACGTATCGTTTTAAAAACATCTCAATCCTGTTTTAGTTTATTGGTAGATAACCACCTTTACAGAAATCGCATTTCGTAATAGAAACGTTTGTCATGAAAATTATAAAATAAATTGGTAAATATATATGTTTTTAAAAATATATAGCCATTTTAATTACGTCCTGACGTCCTGTTGTATTTTTTTTTTTCCTTTCAAGAATTACTTATTACTCGTAATTAGTATGTAGTCTAGTATATATCGTGAATTAAAAGTAAAGACCGGATATTTATAAATGCTTAGAAAACGTGTACGTACCCAATGATGAGAAAAGTTTGCTTTCTTAATTTATGTAGTATAGTGCCATTTCAAGTCTTACGTATGGGAGTATTATCTGTTGTACAAGTAGGGCAAAAGTAAAATTGAATAAAACATATATTAACAAGCCGGCCGGAGAATTGTTCGTGTTTGTTTGATTTGTTCATACGTATAAATATAAATTTACTTTTTCACATCGTGCATATTTTAATTTACATATATATAGTCATTCTGATACGCATGTTTTTTATTTATATAATAACTATAAGCTATTTAGGGTTGTCATTAATCAATGAAATATTTTAAACATTCCCAAAATATTTATAAGCGTGTATAGTAGATACATATTAGTTGTCAAAAATAATGACTCCAACTACTATATACTACTCGTAATTATTTTTCTCAACCTGCATGTACATAGATATACACATGCGCATGCATGTTTATTGATTTTGTTAAGTTTCTATATATACAATGAATAAATGAATCACCAATTAAGAAATTGATATATGTACTCGTAATTTCTAAACCCATTAAAAAATAAAGATTGAAAGAATGATCAGAAAAGCTTGCTTCCAAACTCTTGAATGTCGTCGCCTTTCCTTGAATAGGAATTAGCGGCAAGGTCTCTAAGCTCGGACAGGCTTCTTCCGAGACGCAATGCAACCTTCATCTCAAAGACTTGGCCGTTTTCTCTGCGGTGGACATCTTTTTCCTTCAAGTTTGATTCAATGGATTCCTTCATCATCTCAAAGAAACCTGCATTGCTTCGGTACATCTCAAACACCATGCCTACCTGCCCGCCGTGTTGTACCGTGTTCACAACGCTGGCCATGGCACCTCCCATGACCCCAAGCATCATGGCCCAGTTAGCAGGACATGCTGAACCAATTGCTCCTAAGCCGGTTAGCAGAGGACCGGCTATGGCTAAGGCTTTGTTAAGTTTTACGGCTTTGTTGCCTAACCTCAAGTAATCGTCTTTATCTTTTATCTCCAAAACTCTAATGATCTCTCTCATCTCCTCTTCCAGTTCCACACTCCAGCCATTATTATTAATAATATGGCGACGAGTACTACTCCTTGGTTGTTGTTGTGGCCACCAAACTGCAGGTTTAACTTTGGCCGGGAACTTTTCGAGCATGACACCAATTAAAGGAAGGGGATATGCTCTGTCTAAAGCTAAAACTTTCTTCATTGCTTCATTGACATCAGTAAGACTTAGATTGCGGCCGCCTATAGATATTTTTGTCTTGATTTCGGCTTCAAGCTGCTTGAACAAGCGTGCAGCGTTTCTTTGTTCTTCAGCGAGTTGGGATGGTTGGATTTTGTTCATGATAACCAACATCCCGGTCGCAGCCAGATACAAGAAAGTAGATGAAAGCTTAAGTGCTTCCAAACTAGCAGCTGGTAAAGTAGTAGTAGCGATAGCAGCCATGGTTGCAGCCGATAGAGTAATGGTGTTGATAGATGTCAACAGAAGGCTGTTCCAGTTAACCCTTTGCTCTCCGATGTTTTTATGCATCTCCACCCGGTCCGACACTGTCTCTAGTATCAGATAAAGCTTTTCCATGATGATCACTTGATCATCATCAGGAGAGCGATACTTGACTACTTTCGGGATTTTGTTGTTAGTAGTAGTCTTGGGTATTACTCTTGTTGAAATTTCTTCCACCAAACCTATGTTTGATGCAATAATATTATTTGGAGCCAACATACCCTGCAGATTATTATTGTTTGTGTTAATCCTGGGTAAATGGATAGCAGTCGTTGCCACATCTCTATTATGACAAGATGATGAAGCGCCGAATAATAATGTATTTGAACGAATCATGCTTGAAGCTGCTTGATTAATGGCAGCCATATGCGAGTAGTAAATCCTTTTTTTCAAAAAAAAAATAAGACAAGTGTATCTATGTTATATGATCACTTGGTGTGTATATTGTTTGTCTAGCTTTAGAGGTTGATATGTGTGTTAAGTTGTGAAATGAAATGGTTAGATTGATAGAGATATATGTGTTTATATAGAGGCCGGGCAGATATTGAATAGAAAATTAGAAACTGATGAAGTGGTCAAACTTTGAATGGATATAAAAAAAGTGTGTTGACATCATATATATCATACTAGCTAGCTAGCTAATATAATTTGGATGGACTGTTTCTTAACAATCCCCTATTTTGACCCTGACCAATTATTAACTAGGAAAATTATATGAGTATATGTTAAGTTGGGAGAATTCAATTGGAACTGTTTGGGTTCAATTTGAGTACAATTAACTTTTGACAAATATTACGCATATTCGATCAATATCAATGTATTAAAATTTGACAAATTAAATTAAATGTATTCTGGGCCGGGTCAAAGTAAAAGAAAACGTACACCATCAGTACGTTATTATGTCATTGGGATTTTCTAATATATGTCCTAAGGGCACATGTAAAATACATTTATTATACTAAATATTAACAATAATAATAAAAGAGCATCTTAAAAAATAATAACTTTTAGATGAAGTTTAATTTTAATTAAGAACCATTGAATCAATAGGATGATGTCACATTTGACTTGAAAATTAGTCAATGTCAATATTAATCCTCATATTTCATATCATCTATTAGTATGATACCCTTAAGTTATTAACGAGTATCCAAAAATTAGCTTGAAAGTATTTAATGACATTGTAATTTTATTAGTTATTACTTGTAATCAAATTAACAATTTTAGAAAACTATTTCTTTTTTAAATTCTATAACTTTCAAAGCGATTTTCATATATTTTTCCTTTTTAGTTTAAAAAGATAAAAATCTTCAATTTTACTAATAAGTATCTCAATCCCATCTAATTTTAATCAATGATGTCTTTTTCCATAGGATTTTCTTTCAGTTTATTTTTGTAATTCATGGTGTTGTTAACTTGTGTCGATGGATTGCTTTTTGATTTATACAAAAATTCTTGGTTCATTCGGGTAAATCTATAACTTTACTTGTCATTTAAGGTTTCAGTTAGCTGTTAATTTGATTGTATTTGAATGTTGCAGAGTGGGTTTTTAATAAGATATTGTATGTCTTCCATGTAATATTTCATTATATTTATTGCCATAATCTCTTATTAGACAAGATTCTAATGGTTATATATTTTGAGGAATGGCTATTTAAAAACCTTTGAAGAGAAAAAAAACTCAATAATCAATCCCGGCCCTTGATATTCATAAGTCAAAAGTTTCATTTAATTCATTCAAAATATTTTATCCCAAAAATTGTACATCGTTAGACGGGCAAAAAATATGAAGGATATATTTTGACCATTCAACTAGTGTGACGGACTGAGAAATTTATATTCATTTAAAGGGAATTAAAATGTTTTTTTTGTAAATGTTGGGATAGGTTATGAAAAATGTCATTTTTTATAAGTTTAACTTGAATGGAGTTAAAAGAAAATGTCATTTAGTAATTTCAAAAAAAAAAAGAAGGAAAAAAACAGATTCATTCAAAGATTACAATTGAAAGTAGCATTTCATCCAAACATTATGGGTTTTTGAAGAATAATTTTAGGAGTCTGTTTTAATATATGCTACAGATATAAATATATATGTCTATGGTTTAGAGTCATAAATAAACTTTGTCAAAATTACGTTTTATAATGACTTTCATTTAAAATTACTGTATGTATCTTTATTTTTATATAACTAAGTGAGGATAATTTAGACCCTATGTAACATTATTTCATTTTTTTTTTCTATTATATGTTTTTTTGGTCATGTAGATGTATAATTTTTTTCCCCTTAGAACGGCTATAAAAAATTATTTCCATTAAATAAACGAATAAATAATATTGAATTAAGTATGTTAACACACAAATTAAGAATTTATTTTAAGAATTAAAGTTGTTAACTTTAATTTAGTATATTCAAACTTTATAATGTTCGTGTTTTTTTTAAGTATATATTTAAATACTATTAAATGGACGATGTCATATGTTATTGTTTTTCCTGTCATCCAATAAAATTATATACTTTATTTTAAGTATAAAATTACAATCTTATTAGTTTTTACCTAATTATCTTATTTAAAAAATATTTGATAAAGAGTTTTACTTTAACTTATTACCATCTTAAAATCTTTGCGCAACACACATATTTATAATCTACAAATCTTTTTACCCTATATACTAAGTGATTCCATATTTTTTTTATCTTATCTAATTAAACAATACAACATACATTTTTTTAAGAGAATATATTTTTTAATAAGCTATACAACTTACATTGGGTAACTTCGACCTATTATTTTGCACTTTCAATGGTTGAAGCAAGATCATCAACTAAGTTTATATTAATATTATCAATTATCAACTAAATAAGTATACACAACAAAACAACTTTATTATTACATTAAAAATCAATTGTAACTTATATGTCTTAACATCCATCATAACTAATATATATTTTTTAATAAGCTATACAACTTACATTGGGTAACTTCGACCTATTATTTTGCACTTTCAATGGTTGAAGCAAGATCATCAACTAAGTTTATATTAATATTATCAATTATCAACTAAATAAGTATACACAACAAAACAACTTTATTATTACATTAAAAATCAATTGTAACTTATATGTCTTAACATCCATCATAACTAATATATATTTTTTAATAAGCTATACAACTTACATTGGGTAACTTCGACCTATTATTTTGCACTTTCAATGGTTGAAGCAAGATCATCAACTAAGTTTATATTAATATTATCAATTATCAACTAAATAAGTATACACAACAAAACAACTTTATTATTACATTAAAAATCAATTGTAAACTTATATGTCTTAACATCCATCATAACTAAGATATATTTTTTAATAAGCTATACAACTTACATTGGGTAACTTCGACCTATTATTTTGCACTTTCAATGGTTGAAGCAAGATCATCAACTAAGTTTATATTAATATTATCAATTATCAACTAAATAAGTATACACAACAAAACAACTTTATTATTACATTAAAAATCAATTGTAACTTATATGTCTTAACATCCATCATAACTAATATATATTTTTTAATGTGTTCCCCGCGTATTACGCGGGTCAATAATCTAGTTCTTATAGAAACTAGCATTTCATATTAATTACGAGAATCTTTTACTCTTTATCCAAATTTACCCTTATATTATTTCCTCTTATTTTTCCCTCCATTCATTCATGACTACTGATTAAATTTTTGTAATTCCCAATAAAATTACTATCAAACTAAGGGGCAAGGGTGTAGTGCCAATTTGTTGGCAATTTGGCAAGTTTTGGCAAAAAACTAGCCAATTAGAAGAAGCCACATGTATTTAGCCAAAAACTTGTCAATACTAGCCGATCCTTGCCAATGTTGAGGGTATAGTGCCTTTTTTTGCCAAATTTTGCCAATTGTTACCAAGCTAAATATATACCAAACAAACCCTAAAGTTTCATTAAAGTTACAAAACACAATACAAATACAAATTAAAAACATTAGAACTAGGAATAAAAAAACAATACAACTAGAAAATAAATAACAAACTAATACAACCCGTCATGAGGCCACCCGTATTTGTCGGCGATGTCGCGTTTGCGTTGCAAAACTATGCTACGCATGGGATCGACCAAATGATCGTGAGGTTGCCCAAAGATTTGGATGTCTAGTTCCATTGTCTTTTGTCGTTGAAAATCGAGTTGGGATTGTAGCAAATCCCTCGCAAGCTTCTCACGTTCGGCGATGGCGGCCATCCTCATTTGTCGATTGAGCCTCTTTTCTTCTTTGTGTGCCATACTCACCTCCCTATACTCTTCAACGGAATCAAGCAACACTTCTGTGAGTCCCAAATATAGATGATTAACTAACCCGACTGGCAAGTACAACTAATCTTGATGGACAAGTTAAGTTTACGATCCAGATATGGATAACAAGAAACAAATGACTTAACGTAAATAACAAGAACTAAATGGCAGAAACTATATAAAGATATATATATGTATAATCAAGTATGTAGCATTGAGACACGTTGTTTCCTTTCTAATGTATTTGATTTATTGATATATAAACAAATACAAGGATTGTTGCGGAACAAAATAAACTAATACAACCCGTCATGAGGCCACCCGTATTTGTCGGCGATGTCGCGTTTGCGTTGCAAAACTATGCTACGCATGGGATCGACCAAATGATCGTGAGGTTGCCCAAAGATTTGGATGTCTAGTTCCATTGTCTTTTGTCGTTGAAAATCGAGTTGGGATTGTAGCAAATCCCTCGCAAGCTTCTCACGTTCGGCGATGGCGGCCATCCTCATTTGTCGATTGAGCCTCTTTTCTTCTTTGTGTGCCATACTCACCTCCCTATACTCTTCAACGGAATCAAGCAACACTTCTGTGAGTCCCAAATATAGATGATTAACTAACCCGACTGGCAAGTACAACTAATCTTGATGGACAAGTTAAGTTTACGATCCAGATATGGATAACAAGAAACAAATGACTTAACGTAAATAACAAGAACTAAATGGCAGAAACTATATAAAGATATATATATGTATAATCAAGTATGTAGCATTGAGACACGTTGTTTCCTTTCTAATGTATTTGATTTATTGATATATAAACAAATACAAGGATTGTTGCGGAACAAAGATAAACACCCAAGTGTAAGTATCTAAACAATCCCGAAAAAACAAGTGATCTAAATAACTTGGAAATACTCGTAAGTTTTACTTAGAGTATATCTCACAAGTTGCAATGCTAAAGTTTCAAGCGTTTTGCAAGTTGTGAGAAGACTTTGTATTTATAGACCAAGTCCATGATGACATGGACAAGATCGTATAAAAGTGGTTGTGAGCATTTAAGGAATTAAACTTAATTCCTTACATGCTTGTAAGTCTGAAATGCAAGTTTTTGTTTAAGTTGTAAAAATTTTCTAAGTACATCTTATAGATCATTGATGTCTCAGAATTTTACTTGTGGTTTTTCTAACTTAAACTTACCATCTACTTATTGGTTACAATTTGCAACATATATATACAAACTGAAATGTTTGTTACAAATGTAAATATATTACAAGTACATGATAAACTGAAAAAGGAACTACTTCTTGGCAGGCCTTGAACCAGAAGGTGCCTCAGTAGGTTTCCTCTTCAGTGGAGAATGATCCTTCTTTCCAAACAATCTTCCTTCAATTTCTACCTTGGCCTGCATCTTTTGTTGTATTCTTGCTAACCATGCACCAATCAAGGCAGATTTCGGCTTCCCCCTCAGAATTTGGATCATCTCCCTATGCTCTGAAATCCCAAACTCGTGCACTGAAACCTGATGGTATTCTTCAGCTGCCCTTCCTTCTCTTTTAACAACCAAGTCAAAAAGCTTCAGTCCATCAGCTTTTGTTACTTCCATATCAACTATTTTGGCTGAATGAGATCGATGCTTCATATAATGCTCATATTGATCCCTTTCATGTTTTCTTTCAATCTCAATAGCATCATCAGACATTGGTTTGAAGGTAGAAAGATCAGCATCACGAACATTCTTTCTTGATGATCTTGGTCCAGTCACTTTGGGCTTAATGGTTGGTCTGAGCAACTCTTTCTCAACCTTCAGAACTTCGGCCAGAATTTCCTTCCTTTTGATCGCCATTTCTTTTTCTCTATTTTTCTTTAAGTCTTCAATGGACAACTTAAAGGTCAGACTTTCTAACTTTTGTTCCAGAGGAGAGTAGTTCATCCCACACTCATACTCAAGCATATCAACAATAGCCTTTTGCACTCTTGGATCATTTTTGATTTTCAAGTATCTTTCCAATGATAAACCAAGAGCTGCAACATCTATATGATCAAGGGTCCCCATTTTCAGATGTTGTTCCCTTTCTCTTTCTTTGTTTTCCCTCCACATAATAAATTGATTGGAAACCTGCTTTTGCAACGCTTCCAACTTCTTACTATCAGCCTCAAGATCGTGCAAGGGATAACCATGCTCATCCACATTCTCACCAACAATGATTCCAGAACCCTTAGAACTTTTCTTTGGTTCTTCTACTTCTTGAGCCTTGCCTTTGCCCTTGTCTTTCTTCTGAACTTGTTCCCCCTGAACTGAGGCACTACCATATGGTACCTCAGTTTGCTTCTTGGTTGCTTCAATCATTTCTTGAGTACTAGCCAGCAAACCAATAGGCACACTTCCCCCTTTGGGAATCTCTGAAGGCATTTTAGCAAAAAGGTCAATTGAAGTTTTAATTGCCTTCAGTGGTTCCCAACTTTGTTGTTCTAGGCAATCACATATACCCTTTGCCATTGTAGCAAACTGAGCCCTTAATCTGAATGAAGAATTAAGGTTCAGTGCTTCTTGATCTTTTACATCCTTCAACATCTTTCTATCTTCGTCAGTGAAAGAAGCAGGGGGAGGAGGAGCAATAACAGTTTCTTTCTTCAGAAGAGTTAGAATTTCATCTAACTGTTTGGACTGATTCTGAACTGAACCTTCAAGCTTGGACACTGAATCTTTTACTTCATTTACAGCCTTGTCCACTTTGTCATTTGTGTCTTTGGTTAGTTCAGCAATCATCATTCTAACCTCCGCACCAACCTTCTCAGAAATGGATTCTGAAATCTGAGTAACTAGATTCTGAGTTAGCTCAGACTTCAGATTATCAAAAATACTAACACTTATAGAAGCCCCAAGTTCTTTTTCATTTATACTTGGCTTCTGAACCAACTCATGTACTTCTCTTCCAACAGCCATAAAATCTTGCTTTAACAACTGAACGCAAGATGTCAAGTTTGCAACCACCGAAGCTTGCACATCTCTTTTTGTTAGCTTGAAGGCTTCTCTGATTGCAGAGCTCACCTTGTTGCAAGTCATCACCAGCTCATTCAGCTTCCCAACTACTAGTCCTTCGTTTCCAGCAACCTTGGTTAACTCAGTTCCAAGAAACATCTGAGCACCTTTCATTTCAGCCACAGAACTAGTATTGGCAGTTAGAGATTTGGTTAAATCCTCCACCCTAAGAATAAGGCTTTGGACTTCGGTTTGAGTTTTCTCTAACTGTGCTTCTACATTTAAAGGAGGTGGAGGTTTTGCAGAAGCAGGAGCAACAAATGGTAGATTACCAAGCCCTTTAAGTACATTATTCATTTGTAAATCAGTTGGACTCTCAGATTCTGTCTCAGAATCCAAGTCCTTCTCTATTGGGGCATCATAATTGATAGGCGGTGGGATGTTGTGAATTTGGGGGTGAAGAAATTGAAGTGATGGAGTGAAAGTTGGATCGGTGACATAGGCAGGAGTAGTGCCTGGTGGAAAAATTGGATGTTGTGAATTTGGGGGTGAAGAAATTGAAGTGATGGAGTGAAAGTTGGATCGGTGACATAGGCAGGAGTAGTGCCTGGTGGAAAAATTGGATGTTGTGAATTTGGGGGTGAAGAAATTGAAGTGATGGAGTGAAAGTTGGATCGGTGACATAGGCAGGAGTAGTGCCTGGTGGAAAAATTGGATGTTGTGAATTTGGGGGTGAAGAAATTGAAGTGATGGAGTGAAAGTTGGATCGGTGACATAGGCAGGAGTAGTGCCTGGTGGAAAAATTGGATGTTGATGAGATGGAGGTGGTGGAACATAAGGATCAAGATCTTGTTGTTCTGGTTGAATTTGGAATTCTGGGGGAGGAGGAGGGGCGTTTGCGAGGATGGTGGCTGGCTCAGAATCGGATTGATTCGCCTCCAATAATCCCTCGTCAAACTCAAAATCAGCAAGGGAATCGAGATTCCCCTGAGGTAGCTCATCGTCATCCCAGAAAGCATTCACTTTTACAATCTGGTCAGATATGCTCTGGTTTGGGTCACTAGTACCCGCACCAGTTTCTGGTTCAACATCTGCAGAAGCAGGTGCATCGTTACCAGATTCAATGATTTGCTCAACCTTATCTTTAGGTCGACTAACGGGTCCCACATTCTTTTGTGGCCCACTTAGTGACCTTTCTGAACCAGCTAGTGTGGCTGAAACAGTTTTATTAAATACCTGAAGCATAGCAGAGGAGAGTTCAGGCTCATCTTCAGCAGTGGATGCCTTTGAGAAATCTCTGTTGTATTCTGGTACAGAAGCTTCAGGTCCAGCTTGATTATAAGCATCACCAAGAATATCCATGAAACATAAGCTCAGAAATCTTGGAAAGGCAATATGCAGACTTCTCTTTCCTTTTAATTTTGTAATAAGATGAGAAAAGAGAATCTCAGCAAAGTCTGCTTGTATCCCATTCCAAATATAATACCCCATCTCAACTTGGGGTAAAGAAAGTTGGTCCAACCCTCCATGGTTGCCACCAAGACTTTCCACAATCTGGGTCCAGAAGAACCTCCAGCAATTGCCAAATCCAGACATAAATATGTGTCCGGAGGTCTTCAGATTACCATCAGCATCCTCCATATTGCCATGACCGGTGGCGACTAGAACCTCCCTGAAATTGACTCCTTTGAGTCGTTTAGCAAATACCTGGGAAGGTTCGAGGTAGTTCAGATGAAGGGAATTTCTGAACCCCTCAAGAGTGATAACACACTGCTTGGTGCCCTCATTGAGAGTGAAGGAGATGGATTGTTCATCTTTGCTCACCACAGCAGTATACCAGAATTCAAGCAAGTATCGATGATACAATGCCTGAGGATTAGCGGTCAGAGCATAATGAAAAGGGGATTTCTCCCAAAAATTATTGATTTTTCCCATTAGCGTTTTGGATTTCACATTTAATTGAGCCAAGAAATTGCTCATGTTAAATCGAATTTGTGAAGGAGTGAAATTCTTTGGCCATGTGGCAGATGTTTTCACATCATCCGATGGAGTATATTTAAAATTGATGAGCGATTTAGGTTGTGAAGAAGATGATGATTTAGACATTTTTAAGAGTCGAAAGTGAAAGTGAAAAGAATATGAAGAGTTAAGGAATTTTGAGAGTAAATATGAGAGAGATTGATGATTGGGAAGTAAATGAAAAACGAAGTAAATGAAAGAATGAAAAGGAATTTGAATTTAAGATGGAATACAAAGTGATTTTCCAATTAAAAACAATTTCTAGGGTCAAGTCCGCATTAAATGCAGAGACGTTTGAGTGACCCCACCCTGTAACACTTTTTCAGAAAAAGTACTCATTTCTTTCTCTTTTACGGCGCAACTTGTGTGACACATAAGCATGACCAACATAAGTTAAAAACATAGTATGCAGTGGGCCACGTGTACACACAATTGACCAAGTATCAAAAATATCTTGAAAGGATTGTTGTCTTTCAGTGATGACAAAATAAATTCTGAGCATGGTCAGTTCCAAGGAGATCTGAACCATCTCAGTTAATAAAATTCAACTGAAATAACTTTGATTTTCTGAAGTGCTTCAGTTAAATACGTTTTTCTGAGTAAAAGGTTCCCCCTAAAAAATGAAGGTTTATTTTAAAGTTAGAAAAATATTTAACATTCCCCCTGAAGTGATGATCCATGAATTAATAAGTGCCAAGATAGTATCACAAAGGCGTTCGATAGCTAGGCGAGCAAAAATTACATGGATCGCTCAGACTGGTGAACCAGATCAGTGTCACTGAGGCGTTCATAACAAGATTACCAGTCTAAGGATTTAACATACCCAACTCACTGACCAGATGTTTAAAGGTTTTGACATCTAAAGGTTTTGTAAAAACATCAGCGAGTTGCTTATCAGTAGGAATAAAGTGCAATTCAATATCTCCTTTCAGAATATGATCACGAATGAAATGATACCTCAGATCGATGTGCTTGGTTTTCGAGTGCATCACAGGATTGTGAGATATGGCAATGGCACTAGTGTTATCACAAAAGATTGGAGTCTTTGTGTAAGTAACACCATAATCAGTCAGCTGGTTTTTCATCCATAGAATCTGAGCACAACAACTTGCTGCAGAAATATACTCAGCTTCTGCAGTGGATAGTGATACTGCAGTCTGCTTCTTACTGGTCCAGCTTACTAATTGCCACCAAGGAAATGACACCCTCCAGTGGTGCTTTTCCTGTCTATCTTACAACCTGCATGATCAGAATCTGAATAACCCATTAGATCTAGACTGGAGCCTTTGGGATACCAAAGACCCAATCTGGGGACACCTTTAAGGTATCTGAAGATCCTTTTGACAGCATTTGCATGTGTTTCTCTGGGATCAGACTGAAATCTAGCACAAAGGCATGTTGCAAACATTATGTTTGGTCTACTTGCAGTTAAATACATCAGTGAACCAACCATACCACGATATTTTGTATGGTCCACTGGTTTTCCATATGGATCAGAATCCAAAGTTAATGGAGCAGAAATAGGAGTATCTTTTGATGAGACTAAATCAAATTGATATTTCTTTAATAAATCTCTGACATATTTTTCCTGGTTTATGAAAATACCATCTTCAGTTTGTTTTACTTGAAGTCCCAGAAAATATGTCAGTTCACCCATCATACTCATTTCATACTCAGAAGACATGATTTTAGAAAATTTTTTACACATCTTCTCATTTGTAGAACCAAACACAATATCATCAACATAAATTTGTACTAAAAGGATATCACTTTTATCATGCAATATGAACAAAGTGTTATCAATTGCACCACGTTTAAAACCATTTTTAAGAAGATGTTTAGTAAGAGTATCATACCAGGCTCTGGGTGCTTGTCTCAGACCATATAAGGCTTTGTTCAGTCTATACACCCAATGTGGTTTTTCTTCATTAATGAACCCTGGTGGTTGATACACATAAACAACTTCTTCTAGTTCTCCATTCAGGAATGCACTTTTGACATCCATTTGATAGACTTTAAACTGATGATGAGCTGCAAAAGCTAAGAATATTCTTATAGCTTCAAGTCTAGCAACTGGTGCAAAAGTTTCATCAAAATCTATTCCCTCTTCTTGTGCATATCCTTTTGCAACAAGTCTTGCTTTGTTTCTGATGATATGACCATCTTCATCCATCTTGTTTCTGAAGACCCATCTTGTCCCAATTGGTTCCTTCTTCAGGTTACTGGGACAAGGAATGAGTTCCCATACATCATTTCTTTTAAACTGGTTGAGCTCATCTTGCATGGCTTCAACCCAGCTTGGGTCTTGCATAGCCTCGTCAATCTTATTGGGTTCAATTAGAGATAAGAAGCTGACGTTTAAGCATTGATCGCTTGTGGCTCTTCTGGTCTGAACCCCTCTACTGGACTCTCCAATAATTTGCTCGATTGGATGTGCTTTTGTCCATTTAGAGTATTGACCAGGATGAACAACGATATCAGTGCAAGAACTTCTCTGAGTACCTTCAGGAGGAGCTTCAGAAAATACATCTTCAGCTTCTTCTTCTTCCTGCAGATCATGACTTGCATCATGAAATTCTTCAGATTGAGGTTGCTCAGTGGAGCCTGATATCAGAGGAGAAGCAGCATGTACATCTGATCCAATAGTCAGTTCATGAGGTAGTTTGAAACTGACTGGAGGATAAAATGGAATGGTGCTAGGTTTGTTTATTACTGGTTCTGAACGGAGATGTTCAGAAGCAGGTTCAGGTGATTGATCAGTTTCAGCAATAGGATCAGAATCACCAAAACTTATTTGACTTTCTGAGGGTGGTGCAGGGATGGAATTTTTAAAGATTGCAGAATTGGATTCATCAAAGGTAACATGAATTGACTCATCAACCTTTTCAAGTCTCTTATTAAAGACTCTAAAGGCTTTGCGATTTGATGAATATCCTAGGAAGTACCCTTCATCAGCTTTTGCATCAAATTTTCCAAGCTGACTTGAATCATTCAGAATGTATACTGGACACCCAAATACATGGAAGTATCCAATATTAGGCTTTCTATTTCTGAGTACTTCATAGGAGGTCTTCTTGTGTCTTTTGACATAAACAGATCTGTTCTGAGTGTAGCAGGCAGTTGCAACAGCTTCAACCCAGAAATTCTTGGGAATACCAGATTCATTCAACATACTTCTAGCAGCTTCAATCAGCGTACGATTCTTTCTTTGTACAACACCATTCTGCTCTGGTGTGTGAGTTGAGGAGAAGTTCTGAGATATGTCAGTTTCAGTGCAGAAGGACTCCAGAGTAGCATTTCTGAATTCAGTGCCATTGTCACTTCTGAGCTGACAAACTTTTCGCTTGTGCTTGAGCTCAATTTGTTTGATGAGAGTAATGATTTCAGCAGCAGCTTCACTTTTGGACCTGAGGAAAATCACCCAGCAGTATCTTGAATATTCATCAACGATAACAAGGGTGTACTTCTTCCCTGCTCTGGTCTGAACATTCACTGGTCCAAAAAGGTCCATGTGAAGCATATGAAGAGGTTCAGTTATACTAAAGCTTTGTTTTGTCTTGAATGAAGCTCTTTTCTGCTTACCCATTTCACAACCTGGACATGGCTTGTCTTTATTGAAAGACATAGAGGGTATCCCGTCAACAAGTTGTTTTCTAGACAATTTATTAATATTTTTGAAGTTCAGATGGGATAATCTCTTGTGCCACAGCCAGTTTGTGTCTTCATCTGCCTTTGAGTAGAAACATTGTTCAGTGGTAGAAGGATTCATATCAATGACATAAATGTTTCCCTTCCTTGGTGCAATCAGTACCACCTTTCCATCTCTGTTGAATATGGTGCCTTGTGAAATATCAAATAAAACCTTGAAGCCATCATCACACAGTTGACTGACACTGATCAGGTTATATTTCAAACCGTTCACATATGCAACACGTGTGAATTTGACTTGACCATTATTCACCACACCATATCTCTCAGTTTTTCCATTACCATCATTTCCAAAAACTATTGAGGGCCCCTCTTGCACCCTATATTCCTCTAGCAGGGTCTGATAACCAGTCATGCAGCAGCACTGTCCAGAAACCATATATTCTTCTTTCGGTCTCCCTGCACACAAACAAAGATTAGTTCTTTTTGGGAACCCATCTTTGGATGGGTTCACTAGACTCTCCCTTAGTAGTCTCAGATTTCTTTGGTTCATAAGGAACAGAAGGATCAAAGGGGATCTCAGTCATAATTTCAGATGACATAAAAGCAATTGGTTTGATGGGGTTTTCAACCTTTTTCTTTTCAGATTTCTGCTTGATTTGCTTAGAAAAAGGTTTTGTATTTTGTTTAGATTGAAAAGAAGGAGTTTCAACATTTTTTAAACGTGCATTATAGCTCTGCACTTGTCTAGCCAATAGTTGAAATTGACTTTCTAACCTTAACAAAATTGATTCTTCATTAGACGCCTGAGCCTTACCTGAATCTGAGGTAGATGGCTCAGTGGGGGAGAAATTTTTCTTCTTCTTTAGGTCTTTAGGAACCTTAGATGAAGTCTGAGAGGATGGCTTTTTGGATTTAGCCTTCCTTTCTGAAACAGTTGTCTGAGTTGTTTCAGATTTACCCTCAGATTGTTCCTGGGCTTTATAAGTTACAGTTTTCTGCTTGCCAACTTTAGGAAAAATGATTTCAGGTTTTATTTCCTTTGGAAGTGCATCTAAATCAGTGATTATGGATGCCAAATGAAGATCACCAGACTCATATGCTGCTCTTTGTGATGCAAAAGTATTTTTAATTGCAGCATCTGGCCTTGGTGCTTTCATCCAAGATTTAATAATTGCTTGTTCTTTTTCAAGGATGGATTTTAATTCTTCCTTTTCCAATTCTAAAGTTGCAACCATAGACTGATAACTTTTTAGAGCCAATTGAACATCTTTCAGTTCTTTCAGTCTGGCATGACTGGCGTTTAGTTCAGAAGCATTATTTTCAAACATTTTTAGGCTTTCTGAACGCACTGTCTCAACAAATGAGATGTCAGCCTCTAAAAGAACCAAAAGGTCCAGTTTGTGTTCCTCATTATTTTCAAAGCCAAAATTACTGACCTTTTTCATTACAATATCCACCCAACGACCAGATTCAACATCGGATTTGACCAAATGACCTTGATCTTCTTGTGCCATGAAACACATGTCCCTAACTTCTTCTTCATCATCAGATGATTCATCAGATTCTTCCCATTTTTTAGTTTTGGCATCCATACAACTGTTGCTTGAGTTGTCTTGTGCCAGAAGAGCCATATGTGCCTTTAACTTCTTGTATTTGGCCTTATAGCTGTCATCAGATTTCTGAAAAATAGAATGGTTAGGAGCAGATTGTGATGATGAGGGTTGACTAGATCTGCATTCCTTCATGAAATGTCCTTTCTTTCCACATTTAAAGCATTCAAGATTAGACTTGTCAATAGAAGCGCTGGAAGCAAAAGGTTTGCCAGCTCGATTTGATTTGGCCTTAAAACGATTGAACGTTTTAGCCAGCATGGCAACCAGATCATCATTGTCATCCTCATTACAATCACGAGTAACATTACCAGAGACACCAGTTTTTAAACATTTTTAGGCTTTCTGAACGCACTGTCTCAACAAATGAGATGTCAGCCTCTAAAAGAACCAAAAGGTCCAGTTTGTGTTCCTCATTATTTTCAAAGCCAAAATTACTGACCTTTTTCATTACAATATCCACCCAACGACCAGATTCAACATCGGATTTGACCAAATGACCTTGATCTTCTTGTGCCATGAAACACATGTCCCTAACTTCTTCTTCATCATCAGATGATTCATCAGATTCTTCCCATTTTTTAGTTTTGGCATCCATACAACTGTTGCTTGAGTTGTCTTGTGCCAGAAGAGCCATATGTGCCTTTAACTTCTTGTATTTGGCCTTATAGCTGTCATCAGATTTCTGAAAAATAGAATGGTTAGGAGCAGATTGTGATGATGAGGGTTGACTAGATCTGCATTCCTTCATGAAATGTCCTTTCTTTCCACATTTAAAGCATTCAAGATTAGACTTGTCAATAGAAGCGCTGGAAGCAAAAGGTTTGCCAGCTCGATTTGATTTGGCCTTAAAACGATTGAACGTTTTAGCCAGCATGGCAACCAGATCATCATTGTCATCCTCATTACAATCACGAGTAACATTACCAGAGACACCAGTTTTTAACATTTCAGAAACCATCTTCTTCATTGAGTCAGAAATGTCACTCTAAGAAGATAGTAGAGCAGTACTATGTGGTTCAGAATACTGAACCATACCAGAACTGGTAGAAACATGATTCTTGGCATCTTGCTCAGCCAAAGCTCTCTCAGCTTTGTTCTCTTCAGTATATCTGAAGGCTCCATAAAGGGAAGCAAGAGTGTGACTGTGCAAAGTTTTGCCTTGTCTCAAGACCAAAATTAAATTTTCCCATTTAGAAGGTAAAATGTCACAGAATTTTTCCAACAAAATTTCTTTATCTTTGGTAACACCCAGGGCTTTCAGTTGATTTACCAGATTTGTAAATCTGATGTAAGTTTGAGTTAAAGTTTCCCCAGGGACAGCAAAGAAAGACTCATATCTTTTGTTTAAAGCAACTTTTCTTGTGACAATTGTCTCATTTGTGCCTTCAAACTGTGTCATTAGTTCCTCCCACATTAATTTGGAATTTTCAAGTAAAACAAGAGTGGGCATAAGGGTTTCAGGAACTGCATATAAAATCATATTTTGTAACTTAGTGTCAAGGTCTACAAGTCTATGATCTTCCTCAGACCAATGATCATTCTCCTTAGGTGACTGCCTAGGAGTCCCATCGGTATTTCTGACAACAGTAGAAGCATTCATGGGGACAAAGGGTCCTTCTTTTAAGATATCGGGTAAGTGTCTTTCAACACCAGCAATATACTTTAGCATGCATGCTTTCCATGTTTGAAAGTTTTCACTGTTCCCATCAAACTTGGGAACAGGATTATTTGGAAAGTGTACGTGTACATTATGCGATGGTATATTGTTGTTGATGACAAGGGGTGGAGTAGTGTTATTAGGGTCAGGACGTTCTTGTTGAAAGTCAGCCATCTATGCAGATCAAAGGTTAAAGAATTGATATAATTCAACCTTGCTGCTCTGATACCAATTGTAAGTCCCAAATATAGATGATTAACTAAACCCGACTGGCAAGTACAACTAATCTTGATGGACAAGTTAAGTTTACGATCCAGATATGGATAACAAGAAACAAATGACTTAACGTAAATAACAAGAACTAAATGGCAGAAACTATATAAAGATATATATATGTATAATCAAGTATGTAGCATTGAGACACGTTGTTTCCTTTCTAATGTATTTGATTTATTGATATATAAATAAATACAAGGATTGTTGCGGAACAAAGATAAACACCCAAGTGTAAGTATCTAAACAATCCCGAAAAAACAAGTGATCTAAATAACTTGGAAATACTCGTAAGTTTTACTTAGAGTATATCTCACAAGTTGCAATGCAAAAGTTTCAAGCGTTTTGCAAGTTGTGAGAAGACTTTGTATTTATAGACCAAGTCCATGATGACATGGACAAGATCGTATAAAAGTGGTTGTGAGCATTTAAGGAATTAAACTTAATTCCTTACATGCTTGTACTAGGAAGAGTATATAAGTCAGTTGATGTGACTTATAGTACTACGTTCCAAACCTATACTTTTACCTTGTACCTTTTATTAATGGATAAATCTATTAACTGGGTAAAGGTATGTAAAGTAAAAAGTCTTCCTCGTAATCAGTGTAAAGTGTTGTAAATACTTTATACTGAGATGCTTCAGTCTTTGATCTGGTAGAATCACTCTTTGCTCGCTTCTGAGATGATTCTCTTCTTCATACTTCAGTCTTTGACTTCAGAATGAATGCTTCAGATTTATCTTGATCTGAACTGAAGTGAAGCTTCAGTGAAGTAATTCTGAGACGGCTCAGAATTCTATACAAACGTTTTCACTGAACTTCAAGCTATTTCTGAACAAATTATACTTGGTCGATTTTCGACCTAACAACTTCTTTGTTTTTGACCGAACTCGTGGCCTTACTACGTGATTTGCGAGCAAATGAGGGCATCGAGTCCTCATTCAAATCGGGAACTCGAGTGTAGTGGCTCGACGACTCATCGGTTCGAGCCCTTTTCTCACTCCCGCTAGTATCTTCGGTGCGAGTAGTAGGCTCGGTCGAAGTAGGAGTAGTACCAAAACCACTCGCCGGTGGAACATACGAGAACTTATCATGTTCCTTCACAACCTTCCAAGCTCTAATATGCTTGAATCCCTTGTTCTTGTGTTGTTTCGCCCACTCTTCCAAACTTTGTGTCAAGATATACGCATCATCGGCACCGCTAGCCCATCGATGTTTCTACAAACACATAAAAACAACATATATATTTATATAAAACAACATTAACTCAAATATTCCTAAGTGTTATTTGAGGGTTCTTGGGAACGAGCAAAATAGTTGCTTGTGTAAAGAACACTCAAATGGTCATTTGAGAGTTTCTGAGGAACAAGCAAAAGTTTGCTTGTTCATAAGAACTCTCAAATGGTTTGAGAGTTTCTGTGGAAACAAGCAAAAGCATGCTTGTCCATAAGAACTCTCAAACAGTTTGTGTGTTCTGGGAAACACACAAACAGGCCAAAACCCTAATGGGCTTGACATGAGAACACTCAAATCCATTGGATTTGAGAGTTCTTGTCACTGGCCTATAAATAGAGATGTGTTAGGTGTACTCGACTCACGCACGAACCGCAAACACACACCCGGTTTGGATGGCTCGTAGACTTAGATTACCACGTTGGTTGGTAAAGTTTGTCCGGAGAGCCGTTTCACTATTGTAACCAAATACGAGTGTTTATATTCACGTGCAGGTCCAGCGGCGCTGGGATGCCCAGATGCACTCCCAACGGCGCTGGATGTCTCCTAGCGGCGCTTTTGACTCCTGTACGCGTTCTGACGTCTGATTTCTTCAACGATTTAATGCTCGAACTCCCCCACACTTAGCTTTTGGACAAGTGCATGGTTTCCTTCAGACTACAAAGCAAAATACTCCTGCACACTTCAATCAAAATATCAAAATGGAAAATAACAAGCTAAAACATAAAAATAAAACTAAAAATAAAAACGAAATACGATTGCAATAAGTTACTTGTTTCCTTGGTCCATTGAAAGCTTGCATCTGTGAATCTCAAAACATACTCATAACATAGATCACAAATGATAAAGTTTAAAATAATCACTTAATTGCAATTAGTCACATATCCCTAAAAATAAAAATAAAAATACTGCTTGGGTTGCCTCCCAAGAAGCGCTAAGTTTAACGAGTCTTCAGCCGGACTCGGCCTAGAAACTAGGTAGAAGAAGACTTCTGTAGTGAAGTCCAGTGAACCCATCAAGAAAAGATGGGTTCACAAAAATAACTAATGATTTTTGTGGGTGTGCAGGGCGATCGAAAGAAAAATATCTGGTATCTGGACAGCGCAGCTAGCCGGACTATGACCGGATGTAAGCCCCTTCTTGAAGAGTTCACTGTCCAAGATGGACCGGCAGTGACGTTTGG
Source organism: Erigeron breviscapus (assembly GCA_034093135.1). Lineage (NCBI taxonomy): Eukaryota > Viridiplantae > Streptophyta > Magnoliopsida > Asterales > Asteraceae > Erigeron > Erigeron breviscapus. Next base: position 229,299,265 of record CM067167.1, on the reverse strand, counting down.
TAATGATCAAAGTGGAAAGACTGAAGGATATGGTGTGCTCAATAACGGACAGGTCGAATTCAAAAGAGTTGCATTTGTGAATGGTTTGAATAACAACCTGATCAGTGTAAGCCAACTTTATGATGATGGCTACAGAGTTTTGTATATTAGACAACTTGTTGGCTGATGCACTCAAGCTAATAATCTGCATCACATGGGAATCAATAATTAATACTTAATCATTATGACAAATTTATTCCTATCTTCCACTAACCACCCTTTTATTGTTTTAATTTTGGACAAGCTTAATAATACTAATTATGTTATAAGAGTATAATAATCCATACCTCCCTAACTTCATCTTCTGTGATCCTACCATCTGCATCTTTATCTACCCTGCATTTATTCACTCCTTAATTGCCTAACAGGCCTTTTGTAGAGAATTTCAGTTTGCTTGATAAAATGAATAATGCTGCTAAAATAACCCAAAAGACCTATTAACCTTGACAACAAGTTCCTAAACTTTAACCCGCGATATGTCTTTCCCAAGGCCACCCTACAAACCACATTATTTGTTGAGAATAAATGGTGTCAGATTCAAAAGAAAAATATCGAGTTTACGGTGTCCACCTGGTAAGAGCAACCCCTAAATTTCTCAGATGATTTAGCCTCATTGGAAATCATTTGTAGGGAATGAAATTCATTAATAGGGCTATGCAAACATGTATTGGAGATACACCCAGTATTGAGAATAAATGGTGTCAGATTCAAGAGAAAAATATCGAGTTTACGGTGTCCACCTGGTAAGAGCAACCCCTAAATTTCTCAAATGATTTAGCCTCATTGGAAATCATTTGTAGGGAATGAAATTCATTAATAGGGCTATGCAAACATGTATTGGAGATACACCCAGTATTGAGAATAAATGGTGTCAGATTCCGGGATTGAGAGTAAGAGCACCGTAGAGTGGACAACTGAGGAAAAAGGTATTCAGTCGTCCAATGAGAGAATAAGAGCATTTCTTATATATATATATATATGTGTGTGTGTGTGTGTGTGTGTGTGTGTGTGTGTGTGTATAAGAAAGAAAATTAACCATCGTATTGTAGATGCCGGTAAACTCGTTCAATAGCGGTTGCATTTTCTTCTACTTTGTGTTCACTTGATGGTAGGTTCGTTGATGACTTTTTTGTTGCTTATTGTAGTGTTCATGAATCCTATTCCAAAAAGATTCGTATCTTTGTTGATCGGCGGTAACGGGATCCGTAGAGATATGAAAATAAGCTCGGGCCAATAATTCTTCATCTTCGCCACTCCAAGCGATCGAGGGTGCTCTTGTGGTTGAGGTGGTTTTTTTCGCCTTCCTACGACCGGGTGGAGGTGGCGCCTCCACCTTCTCGCTAGAGGTGTCTCGCACATCGTCAAACCCCTCGTCGGGTTGCACTTGGACATCATCATCTTCATCAAGAAACGTGATCGTGGGTTGGGTATTAGGAAGTTGAAAGCTATACGTGTCGACTTGCACGGGGAAATCCGAGGAGTTCAACATTTGAGAGATGTCGTCAACGACGTTTTGGTTTTGATTTGAAGAACCGCCGAAATCGTATTGTGGTTCGACGGTTCTAGGAAGTTGAAATGGGAGTTGATTTCTTGGTGCTCGGTATGTTTTTGATGTTTTTTTAGTAGGAATCATTTTGAAGAATATTTGTGAAAGAGATAAGTAAGAAATATATAGAGAAGATGTAAGTATTTTTAAGAAGTGAGAATGAATGAAAGATTAAAAGATATATATAGTAATAAAGGAGAGGGGTAAAATTTGTAAATTTTATTTATAAAAAAACGGCCACATTTGACCAAAAAGAAAAAAAGGCTCCCAACGTTCACATAGACGCTCCCCAACGTTCACTAGCATCGGCCAAAACTAGCCGATGTAACTTGCCAAACTTGCCGATTAAAGTTGCCGATGCATGTGCTATAGCCTTGCCAAAAAGCCGATTCTAGCCGATGCTTTTTGCCGATGCTTTTTTGCCGACTACACCCTTGTCCCTAACGTGTACCTTTTAACACCCAAAAAAATAGCCACTTTTGTTCACTGCATTTTCAATGTTCAACATGGATCTTTTTTCACCCAAAAAAAAGCATTTTCATTATATAATAACAAAAATGCAACTTCTACACTGCGCATTTTCCATCTACGTGCATATCTACAATGCATAGCCACAAGACTTAGCATTTTCAACATTTTAATGAAAATTGGGATTGCAATTTAGTTCACTGTTCGTATCGAGTTTCTTTTTTGACTACTTGTTGAGCATTTTTAGCATCATCAAAAACATGTTGTTCCGGACATGCATGTGTTGAAGTTGTGACTAGAAAACTTTCAAAGTCTATGACGTTTTACTTGTCTCGCTAATTCCTTTTCGCCTTTCGTTCGCCTTTTCTTGGGTCGTTCCTTTGTTTTCGAGATACCAGCGATGTCATATGGATAGTTATACTTATTGCCTTTGCTCTTGTTCACACAATTCACAAACGACTTAAGAAATGATCGATCTGATGTAAAAGTGACGACAAGTGGTTGTTATAGATTGAATACTTGCATTCAAATGTTAATAAAGTGATCACAAATTAGAGTGATGAAAGAGTAATTTAGTGATAAGAACTTGATAAGAAAGAGTCAGCATGACCATTTAATTATAGAATAAGAGCTTAATATAGACGTATAATAAAATGGGGGCAATAAGCAGTGAGTTTAAGAGTAATTAGTAGTCATGAGTGGATGGAAAAAGTCAAAAAGAAGATGGAATAATAAAAGGGTAAAGATGGTAAAGAGTAAAAGATTATTGTAATTAATATAAAATGATAGTTTCTATAAGAATATTCAGCATAATAAATGTCTTTTACATGTGCCCTTAGGGCATATATTAGAAAATCCCTATATAATTTATATTTATATCTATATTTATATCTTTATCTATCTACTATAATATATTAAAACATGATTAAGGGGTTCTTAAAAAGACATGTGACGTAATCCTTGATTGACACGTGTATTTTCTTCTAACTATTTAATTATTTTACCTAATATAATTTTATAAAAACTTACAGAATCCTAATCAACTATGTTTCCAATTTTTATTATTTAGTTAATTTTTTTCTTTTTATCATTTCAATCCACTTAATTTTATTTTACATAGGAATAGAAGGCAAACAGACAATAAGCTGCGTCGCTAACCCTTTTTGTATGGAAAAACCAAGACGTTTTAAAACTACATTCATGTATCTTGGCATCATGACGTTAGTGTGCATGACGTTGGACCCTAATAGTAAAATTATATTAATTCTATTTAAATTTTTTCTTTAATTTCCTAATTAACTCTAGAACTTCAGAATTTTTTTTTCTTATCTTGATATTCTAAAGTTTCTTATACAATTAATAAATGATTCTTTGAGTGACACACAGCGTACTAAAATTAATAATGTTCTCATATCCAATCCAAATATCTACCAACATACTAAAACATGAATAAATGATTCTTTGAGTGACATACAACGTAATCTTCGTTCGAATTTTAACAATATGCATTATTAATTTTACATAATATAATCAGAATATAATATTTTTTTAAAAATAATCAAACTATGTTTCTAATTATTATTATCAATTAATTTAAAATAAAAACTCTAATAAAATACTCAACTAAGTAATTAATTATATATAAATACCATGAAATAATTCCTTTTTATCTAACGTTTATATCTCGATATACATACAATCCATCTGTACATTGTACGGGCATTAGTACTAGTATATATATATATATACGGGCTAATTGGTATTTAAAGTATCATACTTTCTTTTTTTACTATAACATAACCTATAGTTTTTTCCACCTAGCTAATGAAATAATCAACCATATAAACACATTTTATTATGGGTTCTAAAAATACCACCTGATGATTTCGCCTACGTAGAGTGGATTTGGCACATATGCATCTACGTATACAACTAGTCTTCCATCAAATACATATGTGGTAACATATGTTTAATCTTATCTTAAGATGTTGTAAAATCCCGTATATTTAATTGATACGGGTTTAAATCTAGTTTAAAACTATAACCAGTAGCTAAAAGTGTTTTATAATATAATATAAAAATAAATAATGTTCGTTGGATACAACGCATAATATGGAGTACATGTTATGTCAGAATGCAAACTCGGTAAGCTTAGAAAATCGATTAGCGAATAAACGTTATGTAAAGGATTTTGTATTTTGTTTCTTACAAGAGAAAATCATCGAATCCTTTTGAATAGATGTATCCATTATTTTAATTCAATCAATTATAAATGTATCAAGGTAATCTTTAACTTGCGACTTGAACTCGTGCGCAATACAGCGACCATTCGTGACACTCGTGACCCATACATTACATCTGCAAGTAGATAACCTAGACGATTGACACGTCTCAAGCCAACTACTTACAACTCACCTGCGGCCCATCTATTTTGCCGAAAATCATCCACTATTTTGCAAGAAGTGAAGATCAAACTCTTAGACATTACTTTCCAAGATGAGGTTTTCTAATTGATTCAACCCTATTTATATTTGTTAAATATCAAAAAAACATATACGAAAAAATATATCTAAATTCACAATTACAACTCATCATAGCTGCATCTGTTTTGATTCTATGTGCACATGTATCTTCAATCCATGTTTATTTTGTTTAAAAGACAGCAAATTTAAGTTATGACATAACAATGACTGATCAATCATAATCTAACAATTATATATCAAGGGGTTTCTTAATTACTTTCTCAAAATATGTATTTTTAAAATGTCTTTGAAAAACCATTTTTTCAAATGTTGCTATTCTATTTTTATGACTTGACAACTTGCATAAACTTTATGAAGCGATTTAGATAGATGATACCTCAACAAAAATGCAATCAAATTTTATGTATACATCGATATATACAATAGTACTATACTATATATTTGAAATAAAAAGCAAGCAATAGTACTATAATATATACAATAGTACTATACTATACAATAATACTATACTATACTATATATTTAGTTAGGAGAATTAATCATTTTTTTTTTACAAAGAAAGTGATATAAATTCTTCTAAAAATTAGCCTAAACATGTGTTTTCAACTAATTCTTTTTTCTAATCTTGCCCTCTGATTTTTTCACATGTCATCATCTTATGGTTAGGAGGATTTTTAAGTTATTTAGTTAAGAGGATTAATCATTTCCATTTTGACAAATGTTGAATGTATATCTAACGTTCGGATCATTGTATATTTGACTTTTGGGACTCGACTTCTGTACTGATGCGCAGTAGAAACTAATAGTAAATTTACACATTTTTACATGTGTAGATTTAGCACAATCTATGAATTTTTAGGTGTGTAGATCTAATAAAATTTATACACTTTGAGGTGTATATGATTAATTTTTCCCCCCACATTTTAAAGCGCATAGATTTATCAAAATGTTCACACCTTTTGGTGTGAATTTGTTGTAGTGGAATATATAAAAAGGTACATGCGTAATGTTACAGCGGTCTGATGGTGGCGGTGAATGATGGTGATGGCGTTGACTTGTGTAGGTGGATGTAAATATATTTGATGTAAATGTAGTAGTGGTGATATTTTAGAAGATAAGAGTGTAAGGTGTAAATTATTCATTAAGAGCAATTGAGTAATTTTTTTATAACTTTTTTCGAAAAAAGAGTATCACTATGCGGAATTGTGTCATTTCAGTTTTCATTTTAAAAGAATTTCGAAAAAGAAAAAAAGAAAAGGAGAAAGAGTTTTTATAAGATAACTAGGTTAGTCCTGTGCGTTGCACGTTTATATCGTATTCCTTATAGATTATTCTTAAATTATGTATACAGTCAGGGACGGATCTAGCATGGGGCAGTGTGGGCAACTGCCCCCACTTCAATTTTGGTAAATTGTAAATTTTTTATTTTACGGTTTATTTGCTCAAAGTATGTGCAAGATCTAGCATGAAGGATTTACATTTTACATTAATGGACATATAACTTTAAAGGTAATTACAAAATAAAACTTGAGATCTGGAAATTTTGGTCGGAAGTTTTGGCCGTGAAAAATGAAGAAGAAAGGATAAGTAAAAGAGATGACAATATGACATTGATTTTTTGTCTTCTTATCATTTATTTACAATTAACTACTTTCGTTTTATTCTTTTTATACTTTTTCCCCTTAACTTTGATAGTTTATCAGTTTATGTATATATGGCTTTTAAACTCAAAATTAAAATATTTGTTTTAGTAAAATCCTAATCATAACCATCTTAATCAAACATTCAAATCTTTTATTATACTATTAAAAGATTATTTATAGAATATTAATCTTTTTATGAACATAAACTTCTAAACAAATATATGCAATGAACTTCTCACTTTTAAAATGTACATATATGAAAAGAACTAGTATTCACGTTTAACAATCTTTATCTACTGCACTATGAAATCTTTGATTACTAGACTAGTTTGACTAGTGAATTAGTGGTTTTCGACTTCAATATCATACTGGTTTCTAAATATTTTTATAATTCATACTAGTTTGTGGCAATTAGCTACATTTTCATTTTTGTTCTTAAAGAACTAAAATTGGGTAGAGATGAGTTACTAGCTTGACTATGATTAAGGCACTTTAAAATATTAGTGGGTTATAGGTTTACAATTTTAGTAAAGGCATCTTTTGATGAACTCGCCCTCACCGTCAAATACAGACCATACAAATGAGTATGTCGACATACGATTTCAAATTATGCCCTCTCGTAAAAAAAATTCTGGCCCCGTTCCTGTATACAGTATAAACAACCGTAAAAGTAGACGTTAATGATTTAAGGTTATGACATTTGTAAATTGAAGTAAAAATCTTAACAAAACGGGGGTTTTAAATCTTATTACAAAGAAAATATAGTAAAAATGAACGGAGTTATCATACAGTATATAGAAATGTAAGTCCCAACTCAATAGATGGTACTACCTGAAGACACCTCTATGTCAATGGTGAGTTTACTTTGCAATATGTTCACTGAACTGGAGACGACCAGTTGCAGTGAGTATATACCAAGTTACTGGATAGATTACTTATTAAGGTGACAATATTAATAAGTAAAAGACAATGCAAATAAGTAAATACTTGTAAAGTAAATTGATGAGATGATATGTATTTTTCAAGTGTAATTTATTTATTAATGTTAAATAAATTACAAGGTTGTTGCGGAACCAAGATAATACAAAGATGTAAATATCCTAACAACCTATGAAATACAATCGATCTAAACTTGGAAATTCTCTTATACAATCGAAACACTTAGAGTTGTGAAATGTTCCTTTTTGTGATTGAGAGAATATTGCACAAGTCACCAAGAATATGTAAATGTCTGAATATGCAAAGTTGTTTCTTGGTTGTGCAAAGACCTCTATTTATAGGCAAAGGTTGACATTGGGATGTCAACCTTGCCGTACAAATATGGTTGAGAGCATTTAAGGAATTGCATTTAATTCCTTGAACATGCTTGATAAAGTAAGACATAAAGTCACTTTATCCAACCTACTTTATGCACTTTTGTACTTTAAACATAGACAATGTGTATTGTCCGGTTAATAGTACATAAAGTAAAAAGGTCTTCCTCGTAATCAATGTAAAGCTTTGTAAGTACTTTACACTGATGGTTCTCCAGTCTTGATCTGGGTAAAATATCCACTGGGTTTCGCTGCCATGTATGTTTTCTATCTTCCATTTGTTGACTTTGACTTCAACTGGAATGACTTCAATTCTTGATCAGATCTCAACTGGAGTGAAGATCCAGTGACATCAACTGTACACTGGCCACTGGACTTCATATATTTCTGGACAAATCAACTGGTCTACAGATGCAACTGGAGACGCTCCAGTTTCCCAGTAAACTGGACCTAACAAGAAACATAAAATGAATTATAAATTTGGTCAAAACTTCCTTGAATATAATATTTCTTGTGGTGTTCGATGTCCTTCTTGTCCAAAATAAAAAATCTTCAAACTTTGTTTAATTTTTAACTGTTAGCACTTGTTTAAAATCAACACCAAAAATTACAACTTTCACACCAAACAACTCATTTATGTTATTTGGGTTAGATGATTTGAGAATATCTTTAAAATTCTTATCCAAAGATTAAACAAATGTTTATGGACCAATGGGGCTTCATCCATAATAATGAGTTTTGTTTTATGCATTAGATATAGGAACTTGGAATTTGTTATCTACATAGTGAGCAAGGATTTATGAACGTGAGTGGTTAAAAATACGCTGGAACTTTTTTCCATTCAAATATTTTTTTTGTGCCACCATAAATATATTGATAGAAAACACCTCTCATGTTTCTTTTTACAAGATCGATTATAGTGTGATATACTATTCATTGTTCATCGGTTCGGTTCTTAATGATGCAACATTATATGCAGTTGTCTCATCATCAACAAACTGATTTTCTTCAAAATGAATTAGATTTTTATCTGTATGAGGTATAGTGTCAAAATCAGTTAAAGAATGACAAATCCTTTTCAAAAGTTGTTCAATTTCATTTAATGTCAAATTTTTGATCTCATCCTCTTCTAGTTCAAGACCTGATGCATGCATATTTGTATATATGAGATGATTCACAAACTCAACCTTCATATAGTATAATATAAAATATTCAACCTTCATTATTTATTTTTTATTTTTTAAAATGGCGTGTTAGTTGGTTTGTAGCTCGAACCCTAGCAATGACATCCAAACGATTTGGCTTAACTTATGTATAATATAAAATATTTGTTGTATATTATAACAGTAATATATAATACAATTTTATCCTTTATTGATATTTCATGCATTCTTAAATCTCAAATCCGTTATATAATGTGACCAATGATAGATTTGTTAGCCATTAAATTAATCTTTTGTTATTAAATTATTTGTATTTAGTTGTAACTAAAATAACGAATTGGTCTTAGGCCAAATGGCCTCTTGGGCCCTCCTTGGGGTTACAGGGGAAGAGATGTTGACTTGTAGACCAGAGATCGAATCTCAATTCCCTATGGTTTCTGCATTTACCTTTTTGGACGCGTGCGGGCCGTGTTATCGCACCCTTGATTTCCAGGGGTGCATTCGGGTTCCTACCTCTAGCATACTGTCCGCTTGGATATCACTTCTATGGTTCGAACCACCAACCAACTAACACGCCGTTCCAAAAAGAAGTTGTAACTAAAGCATTATTTTTTGATAAATAAATATGATATAGTATAGTGGCTTAATAGCCTAGTGGCATCTTGGTAGTGGGATAAGGCCTAGTGACCATAAGGTCATGGGTTCAAAACCCACATATGGGGTTTTCTCATATTTATTGAGTTTCCTCCTGAATTGGTATATTGACATTATTGCCTAGTGGAGATATGATCGGGTGGTGCCCTGATGACACGATGATACTCCAGTGATCCGAATTTTCCGTTACAAAAAAAATGATATAGTATAAAATCTTGTAAAAATATAGCAAAATCAATAAATATAGCTTATGATAATTAAGTAAATTTTTTTTCAGAATGAATATTATATTGCGTTGTATTATATATGTATAAGATGTTACGTTCGAAGCCAAATAATAGTATATGTTTTAAAAATTTATAGGAATAGATAGTTATATAAATAATGTATAAGAAAAATTTTAATGGATATATATATATATATATTATAATATATATATATATAAATGGGTTTTGCTTAATAGGCTGTCATTAACGTGTATAAAATAGTTGAACTTTTATCATAAAAATGGAAGGTATGATTTTTTATGCACGCTAACGACAAACTTAGGACTGTAATTACAGTTTTCCAATAAATATTGGTAAAATAGCAATTCGATTTGATTAGTTGCTTGTGTGAATGACAAATATCCGTTAATTTAAAATCATTCTATGCAAATGATGACTTGTTACGTTCCAAATCGTAATAGTGTACTAAAGAGTAAATTATGGATTTTCATAATATCTAGCCAACTTCAATAGTGATCAAGTTTAATCTCGTAAATATATTTGTGTATAGAAAGTAAATCCATCATTTTATGGGAAGAAAATATACTTCATATTTATTACTTATTAGTGAGATTGGAATTTGATATGAACGAAAACCATCTAGTGATGGACGCTTTCTATCACCATCATTATGTTTGGGGTGTAAAAAAATAAATAAAACTCAATTTAGAACAATTGGCATATGTTTACTTTTACACAAAGTAAAAGTCGTGGTTTCGAGTCTCGTTCCACAAGAAATTTTTTTAATTAATATATGAGAATAATATAGTATGCACAGGTGTCAGCTTACGTAAATAACCCTCAAGAAAACGAGTTTTTGTATTCTTAGGCATTCAAAGGTTTGAATAGTTTGACTGGTTCTGCCCGGGTCTTAATAATTTTTCCTCATGAGCTCTCTCTATACAGTATATTTTATTTTATTTTACTATCTATACCCCTTTATAAAAATTATCACACCACCAATTTTTAAAAATAGTTACACAATAGTTACATACGGAATTACTAAATTACCCTTAATAAACGCTCACTATGGAAAGAGTTTTTATAAAATACCAAATTTGCCCTTAATGAATTAATTTACACTCTAAACTTTTATTTTAATAATTAACACTTTAAGCCCTTATCTTCTAAAAATTTCCACTATCACAATTACATCAACCTACACCACTTGACACCGCCACCACCACCAATAGTACCATCACCGACACCACTAGACCGCCTTCCCCACCACCGCCGCCGCATTGCGCGGGTACCATGCTCGTGTATATATATACTACAACAGATTTCTTCCAATCAATTAATTACGAAAACTACTACAACTAACTCCTTTTATATATATTACATACATACACCTACTCCATTATATATTAGTTCGAGCATCATAGATCTTGCGCTCTTTAATATGAGCATTATTATTCTTAATTACTAGTAAATGATGATCATTAAGGCACTAGCTACCAAAACAAGCGGACTGATTTGATACTCGTATTGAGTTTATATACAAACATCGATCGGGCTTGGCATCATCATCAGCTAGCCATTATTATTTGTCAAACTAACTTAATTCATCAAGCAGCTAGCCTTTTGTAGGTACGTGCAGTGTTGTTCATGATCATCTATCTATCGTCTTCTCATCTCATATATATATAGAGAAGAGATGTGTCGATTCGATCAGTTCTCAAATATTAAAGATTCATACAAATAGTACTACTCTACTAACTAAGTTCCTTCAATTCATCATCGATCGATCCAAAATTAATTAAGATCATCCGATCCATTCAAAGAGATAGACAGGTTCGATCGGTTGAAAAAATGGATGACGACGATGTATTCATAATCAAACATATATCTATAGGAGTTATCATGTCTCCTACTATACACCTCCTGATCATTATAGCAAGTCATGGAAATTAAAACTTTATCTGATATTATTGGAGAGCTAGCAAATTAAGGGCTAATTAACTGGAACAGCTAGCTAACGGGCCGGCCGGCCTCCTGATGTTGATCTATGCCATCTATATATCAATACGTAACATTAATTAATTAATTAATTACTCTACTTTCCGCTAGCTAGCTGCAACCATATATGGCTAGCTAGCTGGGATTACTACTACTTTACCAGCTGCTGCTGCTCAGCTCCTAGTTTGGAAGCTTTCATCATCGATCTGCTTAATTAAATTCTTGTATTAATTTGGCTGCGACTGGCCGGCCGGATATATATATATCCATGAACCTTCCCTCTGCTCCCAACTGGCTAGCTCAAGAGCAAATATATTAAAGAAACACTACTAGCTAGCTGCACGCTTAATTTGTTCACGCAACTTGAAACTGAAATCAATACTAGTCCTAATACCCGTACGATGTACGGTAATTATATAGATTGTATCATAAAGGAATTTGAATATGCCACATACATGATTCGTGAGTATGAAATAAATTGTGGTTAAAGTAAACCAATTATCGAAGATAAATTATAATAAACAGTAATGATAAATATAATATATGTTTAGTTAGAGTGTTGTAGTTACCTTAAATTTTTACAATCACATCAAAAACGGAACTTATAAACATAGTGGATTATGGCAAATTATATAAGTAATGGGAGTTGAAGAATTAAGAAGAAAAAAACAATTTTATTAATGAGAAAACGATCAATCAAATAAGGTTATAATGTGGTTTGTATTTATAAGCCAAAAGTTAGAATTTAATTATAAGTCTAATAAGGAAACTGAATCTATATACAATTAAAAAAGCTAATTTATAAAATAAATAAATTAAAAGAATACATGTCGATCAAAGATTACGCCATGTGTCGTTTCAAGAACATGTCAATCATGTTTTAGTTTATTGGTAGATGGAAAAGCGAATATAAGATTGTTTGACACCTTATACACTAATTTGTTCGACACGCTTAGGTGTGGAACACCTCACATACTAATTTTTTAAAATTTTTTGTAATGAATAAATGTTTGGGCCCCCATGAATTTTATGGATTAAAAAATTAATATGTGAGTGTTCCACACCTAAACTTAGGTACCTAACAGCCTTATATTACCATCCCCCATATATATATATATATGCAGCCCCAATCCAACTCTTCTGTATTGTTAAGTTTAAAGTGTGTGAAAAAGAAATGAAAGGGGTTGAGAAGAAAGTAGAATAAAAGAAAAGAAAGTTATTTTATCACATTGGAAATTTAAAGTTAGGGAAAGAAAGGTGGAAGTTATTCATATTTTTAATTTGTAAAAAATGGAAAATAAAGAGAAGAAAATATGCAATTTTACAATTGTAATCTTTTTTATCTTTTAAAAAAATATGTGTAATATGAATGTAATATAACTACACCAATGCTGATACGAATGTAATATGAATGTAATATAACTACACCAATGCTGATACGAATGTTTTGCATTATACATATCAATCGAAAATATCTATAATTTGCACCTAGAAATTTGTAATGAGTGAACACTCACCACGATAGTCCATTTACAAAATCTATATTAAAATCTATAATTCTATATCCGTGCAATCCGTGCATAATGAAGATAGTAATAATAATAAAATTGAATCAAATCTATAATAAAATCAAACTTTTAGAAGCAAAATTGATGAGAACTAATGGAGACGTGGTGGTAGTAGTTTTTGGGAATGTCGACATATCTAGTTTTTAGGGATCAAAATGTCATTATTCTTATTATGCGGTAGTTATCCTCTCTAATCTTTCCTAATCATCTCAAAAGTGGGCAGAAAAATAATGGAGCATATACAGCTTACAACTTTCTTCTCTAATCATCTCCTCTTTCTTCCTTTCCATGACATCTAAAACTTAAGAATGCAATTTTTTTTCCCCCTTTCCACTCTTTTCCTTTCCCTTCAATAAAAAACTTAACAATGTAAATGAAGCCATTAATTAATTAATTAATGGAAAATTTTTTAGCTATATATAAACATAGCATATATATATATATATGCTATGTTTATATATAGCTAAAAAATTTTCCATTAAAGTGAATATAAAAGTGAATATAAAGTTGTCTCACACCTAAGTTTAGGTGTGGAACCCCTCACATACTAATATTTTAATATTTTTTGTTTAATGAATAAATCACATGGCCCCATAAATTTTATGATTTAAAAAAATCATATGTGAGGGGTTCCATACCTAAGATTAGGTATGAGACAACCTTATATTGACTTCCCCCTATATATATACCCTCTCTCGTTAATTGGTGTAGCCATGCTCGAAAAGTTTCCATGCCACCTAAATTAAGTAGTAGAAGAAGAACCTGCACATTTTGGTGCATGGCCCAAACAATGATAATAATGGCTGGAGTGTGCAACTGGAAGAGGAGACGAGAGAGAGAGATCATTAATTAGGGTTTTAATTGGAAATGCATGCATGAAAGATAAAGAAGAAAGCTTTTCTATTTATCAATGATAGTATGAATATTAACTTAAATTTTTCTCTTTATTGATTAAATATTTTTTTTCATGATGTATCTAAACTTTTGAACCATGAATTAACTTGTAAATTATATAAAGTCTATATTTATTTAGATTTTGCTATCTTGTTGGTTCTGCCAGATGCTAAGAGGCGGATCGATCCAGAAACGGTGTGCGATAATATGAACGGGGTTGTTAATATATATGTAAAGTAACTTCCGATCAAATAACTCAATTGTTGAGTCATGGATTCGCTGAAGACTTGCTGAGTCAAGTACTCGCTGAAAGACTCAGCGAGAGGCTTCTTCAGCGAGCTTCATTATCTTCGAGTTAAAAGGATAAGTTCAATGACTCACCACCATGTTTTGTAAGTCAAATATGGGCGGGAAGATGAAGATAAGAAGGCTGGTCCCCAAGGACACGTGTTGATAGATCAGAATGAAGACATGTGACCTTGTACTAAAATGGTACTAAGGTGTTTCTCTTTCATATCGTTTTGGGAAAGAAACAAGATGGCAAACAGAGATTCCTGAAGACCAGTCTTACACACCAATAGATAGTTGACAACCTTCATGTGTCAACATCTATTGGGTTGTCATGTGATGTCTTTTCTCCTCTATATAAGACATCACTTGACCTAGCCGCAATGGTGTTGGTGTGTGCCATATTACACTTGGTGTGTTTTTCTCTCTTTGTATAATTGTTAAGTTTTTAGTGTGTAAAAAACTTAACAATATTTTCTCTTCTATTTCTTTGTAAAACCGACAATGTATTCACTGTTTAATCAATGTTACTTATGATTAAACATCTTTACTTTCTTATCTTATGTTCTTAGAGTAATTTACATTAGTTGTTTAATTACTTAATTGTTGCAAATTTGGGACTTTCAGTTGGTATCAGAGCAGTGTTTCGATACACTGAAACTGATCTAAAAAGCGCTTGCAAGTTTATCTTTCTTTCTGTACTTTAATTTTCTGCATCTAAAATCTTTTCTTTTCTTTCTTTTAAAACCTTTTCTTTACATGGCTTCGGTTCCTACTCTGGTTAATACCAGAGACTTTGGGTATGTCTCTATCCCACCAAGATTCGAAACTCATGATTTCGGATCTTGGAAAGAGAGAATGCTCCTACACATAGTAGGAGTTGAACCTTACTTGATGACCATTCTGACCAGAGGGCCATATGTACCGGTTCTGGTTACCAGGACACCAGGAGCCACCACTGATGCTCCTGAGGTTGTCTCTGAGCTCATAAAACCAGAAGTACAATGGACAGATGATGAGCGTAGGCTTGTCAATCTGGATGCTCGGTTGAGAAATTTGATCATTACCACCCTTCCCGATGACATAATGAAATCTGTCATCAAACTTTCTACTGCTAAAAAGGTGTGGGATAATCTGTGTACCAGATTCGATGGTACGACAGATGTTCTAGCTACCAAGAAAATAGATCTGAAACGTGCCTATGAAGGATTCTTCTCTCTTCCTAATGAGAGTCTGGATGGCACCTATAATCGATTCAAATGTCTTTTGAATGATATGACAAACGTAGGCATAGAGCATGATACACTTGAAATATGCCACAAGTTTATTGACGTCTTGCCTATCAAATGGCAAGGTCTAAGACAAATTCTTTGAACCACCAAACTGCTAAAAACGCATGACTTAGAATCCCTCTATGGCACTCTTCAATTTGAAGAGAGAGCCCTTGCTCAAAATCTGAGAGCTGAGGCTGAATCTCTAAGGCATGTTGGCTCATCTTCTTCTTCTCTTTCTAGCACATCTCATTCTCATGACCTTCTTGCACTGGTCTCTGCTGAAGTCAGTACTGTCCATCTTGACATCAGCAATTCCACCCCCTCTGACATCCAAGATCTTGACAATGACCTTGATTTCGAGGAGAGACAAAACATGTTCTCGGATTTCATGAATTTTGCCCTTATCGCTGGTAAACGATATTCTAAAAAATGGAATAGTCGTAGGTCGACTCCATTTCAAAAACCAGTGGTGGATAAGTCGCAAGAAGAATGTTGGAGGTGTGGTCGAAAGGGCCATTACCAAAAAGAATGCAAAGTTTCTATTCCTTCTTTGCAGGCAGCGAAGCCCTTTTCTTCATTAGCGAGGCCCTCTTCAGTCAAGCCTGCTGATGAATACAAGAAAAAGTACTATGAGCTTCGAGCAAAAATGGCTGAAGTGGAAGAAGCCAAAGCTCCTGCCAAAGGTCTTGTCGCTGAAGAGCATGACTGGGCTGACTCTGACGTTTCTGACAGCGAGGACTTTGTTGATGCCATCTGCTTTATGGCAACTCGCTGATGATCAGGCGCTGACAAAGGATCAAGTGTGCTCCAGTCAGTGGGTGAATGTCACCATCAAGAAGGTATGCACTTTTTCCTCTGCCTCTGAAGAGGACAAACCTACTATTCTTGAATCTCTTACTTGTGACATTCAATATGTCGAGTCACTTCGTGCTGACCTTCAGTCCAAACTTAACTCAGTTAGTGCTGAGTTAAGTGATAAAGCTGACAAGCTCAAGGACCTAAGAAATGTCCATGTTGAGCTTGAATCTCAAAAGCTTCTTAATCAAACCCTTTCTATATCCAATGAGAAGCTGAAAAATCAGGTCGCTGACCTTGAGAAGATCGTAACCTCATGGTCTAAAGCCTCCAGGATTCATGACCAAATCTTCAGTAAGCAGGTGCCCGCTCAAATAAAAGCCATCATTGGTGGTGATTATGAAACTGCCGCTGTCATAACTAATATGTTCAGCGACGGTCCTGCTCCTGAAGAGAGGATTCCTCAAAGTGCTGTGGCATCTCCTGAGGAAATGCTGAAAAAGTACTTTACCAAAGGAAATGACTATCACTCTGAATTGAATGATGAGTCTCCCTCTCCCAGCACTTCTTCTTCCTCGCAAACTAGCTCATCAGCTAGCTTTGCTAAAACCGTCTTTCCAAATCATCCCATCATTGATATGATGCCTAATGAAGGTCGTGTTCAATATTCCTCCTCCCAAACATTTGAAGGAAATCCTTCAAGTGATGGTTTCAAGCCCCTTGCTCCTCGGCTCTTGACTGTTAAGCCCAATGGTGGTTTCAGCGTTGAACCTTTTAGAAGAAGCAAGGTCGCTATTCCATATGACTACAACACTCCTCAGCGAGCTGTGTCTGATGGTCAACGCGCTGAGAATTCTGTTCCCTCAGCAGTCGCTGAACGCCCTGCGTCTCAGCCCCCGTCTTCTTCTAATACTTCTCCTGCTGGCAGAAAGTCTGTTATGCATGAGCACCTAATGAATAGACGAGCTAAGTTTGTTGATGCTCGTTATCAGCAACCTAATTCTGTCTATGTTCCAAAGGGAACTTTTGTCCCTCGGCAACCAAGACCTGTTCAGCAGGTTAGACCTCCTCAGCTAAGAGGTCAGCAAGTTGCTCAGAGTCGTCATGATTCTCAGCACCTCAGACCTGTTCAGCAAGTCAGACCGCCTCAGCAAGGTGGTTAGCGAGTTGTTCTGAATGATCATGGCCCTTCCTCCTCAAATGCTCAATCTAAGGGCAAGTCCATTCTTGGCCCTATTCCTAAGACTTTACCTGTTCAGCCTAGGAAGAAAAAGACCCCTTCAGTAGCATCAACCTCTTCCTCCAATCATGAGATTTGTGAGTTGAGCAAGCGTGTCAACGACTTGTCCTCTCAACTCAAAGAACTTCTGATTCAAAGTCAGAATGCTGGAAGAAAATGCTATCTATGTGGTGAAAGAGGACACATTGCTGCTGACTGCAATGACAAAGACTCCAGGAATCCTCCTGAAGTAGTCATTCAGCCAAATCTACCCTCAGCTTCCGCTACTCATCCCTCCTCTGTAATCTCTGAGCGAACTCCCCCAGCTGAGTCCAATATCAGCTTGGGTGAAGATGTTGTTCTTACTGATGACAACATTGCTGAATACATTGCCGCTCAGCGAATCTCCTTTCCCCAATCTCATGAAATCATTACCAATGGTAATGATAGTGTATTGGCTGAATATGGGGAAAACAGTCAAGTCAGCAACATGGTTGTTCTCAACACTGGAAGCTCTGTCACTTTTACCTCTGAAGATCAATTCTTCACACGTGAGGTTGCTCGCGACATGCTTTCTTCTCATCAACTCGTTGAAATTTTTCCAGTTGATGAGAACGCTGATCCTAGAGCTCCTCTTTCACTCTCTACTGATGATGATGCTTATGCTCATCTTCCTCTCTACACTGATGATACCGTCAGTGGAGAAAATCTCGATTCTGCCTAAATCCTTCTATTGTTATCCATGCAGGCCTCGCTAGGAAAAGAAGTGTGGTATTTGGACAGTGGCTGTTCAAAGCACATGACTGGATCCAAGGACCTGCTGGATAATTTTGTGGCGACTGACGGTCCCACAGTTGTGTTTGGCGACAACTCTACTGGCCAAACTGAAGGATATGGGTCTCTTAAATGGGCTAATCAAGTTCACTAAGGTTGCTTACATGAACGGATTGAAACACAATCTGATTAGCATCAGTCAACTGTGCGATGCTGACTACAAGGTTATCCTTGATAAGCATCAAGGCACAGTAATTAATGTAAATAAAGAAGTAGTTTTGGTCGCTCCCAGAAAGAGAGATATCTACTTGGTAGATTTCACTCCTGTCAAAACTGACAGTGAGACCTGCTTCTTCTCAAAAGCTGCTTCTCAAATAAATTGGTTGTGGCACAAGCGTATGTCGCATGTGAACTTCAAAACAATCAATTCTCTAGCCAAGAAAAATCTTGTTCGAGGCCTTCCTCCTCTCACGTATGATCAGGACAGGCTCTGTGGTGCCTGTGAAAAGAGTAAAAGCAACCGAGCCACTTTCAAAACTAAACAAGCCAATTCCATCAATGGCTGCTTCCATCTACTTCACATGGACCTTTTTGGTCCAGTGAATGTCCAAAGTCTAAGGGGTAGCAAATACACCTTAGTCATCGTGGATGAGTATTCACGATATATTTGGACAATATTTCTTCATTCTAAGAGTGATGCTGCTGAGGAAATAATCAATTTCATTAAAAAGATGGAAAACCTCAACAGCATACGTGTTAAAGAACTCAGAAGCGACCATGGCACTGAGTTCAGAAACCACACTCTTGAAAGTTTTTGTGCTGATCAAGGGATTAGACAAAACTTCTCCTTTGTTAGAACTCCTGAACAAAATGGAGTAGCTGAAAGGAGAAACAGAACTCTCATTGAAGCTGCTCGAACCATGCTCAGTGAGTCCTCTCTTACTAGTAAAATTCTGGGCTGAAGCAGTTAGTACTGCTTGCTACACTCAAAATAGGTGTCTTATTGTCAAGCGACATGACAAGACTGCCTATGAAATTCTTAAGGGTAAGAAACCCCAAATTGGATATTTCCATGTGTTTGGATGTCCAGTGTTCATCCTGAATGATAAGGATCATTTGGGTAAGTTTGATCCCAAAGCTGATGATGGCTACTTTCTGGGATATTCTTCTATTAGTAAAGCTTTCATAGTTTTCAATACTCGCACTCAAAAAGTAGATGAATCAATTCATGTTACTTTTGATGAAAGCTGTTCAGCGCTAGGAGATCTCTCAAATGAGACATCTGCTGAAGGCATCCTCAGCGATCTTGCTGATCCTTCAGTAGAGTCAGCGACACATCATGATGTTGCTGACTCACCTATTGCTGATACTTCAAGTCTCTCAACTAATGATGAGTATGTGGCAGCACACATTTACTCTATTGATCCAGTTGAGCCTCTCCTTAGGACAGTTAATGCCACTTCCATTAGCGTCACTCCTTTAGATGAACCTCAAGCTGCTGACGGTGATGCTGAGGACATCTTTCATGATGCTTCAGCGACTCCTGTTTCAGGAGACGCTGAGGATGACAATTCTCAGCATGAGGTACCCACTGATACCAGTGACCCTCCTATCAGCAACTCTGCACCTTCTCTACCATTGATCTTTCCACTTATTCTCTTGCACCAAATGATCCTACCTCCACCCTATCCGCTGCTACTCACTCTTCTTCTATTCATACACCAGCACTCAAATGGACTGCTGATCACCCTCTTGACCATGTGATTGGTAATCCACACAATGGTGTCCAAACTCGCTCAGCGACAAGTAATACTTGTCTCTATGTCAATTTCTTATCTCAAATTGTGCCCGCCAATATTGGCGAAGCCATGGCTGATCCTTCTTAGGTGGAAGCCATGCAAGAAGAATTGACACAATTTGAAAGAAATCATGTTTGGTTTCTTGTTCCTCCTCCTTATAAGGAACCCATTGGCACTAGATGGGTCTATAGGAATAAGATGGATGAAGCGGGTGTAGTCATTCGAAACAAGGCAAGACTAGTTGCTTAAGGTTATACTCAAGCTGAAGGCATTGAGTATGATGAAACCTTTGCTCCAGTCGCTCGCCTTGAAGCAATTCGTCTTTTTCTTGCTCACGCTGCCTACAAAGGCTTCACTGTCTATCAAATGGACGTCAAGAGTGCCTTTCTAAATGGTGCTCTTGATGAAGAAGTCTATGTTAAGCAGCCTCCTGGCTTTGAGGATCCAAAGCATCCTCACTATGTTTACAAGCTAAACAAAGCTTTATATGGTCTTAAACAAGCCCCTAGAGCTTGGTATGACACATTATCTACCTTCCTTCTTGACCATGGCTTTCATCGAGGAACCATAGACAGCACTCTCTTCATTTGTAAGAAGAAAGCTGATGTTCTGTATGTTCAGATATATGTCGATGACATTATCTTTGGTTCCTTATCTTCTAAGCTCTGTCAAAAGTTCAGCGCTCTTATGTCTAGTACTTTTGAAATGAGCATGATGGGTGAATTAACCTTTTTCTTAGGGTTACAAATTAAGCAGCTTCCCACTGGAATATTTATCAATCAAGAAAAATATATTCGGGATATGCTGCATAAATTTGACTTCACCCATGTCACTCCAAAAGGAACTCCCATGTCCCCTCCTAATAACCTCCTTGCTGACCATGATGGTAAGTATGTGAATCCTACTCTCTATAGAGGCATGATTGGTTCGCTGATGTATCTCACAGCGAGTCGTCCAGACATCATGTTTGCAACATGTCTCTGTGCTCGCTATCAAGCCTCTCCTCGAGAGTCTCATCTTCTTGCTGTCAAGCGTATCTTTAAATATCTTAAGGGTACACCCACGCTGGGTCTATGGTACCCAAAAGATTCCGACTTTGAGTTGGTTGGATATTCTGACTCCGACTATGCTGGTTGCATGCTTGATCGCAAAAGCACCAGTGGAGGATGTCAACTGTTGGGGGGGGAAGCTGACTAGTTGGACTAGCAAAAAGCAACACACAGTTTCCATCTCCACCGCTGAGGCAGAATATGTCTCTGCAGCGAGCTGTTGTGCCCAAATTCTTTGGATGAAACATCAGCTTGCTGATTATGATTTGGAATATACCAAAATTCCAATCATGTGTGATAATACAAGTGCTATTGCTATTACACACAACCCTGTTCAGCATTCAAAAACTAAGCATATTGATATTCGATATCACTTTATTCGTGACCATGTCATGAAAGGTGATATTGAAATCTATTTCATTCCAACTGATGATCAAATTGCTGACATCTTTACTAAAGCATTGGATGAAACTAGATTCAAATTTCTTGTCAGCAAGTTAGGAATGCTAAATGGGGAATCAGCAACATGACTTATCATGTAGCTAACTCAACGAGTTTAAGTCTGTCTTACTCGCTGAATCTAAAGCAATGAAGAGCTTAAAGTCTTCATCTAGTCCAGTAGCAAACGGCTCTGGTAAAGACTTATCAAATCCGTTTACCCCTGTTGCTTTGGGAAAAAGCAAAATAAAAGCAATGGAGAGCTAAAAGTCTTCATCTAGTCCATTAGCAAACGGCTATGGTAAAGACTTCTTAAATCCGTTGATCCCTGTTGCTTTGGGAAAAAGCAAAATAAAAGCAATGGAGAGCTAAAAGTCTTCATCTAGTCCAGTAGCAAACGGCTCTGGTAAAGACTTCTTAAATCCGTTGATGGCTGACAGTTTGCCAAAAACTGTAGTCAGCGACCAATGTTAGTTGTGAAGTCGCTGACAAAACATTAGACATGTTGAGCATCTTCCAGCATGTGGTCTTTCAAAATAAAACATAGGATATTTTCAAAACTAGTGTTTTTCAAAGTAACTATGTTGGTGACGTGGCAAGATTCTGAACCACATGTTTTTATAAACTCAAACTGAAAGGTCACCTCTATTTCTGCCTTGATCACGTCATTTGTCCGTATGTGACAGTCTGATTGACAGGTTACGACTGCACAATACGGCGCACACTCAAGTATTTTTGGACAAAATTTCTTTTCCTTTTATTTAAACGTTACTCTCAAAATCTTTTTATATTATATATATGTACGTATCGTATGCGTATATATGTATATATACAAAACAGTTGTTGATTACAACTGTTCCACAGTTTGAAAAAGAGGAGAGAGAAATCCAGTTGTAAGATCGTGGTCCACCACCATACCCTATATATACATCCTCTCTCTCACAACCCTATCTTCACGCTTCCATATAACTATTCACTTTCTCTCAAACCAAATATCTCTCTCCATCTGTTCATCTTCTTTCATAAATCTCTTTCATCTTCTTTTCAACCAAATCAATGGCTTCTTCATCTCAATCCCTCAACAACAAGAAAATGTTGAGATCCCTTCTTCTTCTTCCCCCGCTGTACAAAATCCACCTGTTCCTGAACCCCAAGTTCAGGAACAAACTCCTATTACCTATTTAAATTCTCCAGTCTATACTCCGGTTAATGTAAATAAATCTTCAAAGGTTTCCTTTTCTCCCTCGAAGATGATTGTTAAACCCAACAATCATCCATGCATCTCCTGCAAATAATTGCATCATGGCGGACCCAGAAAATATTTTTGTCCATCTTCTTAGAGAATTCTGGTGGACTTGTGATTATGATGATGCAGACAAGTCCATCACTGGGTCTGTCCGCCAGGGGGAGAAGACAATCACCATCACTCCTGCTTCTCTTCGTCTCACCCTTGGGTTTCCACAAGAAACCGATGATAACAAGTTTGTGGCACCATCAAATGAAAGTGAATGGAAGGCATGGTTGCCCTCAATTGGATATAATTATAACTTGATAAACCCTCCAGCGATTCCAAGCAATCCATTAAAGCACAATCTTCCTGGAATCTGGAGAGTTCTGTTCACTCATATGATTCAATGCATGGGTGGAAATTCTGGATCTTACAATCAGGCATCATCTACATCGATGCCCATAATCCACGCTCTTGCTGAAGGACAATTTGTGGATTATGCCCAGCTGATCTTCAATGATATGAAGAACAAGATCAGCATGAACAATAGGTCACACACTGTGCCCTTTACAATATTCTTCTCCCTTATTTTCAAGGAGGCGCTGGGTGATGAGTATGTGCTACCAAATGCTTCAACAATTCCAACAGCAAGGGTTGGAAACAATATCTACAAGCAACCAGCTGAACACTTGGTTGCTCGCCTCACTCCACATATAAAGGAGGTGAAAGGGGGAGAAAGTAAAAGAAGAGGGAGTAAAAAAAAAAAAGCGACTGGGAGGCACACTTCCTACTGATGAAGTGGCTGATACGGTCGCTGTGGATGCTCAAATGCCTTCAGAGGCTGGCTCGCTGGCAAACCCCCCAGCGACCTCCAAAGCCTCCAAAAAGACCAAAGCTAAATCCAAGGCAGCATCCTCAACCCAAAATTTACAATCTTCACCCTCCGCTGACGTCCCAAAACGTAAGCGGAGTGTATCAAAGGGCAACCCCAATGTTAGGAAGTCCACAGCGCTCATGGACACTAGTACCCAAGCCACCCCATCAGCAGCCTCCCAACAGGTTGTTGACGAGTTAAATGGGAACAGCAGGCAGCCACCTTAAACTTCTGTAGGCGAGGTTAGTGAAGATATTGGGTCACCCCAACCCACTAGAGGTCAAAGTCCAACTCCACCCCCAAATAATTCCCCTTCTTCTTCTCAAATACCCTCTGAGTCGTTGACAGCAGCCAGATCACAGGTGATGCTAGAGTCAACAAATTCTACGGCTAATGATGTCTTGGTGGAACAACACACTGAGACTGAGGCACCAGGTTCCCTTACCCCTCCTCCTTCTATTGTCTTGGAAACTGTTAGTGCAGGGACTGAGACAAATATCTTACCAAGTGAAAATGAAACTGATGAAGATCTGGGCAGTGAGTTTGACCTCCAGGATGATGATGCTGAAATCACACTCGCTGCCGCAGAAGAGAGTGAAGAAGAGGCCTATGTTAGTGGTTTCTTGGCAGAAGACTTGGGATATTTGCTGATCTCCTCTCCTCCTACTGAATTTGAGGATATCCCAGAGTCGTTGGCTGATATGCCTCCTCCACCATGCTACTCTCTAAGGCCCACAGCTTCCCATGAACAAGTTGGTCAATTTGGAGATTATGTGCCTGAATTGAATGATGCTGAGCTTCAGCGAAGGGTGCTATACTGTTACCTTCAAAGAATCAAGCCAGCAATTTATGTTGAGGTGGAAGAACTTGATGATGAAATAATCATGGAAGTGCCACCATTGCACCACCCAGATTTTTTCAGCGTTCCTTGTTCTAGGTACCCTGTTTCCTTGAAGGCACTCAAGGTTCCTTCTGCTGATGAAGAACTCACCACTGCTTGTACTGCTGTCGATGTGCCTGGCCTCGATTATGTTGAAACTCGTCAGCTGCAAGAATTGTTGACAAGAGTGCAAATCTGCCAAAGCCAAGGAAATAGACATGGTTACTTATATGCCTGGTTGGTTGATAAGGTAGCTGAATTGAACTTCGGTGCATTGGACAAGTTTCAAGAGTTGGCAGCTGGAAATGAAATTTTGAAAGATGAGCTGGCCACTCTTCAAGGCATGGTGTTTGGCATCACCAAGAATCAAGTTACTGACACCAGGACTCATGAAAAATTATTTTAAAGAAATCAAACATTGCTGAATGAAAGCATGAAAAAGGTCAGCATCTCTAATTCTTCTATCTCTGCTTCGCTTGACAAGTTGAAAGATGAAATCAAGTCAGCAAAGACATCTGCAGAGGTGCTTGGACTCTTACCAGCGCTCCAAGACCTCTCCCAATCAAATATCCTCTTCACTGCTCACCTCCGTCAACTAAATCATACCGTTTCCTTCTTCTCAAAGCATCAAAATGATTTTCACACTTCTATCACCCAAGAAATTACTTCTCTCAAAGACAAACTCTTCTCTCATACTCCTTTCCAAGTGGCTGTTGACAAAAAGCTACTTGAAGAATCTGTCAACCGTACCAAGAAGCTTGAAAAAGAGGTTGGAAATCTGAAGGGCATGATGGTTGAAATGCTGGGCCTCCTCAAGAAAGATAAAGTGGAAGTAGCCAGTTCCTCAGCTACTTCCAAGGGGGAGAAAAACATTGAGGAGGATCCAGCAACTAATGTTGAAACTGTTCCCCAAGCTCCCCTCACTGAAAACATTGGTAATGCTGAGATGGTTGATGTACCGGCAGCAAACGTTGAGGGGGAGCAAACAACAAAAACAACAATTGCTGAGAAGGTTGTTGAACCGGCAGCAAGTATTCAGGGGGAGCAAGCTGAAAAGGTTATTGAACCGGCAGCTGAAGTTGAAAAAGAAAAGGTGCCAGCGAGAGTTGAAAAACCAGTTGTTGCTGAGAATGTGCCAGCAAAACCAATCAATGTTTCTATCTTCAAGCCTACCGCTGAGTTCCACGCTGCCCTTGAAAAGAAATATGCTGATAAGGGTAAAGCAGTTGTGGCTACTCTAAGTAAGCCACCCAAAGTTCCAACCACAGCAAGAGAACAACAAGAAAAGTTAATGGCTGGAGCTTTCCCTAAGCCTTCACCATCTCAAAAGGCAACTTGTAAACTTACTCCTGAAGAAGTTGTGCTTCAGGAGGAGCTAAAAAGGAAAAAGAGAGAAGAAGAGGAGCTCTCTCAAAAATTCATAAGTGAGCAGGTTGTTAGTGAAGAATTGAAAGATGCTGATGATGAAACAAAGAGATTGGCTCAGCAATCTGGTGGATTGGCAGCCTTGAAAAAGAATGAAGAAAAGTTCTTTGCCAAAAGAACAAAAACTTTTGAAGAAAAACAGGCGACCTACCTCAAATCAAGAGAGGTAAGGCAAAGAAAAGAGGAGATCACGTCGATCAAGGTCTCTCTAACCCAACAAGGGATAAATCTTTCCCTACAAAGAAAAGGAGTGCCCAAGTTGTATACTTTGAAAAATGTTACTAAAGATACACTTGGGCCAACTGAATGGATCGAAATTTACAAGCTGATCAAGGACAAGACAGCTGTAAGTTATGAACCGCTGATCAAGATGGCAGGTGAGCAGATAAAACATATTCGCAAAATGGAACAAAAATACAAAGTCAAAGACTCTCTGCTCAGCGCTGCAAGACATCCCTTCCCTCCTCCTCAGCAACCCAGAGTTGGATCAAAGAGATCAGCGTCTGGATCCCATGTCTCTCGTCTCCCCACTGTACTCAGAATAATTCCCAAGACTGATATAGACGAGGAGCCGCTGCTAAATCTGAAAATGCCTTCCAGAACTCTTTTTATGGAAGGTACATATGACGAGAAGCTGGGAGGTTTCTGCTTTTGCAATGTCCATGGTCATGAACTCTTCTTCAGGACCAATGAAATTGGAATTGCTCCCTCTGCTTTCCTTCTGAAAATAAGGAAGTATTGTGCCCAGACTTCTAATGATCCCACGTTTATAAAGATGATTGATCAAGAGTTGCTGAATCCTGAAAGACAACAAGATAGAGCATTTATCGAGGCCAAGCAAGAATCTCAATGGGATTAAGTAGTCTTATGTAATTAATGTAATGCTGATTATTGTAAAGATGTTTGTCATATAAATAATATCAGCATTCCCTAATTCTACCTACTACTCTTAAAGTTCAAACGACTTCTACTCAGCAAAGTCTCCTCAGCGAATAGGGGGAGATTGTTGAGTCATGGATTCGCTGAAGACTTGCTGAGTCAAGTACTCGCTGAAAGACTCAGCGAGAGGCTTCTTCAGCGAGCTTCATTATCTTCGAGTTAAAAGGATAAGTTCAATGACTCACTGCCATGTTTTGTAAGTCAAATATGGGCGGGAAGATGAAGATAAGAAGGCTGGTCCCCAAGGACATGTGTTGATAGATCAGAATGAAGACATGTGACCTTGTACCAAAATGGTACTAAGGTGTTTCTCTTTCATACCGTTTTGGGAAAGAAACAAGATGGCAAACAGAGATTCCTGAAGACCAGTCTTACACACCAATAGATAGTTGACAACCTTCATGTGTCAACATCTATTGGGTTGTCATGTGATGTCTTTTCTCCTCTATATAAGACATCACTTGACCTAGCCGCAATGGTGTTGGTGTGTGCCATATTACACTTGGTGTGTTTTTCTCTCTTTGTATAATTGTTAAGTTTTTAGTGTGTCAAAAACTTAACAATATTTTCTCTTCTATTTCTTTGTAAAACCGACCATGTATTCACTGTTTAATCAATGTTACTTATGATTAAACATCTTTACTTTCTTATCTTATGTTCTTAGAGTAATTTACATTAGTCGTTTAATTACTTAATTGTTGCAAATTTGGGACTTTCATCAATGTTAAGTAACTTTACTAGAGCCGAATTGGGTCAAAACATATCAGACATCGTCTTAACGTACTTTATCAAATTATATTCTAACAAATTTGCAACAATGAATTAATAACTTGTAAATGAACGTATTTACATACCTTGTCAGTCATTGACTACTTTTATATGCATTTTTTAGAAAATAAATGGATTGGTTCAAAGCATAGCCATTCATAATTCCATATTCATATTGATTATAGCTTAATCATTTCATATCATATATTTGTTTGTTTTTAGTTCACCTAAGCAAAGAAAAGAAAAGTAAAGGAACATTTTTTATAAGTCCCACATCGTGTGCGAACAAAAGTGTGGCAGAAGCTGACGAGTATAATTAAGGTCGTGGATATGTTTTCATAATTTCACTGACTCTATCATAAATTTTTTTTCTTGATGAGGGCATTTAGAAAATTGGACAAGCAGGGCATTGCTACTTTTGGGCGTTTTCGAATTTTTTTTGAAAATAGGCATATTTGGGTGGTGTTTGTCAAAATAGTTTTTGCAAAAAAAATATTTGTGAATCTAGTAATTCCGGTAATTCGAAAACCGGACTCACTATTATTGGTCCAATCCGGTAATGGAAAAACCGGACTCAAATTTGAAATATGAGTCCGGTAATACAAAACCGGACTCACTATTATTGGCAATCCGGTAATACAAAACCGGACTCGAGCTTTGTGCAGGAAGAAGACAAAAAAGCTACTGCACCACGTGACACACTTACAGGAAGAACAGTGGGATGTGGCGGGGACTTCGAGACCGGGTTTTTTATGACCGGACTCAGTTTTATATATATGCAAAATACCAACCGCATATATTAGTTACATAACATCTCCTTCTCATATATCTCCATCAAAATACATACATATCTATAAAAATGGCCGGCCAATCATCGAATGGTGGTGGTGCATTCCCAAACCTGACTAACTTTGGAATGAAAAACAACATTCGGGAACACATGCGTTTGGATAACAGGGATAAAACGGAGGTGGCAGCTTTAATTCAGCGGTTAAGTGCGAGAAAGGCGGCTATCGAAGCCGAGATTGCAGAACGTTTAACAGTGGTCCGTCCTAACGTCCACGACACCGGCTACCTGCATACCTGCAGCAAAGGGTTGGGTGGTTGGAACTAACGATTCACCATTTTACTCATGCCGATACCTCATTAACGCATACCATTGACAGCGGGGAATTCTTGCTAAACAATGATCCGGTGCCGCGTCGTAACGCTGGTAGTCGGCCTGAAGGTTACGTGACTGATCCGGGAGAGGAATACGCTGAAGACCCCCAAACTGCAGAACCTGATTATGAACACTATGAATACATTCACCGTAATGATGGTGACAGTGACGTGTCGTCTTCTGATTCTCGATTTGGTTCGCTTTATAGAGGCTAAAATAATGATTGTAATTTTAATTATTAGGATTTATGTAATTTGTTTAAGTTTTAAATAAAGTATCTCGTTTTATTAGTTTTTAATGTTGGTTTTATTTGTTTTTTATTATAATGTGACAAGAACATCTAATAACAAAAAAAACAGAAAATTGAAATTAAAAGGTGCCACATTAGAAGAAAACACATATAAATTCAGTTTAAAACAGATAAAAAAACAAACAATAAGGGAAACAAATAAAAACGACAAGATTATTGATTTTGTTGAGTGCATGTTTTCCTATTATGACCCAATCCGTTGCAAAGGCCACATCTTGCTTGTTGTCTTGAGGTTGAAGACCTGCTGGTAGAACTCTCATCCATCTCGTTACGGTACCGTCTGGTGCGTCTCCTACCCCTATGCATGACCAGTTTTGCCGGGTCTCCTTGGATCTTACAATCGACCTCTGCCCAGTGATGAACGTCTCGGAGAGGAGCAAGTGCACCACTATACTGATTTATCCAAGTCCTGGTTGAGTACCTCTTACTTGGAAGATTAGCAGCTCCCTCCCGTCTAAATCCGCAAACAGCAATGACATGAGAACATGGAAACCTTTGATGTTTCCAAGCTCCACATGAGCATTTTTTCCTATTTTCCGTCATGACAACATTGTATGTGTACTCGCTATTTGCATTTCTTTGGTTTGTTCTAACCGTGTACAAACCTTGACGTTTATCATACACATCCACCCTATGGGCTGTTGAGGCTCTTTCACGCATCTGAAAAACCTACTGTTTGATCAAATAATCGCACTATAACTCAACCGGAGGTGTGAGTGGGTTTGGGGTGTTTTGTTGGCAATTCCCTTCCGGTTAGAGGGTCGAAGACCGCTTTACGCCTATTGTTGGTGATCCTAAGCCGATTCATGCGGCTCGGGGTTTATGAGATGATTTAGGGTTTATGGATGAATTTGTAGGTCGAATACGTGTTAAAAGGGTTTTTGCATGTTGAATGATGGCGAATGAATGATCTGCCGTATGGTTCTTCCTCTATTTATATGTAAAATCTTAGAGAGGAAGATAGGGATTTAGGGTAAATCTCTTCTTCTTATTCGTGATATCTTCTAAGTATGGAATATATATCTAGGACTCTTAAACTGTGTCCTAGTTTATAGGAACGTCTGATTTCATTCCCTTATAGGGAGGTCGGATAAGTATGGAATAGATTTATATGTATCCGTTCCTTATTGCCTCGAGAGCTCCGGATTTACGGAGGTATGCATCGTAGCTTCAGCTACGGATAGGTCTGCTTGATACAATATATTAGTACCTTCGCTGTTTACGAAGGGTCCTTCGTATCCAGTCTTTTATACGGAGGTAAAGCTCCGTATATGGTATATCATCAAGCCCCACAGTCTGATGGGAAAGTCTATCTGTAGAGTATCGCATTAGACTTCAAAAATATTCTGAAAAAATAGAATAAAATAAAAGC
The DNA here is from genome assembly GCA_034093135.1 of Erigeron breviscapus. Lineage (NCBI taxonomy): Eukaryota > Viridiplantae > Streptophyta > Magnoliopsida > Asterales > Asteraceae > Erigeron > Erigeron breviscapus. The sequence continues at coordinate 229,268,675 of CM067167.1, read as the reverse complement.
GTACCTTCGTAACCGGGATTCAAAAAGAGCTTCGGTGTTCAGAATGCATCGTATCTTCTCCGGAGCTCGGTTTAAGGGTAATTTCGATATTTCACAGTGCCACGTATATATCCCATCAAAAGTTTTAATTCGTGCGCGCTTATCCCAAAGAGAAAACCAATCGACGGTTTTAGTGGGTTATGCGCCGGTTTTTCAAACCATTCATTCTGTCCCCTATTTAATTTCGACGGCTCCGAAGATTTCTTTTCCACTTCTGTTTACTGTTACGCTTCCTTTTCATCATCAATCATCATATTCCTTGTTCGGTCTTCATCGTCACTATGGATCGTAATCACTTCCGTATCATTAGCACCACGTATTCGGAGATGACTGATGATGATGTCTCGTGGTTCCGCCAATGTTTCTGCCGCCCTGACGACTCAGAAATTAGGGTTCCGGGGCAATCAGAATCAATTCTTGATGCGCCTCCTGGATTCGTAGGTATGTATACCGCTCCTTTCTCTGGTGGTAATCTTAGGTTTCCCCTATCCCCTTGGTTTTTAGGGTTACTTGATTACCATAATCTGCATTTATCTATGGTTCACCCCTTAGAGATTACTATGATAGTGTCGTTTATCATTGTTTGTCGGGCATTCGATATAGAGCCCAGGATTAGTTTGTTTGGGTATTTTTTCAAATTTGGCATTCGTGATGGTTGGGTTATGGTCGAGGAGAGGCCTGGTAGGTTGTTTTTTGATATAGGGGATTCATATATGTTGAATTGGAGGCCGGGGTTTTTGTTTTTCAGTGAGGAATATATTCACCCACTGTTCAGGGGTATATTGGATAGGAATAGGTTGGTGCCAAGGTTATCATTTGAAGATAATGAGCGTGCTTGGGATTCTCTTGACAATGAATTGATTCGTCAAGTGCACAGGTCTCCGTTTGCGTTGGTTACTTATCCCTCTGTGATTCTGTATCTTGCTGGGATTACCATGTCATGGGAGGGTTCTCCTGATCATCCTGTCTTGATATGGTGTTGTGAAGGTAGCATTCTTCTTTGCTGCTTGTTTCTGCTATTATGTTACTTTCTTTTTTCTTTGACATTCTTGCATTACATTTGCAGAGTTGACACTCAGGGAGGCTGTGACCATGAATCCTCAAGGCATGGTTGTTGGTAGGAGGCCTTTGTCTCCTTCGGATGAGGAGGGTCCCCTTTTTGCAAAGTGTCCATTTGGCTCTCAAGGAGTCAGTTTTAAAGTTTGAGGCTTTAGAACTTGATAATCAAAAATTATTTTCTGATTTTGAAAAAGCACAAAAGATTATCAAGTCATGGGTAAAAGCATCTGGCAAAAACTACGATGCATTTTCATGAACTTGACTTCTAAGAACTATAGATGCCCAGAAGAATGCATGGAAATCTGGAGATCTGGAGATGGCAGCTCTCATACCAGATCTTCATGCATTGCCTCCAGCTCTCAAGGTTGAAACACCTTATGATCAACCTGAAGCTGTTGAAACTGAAACCTTTGAGACCACCCCCTTTGAGGTTAAAACTGGAGCCGAACAGGCTAAAGCTCCAGTCAAAAAGGCCACTGGTAACAAGCCTTTACCTCAAAAGTCTAAGGTGCCCAAGACCCGACAGAATAAAGCACCAGTTGAACCTAGGTCCAAGGTTCAACTGCCTGAAGAAAATAATATTTTGGTTAATCTGGAAAGACAACTCCAACTTTTGTCTCGACAGGTTCAGAGTTGTACTGCCCGGATTAACAATCTGGAAGGAGGTTTATTACCTCCAGTTTTCAAACAAAATATTAAACCACTCTCTTTAATACCTAAACAACAGAATGTTCCTTCTGGAACAAAATGTGGTAAAAATAAAGGGAGTAAGTATCAAATACCAATTGTTTTCACTCCTGCACCTGGAGCTGGTGATAATGCTCCAGATGCAGCCTCCAGTTCAACACCTCAACAATCAACTGTAGCTTCTGTAGAGAAGTCCAGTGGATCCATCAAGAAAAGATGGGTTCACAAAAAGAACTAATGATTTTTGTGTGTGTGTAGGGCGATCGAAAGAAAAATATCTGGTATCTGGACAGCGCTGCTGGCCGGACTATGACCGGATGTAAGCCCCTACTGGAAGAGTTCACTGTCCAAGATGGACCGACAGTGACGTTTGGTAACGATCAATCTGGAAAGACTGAAGGATATGGTGTGCTCAATAATGGACAAGTCGAATTCAAAAGAGTTGCATTTGTGAATGGTTTGAAATACAACCTGATCAGTGTCAGCCAACTTTGCGATGATGGCTTCAGAGTATTGTTCTATATTGCACAAGGCACCATATTTAACAAGGATTGGAAAGTGGTGATGATTGCACCAAGAAAAGGGAATGTGTACATCATGGATATGGAACCAGCTCCAAAAGAGCAATGTTTCTATACCAAGGCTGATGAGGACACCAACTGGCTATGGCATAAAAGATTATCCCATCTTAATTTTAAAAACATTAACAAGTTGTCTCGCAAGAAACTGGTTGATGGGATACCTCAAATTTCCTTCAATAAGGAAAAGCCATGTCCAGGGTGTGAGATGGGCAAGCAGAAAAGAGCCAGTTTTAAAACTAGGCAAAATTTTAGCATCACTGAACCTCTTCACATGTTTCATATGGATCTTTTTGGTCCAGTGAATGTTCAAACTAGAGCTGGAAAGAAGTACACTCTAGTTGTGGTTGATGAATTCACCAGATATTGCTGGGTGGTATTCATCAGATCCAAAAGTGATGCTCCTGCTGAAATCATCTCACTTATCAAACGAATTGAGCTCAAGTATACTCGAAAAGTTTGTCAGTTGCGAAGTGATAATGGTACTGAATTCCAAAACAAAGTACTTGAAACATTTTGCAATGACACTGGCATCTCTCAAAACTTCTCATCAGTTCACTCTCCAGAGCAAAATGGAGTTGTTGAAAGAAAGAATCGTACACTGATAGAAGCCGCCAGAAGTATGCTATCTGAATCTGGTCTTCCCACCAGTTTTTGGGCTGAGGCAGTTGCAACTGCTTGTCACACCCAAAACCGGTCAGTCTACATCAAGAGACATAAGAAGACTGCCTACGAAGTACTCAGGAATCGTAAACCAAATATTGGATATTTCCATGTATTTGGTTGTCCAGTTTATATACTGAACGATTCCAGTCAGCTTGGAAAGTTTGATGCAAAAGCTGATGAAGGGGTATTTTTAGGCTATTCAGATATTCGAAAAGCCTTTAGAGTTTATAATTATAGACTACAAAAGGTGCATGAGACAATTCATGTCACATTCGATGAATCAACTGAAGCAATCAACAAGAGACCAAGCCTTGATATATCTCCAGTCGTTCCAATTAATTTTGGTGAAACTGACCAAGTTCATCGGTCAGTTGTTTCACCAGAAGATGCTTCCAGTTACAACAAACTGGAACCAGTTAAGAAGAAGAACACCTCCAGTGACACATCATTTTATCCTTCTATCAACTTCAACTTACCACAAGAATTGGTAATTGGATCTGATGTACGTGCCATTCCAATATCAGCACCAGTTCAAACACCTACCTCTCCAGTTCTTCATGAAATGCCTTCAAATGAGGAATTTCATGATGCTAATCGAGACCTCATTGACTCTGATGAGGATGTAGAAGTTGTTTGGACTGATCCTTCACCAGATGCTGCTGCAACTGAAGAAGATCTCCAGGTGACTTGCACTGATATTGTAGTTCACCAGCCTAGTCAATACACTAGATGGACTCGAGCCCACCCAATTGAACAGATTGTGGGTGATCCAACTAGTGGGGTTCAGACTAAAAGAGCCACCAGTGAGCAATGCTTAAACGTCACCTTCTTATTTTTAATTGAACCAAAGAAGATTGACGAGGCTATGGCAGACCCAAGCTGGGTGGAAGCTATGCAAGAAGAGCTCCTCCAGTTTGAAAGGAACAATGTTTGGGAGCTTGTTCCTTGTCCACCAGGGTTAAAGAAAGAACCTATTGGTACCAGATGGGTCTACCGAAACAAAATGGATGAAGATGGCCATGTTGTAAGAAACAAGGCCAGACTAGTTGCCCAGGGTTATTGTCAAGCAGAGGGCGTTGACTTTGATGAAACTTTTGCTCCAGTTGCAAGACTTGAAGCCATAAGAATATTCTTGGCTTATGCAGCCCATCTGCAGTTCAAGGTCTTCCAGATGGATGTCAAAAGTGCGTTCCTTAATGGAACATTGGAAGAAGAAGTTTATGTTAAGCAGACTCCAGGTTTCCTTGATGAGAAGCACCCTCATTGGGTTTATAGACTGAACAAAGCATTGTATGGTCTAAGACAAGCCCCAAGAGCCTGGTATGATACTTTAACTAAACATCTTCTTAAAAATGGCTTTCAAAGAGGTGCAATAGATAATACCTTGTTTATCTTGAAAGAAAGAGGTAATATCTTATTGGTACAAATTTATGTTGATGACATTATTTTTGGTTCAACTGATGATGCAATGTGTAAAAAGTTTTCTAAAATCATGTCATCTGAGTATGAGATGAGTTTAATGGGTGAATTAACATTTTTCTTAGGTCTTCAGATTAAGCAAACTGAAAATGGAATTTTCATAAAACAAGGAAAATATGTCAGAGATTTGTTAAGAAAATACAAATATGATTCAATCCCATCAAAAAACACACCTATTGCAGCACCATTGAATTTGGACTCTGACCCAACTGGCAAACCAGTTAACATAACTGACTATAGAGGTATGGTTGGTTCACTGATGTACTTAACTGCCAGTCGACCAGATATAATGTTTGCAACATGTTTATGTGCCAGGTTTCAGGCTAACCCTAAAGAATCACATTTGCACACTGTAAAGCATATCTTTAGATACCTGAAAGGGTGTCCTAATCTTGGTCTTTGGTACCCCAAAGGCTCAGGATTAGATCTAATGGGTTATTCAGATTCTGATCATGCAGGTTGTAAGATAGATAGAAAATCAACAACTGGTGGTTGTCATTTCCTTGGAGGGAAACTGGTAAGTTGGACCAGCAAGAAGCAGACTTCAGTCTCTATGTCCACTGCTGAGGCAGAGTACATTTCTGCGGCCAGTTGCTGTGCCCAGATTCTCTGGATCAAGAACCAGTTACTAGATTATGGTCAGAAGTTTACTAAGACCCCAATCTTTTGTGACAACACCAGTGCAATTGCTATATCTCACAACCCAGTGATGCACTCCAAAACAAAGCATATTGACATCAGGTATCATTTCATTCGAGATCATGTTATGAAAGGAGATATTGAAATTCATTTCATCCCCACTGACAAACAGTTAGCTGATGTTTTTACTAAACCTCTCGATGAGAAAACCTTTAAACATCTCATCAGCGAACTGGGAATGTTAAACCCTTAACTGGAGCTTTCTTTGTTATTAAACGCGTCAGTGACACTGATGAAGTTCTCCAGTTGAGGAGGTCCAGATAATCCTTGCTCGCCAGGCTATCGAACGCCTTTGTGATACTATCCTGGCACTAATTGATTTCTGGATCATCATTTTAGGGGGAAAGACTCAAAATAATTTTCTGACTAAAATTCGTTTTTGTTTGAAAATGCAACTGGAGAACTCTTCAGTTGGAAACTGGTACTGGATTGATCCTCCAGTTACCAGGTTCAGTCTTGTCTTAATTTTTATAACGTTAGAAATACTTGGTCAATATGTGTGACACGTGATGATACTCGAGTGTTTTAAACCACTTGATATCGTGATCTGACGTGTTTGAAACCATTTTAGTACTTGACAACTGTTTGTATTGGGAAAACAAAAGTGAGTGGGCGCGTGGGTAAGATAAGCCGTCGTAGCATTTAATGCTGACATGGAAGCATTTAATGTTTACATGGCAAATTATTATTTTATTTCAAAATTCAAACCAACTTTTGTGAAAATATCTTCAAAAAGGGATTTTGTTTATTAAAATATAATTTTGGTGTTTCATTGGGATCTTGAATCCTTATAAATACCCTTATTTACTCCGAACTCATTTACTTCCTTTTCTTACATTCTTTCATTTACTTTCCAATCATCAAAATCGCTTCATTCTTCTCTTTGCTTCATAAATCAAGAACCCTAAATCCCAAATTTCATTTTCATTCTTCTATTTGCTTCATAAATCAAGAACCCTAAATCCCAAATTTCATTTTCATTCTTCTCTTTGCTTCATAAATCAAGAACCCTAAATCCCAAATTTCATTTTCATTCTTCTCTTTGCTTCATAAATCAAGAACCCTAAATCCCAAATTTCATTTTCATTCTTCTCTTTGCTTCATAAATCAAGAACCCTAAATCCCAAATTTCATTTTCATTCTTCTCTTTGCTTCATAAATCAAGAACCCTAAATCCCAAATTTCATTTTCATTCTTCTATGGCTCCTAGATCATCTCGTTCAAGAGATGTAAATCTCTTGACTGTTCCATATAATCCCTCACCAGATGTCACACAGGCACCTGGTGCCCCTAGTAGTGCTTCGGTCATAAAACTAATTCCAAATAATCCTATGGCCAGCCTACGAGGATCTCAAGGGTCCGATACCCTTATTGGTAGAATTCAAAAGTTTTTGAAGAATTCTCCAATAGGACCCTCATTCTCTCTAAACCCACGTAAGTTGTTTCACAACTACTTATGTGAGTTTTGGTACACTGCCGTTCTTTCTTCCGATTGTTCCTCCATCAGTTTCACATTAAAGGATGGAACAATCCAGTGTACCTTGTCAGCTGATACATTGAGGGATGCCTTACGCCTCAATTACTGGAGAGAGGGTGAATCTCCAGTCGTCTTGCCCCCTAATATAAACTTTCGCCAAGTACTCCTGGAAATGGGACACAGGGAGTGTTTGGAGAATGGGGTGTTAAAGACAAAAGGTGCGATGACCATGAAGGGCCTTACACTTTCATGGAGGTATTTTTTCATCCACCTGGTGAAGAGCATGGGTGGGAGTTATGGTGGACTTGACCAGATTAACTCCTCGCAAGCAGAGATGGCTTACTGCTTGTGGAACGGATTGAGAGTGGACTTTGCAGATATTTTGTATAGAAGCCTAGTACAAAAACTGAAGGGCTCCAGGGGTGTGTGTATCCCCTTTTCAAGGTTTCTCTCTCTCTGTTTTCAACAAATTCTGGGCCATGAAGAGTATAAAAGTACAGATTCACCGTACACAAGGCCAGATATGTTGAGGAATCTAGACTCTCTGGTATCTGAAGCTGGAGAGGTCGAAATTCCAGAGCGAATGCTACTGGCATTTGCTAAAACTGATGCACCTTTGGAAAGTGAATCAGAAAGACAATTGGGCGGGCCTCAAAATAATGAGGGACCCTCCAGTTCCTCTCAAGTTGTGGTTGAGGATAGAGCAACCATAACTGAAGCAACTCCAATCACGTCTATCCCCGGTGAAGATACTTCGGTATCTGAAGCTGGAGAGGTCGAAATTCCAGAGCGAATGCTACTGGCATTTGCTAAAACTGATGCACCTTTGGAAAGTGAATCAGAAAGACAATTGGGCGGGCCTCAAAATAATGAGGGACCCTCCAGTTCCTCTCAAGTTGTGGTTGAGGATAGAGCAACCATAACTGAAGCAACTCCAATCACGTCTATCCCCGGTGAAGATACTTCGGTATCTGATCCTTCAACAGATGTACCTATCCAGGAAACTGGGGAAGGTCATCTGGAGACTGTCCAGGTAACTGAACAGCCCTCAGTTACATTCATGGATCTGGACATGAGTGTTAATGACGAGGAAATCCTTATTGAATCTTCGAATTCTGAAGGTACTGAAACAGACCAGGAGATTCTTGATGCTTCTGTACAAGCACAAGACCCTTCATCTCCAGTCTCACTTCCAGACGCATCAATTTCATTTTCACCACCACAAATAAATGTGCCTATAGATATATCTTTACCAACAATTTCCGCTCCCTTACCAACTAGGAAATTCTCACTTGCTCAAGAAATGCCCCCACCACCGTCGCCATTGTTCACACCTGAGCATTCTTAGCATGAACAACACATTGAATTTCCAGTCCTTTCTTCTTCCACCACTCCTTCTATATATTCAACTGCTGGCCTGACAACTGGGAGACCTCCATCAGTTTGCCTCCTCCAGTTGCTCCAGTAGTAACTGCAAGTGGTCCAGTGACACCTTCTCCTTTGTCACTAGACAGTCAAGTTGTCTCCATTCAAACCGATCTCCAAAACCTTCTAACCAGGGTGGAGGAGATTCAGAAGACACTTGACAAGAACACCAAGTCTTTCTCCAGATACCACAAGGACTCTTTGACAAACATCAAGGTGGTCGATCTGGGGATAAACAAGTTTTCTTCTAATGAAGACTTGGTGTTTGGAAAGCTTAATGAGTTGGTCACTGGCTGCAACAATCTGGCTGGTACTCTAAAAGAAGCCTTTGACCTAACTCACTCCAAGGTCACCAGTTCAATCTCCAACCTGCTAGGAAATACTGTCAGAACTTCAGAGGTTGACTTGAGAGAGATTGAAAGGCAAGTTAAAGAACTTATTGAAAGACCTGGCCTAGATGTAACTGGCCTTGGAGAGCAGTTGATGTCTTCAGTTGGTCAGAAGATAGAAGATACGTTAGGTGCTAGAGAAGAACGTTTGATTGAAAGGGTGATGTCTGAGATCACCAAGCTGGCCACTCCTCAGGTTGATCTGGCCCCACTTACCAGTGAGATCAACCAGTTGAGGGGTAGCATTGAGAATTTGAACACCCAAGTATCTCTACATACTGAATCATTAAATAAACTGACCACTGAAGTAGAGAATATGAAGAAGAATGATGAGGAAGTGAAGGAAAGGGTTGTCTCTGGGTTGGATGAAGACTCCAAAAATCTTGAATGAATTGAAAACTGGTCAAGACCAAGTTGTTGCAAATGTCTTGACCCAGTCAAAGGAGACGAACCACTTATGGAGGTCCTTCAGGATGATGTGTGGGATCTTTAAAGAGTGCAAGAACTTGCAATCATGGCAGCCTCTTGACCGGTTGCCATCTCACCCCTCTGAATGGGAAAGTATTCGGGCAGGTCTAGAGACTGCCAAGGGGGAAAGAAGTCAAGTTCATGCACCAGTTGCACCTGGAAGGACTTCAACTGGAAGGGAATTGGTTGTAGCTACCAGTACTGAAGCTCGTGAGCAAAGGGTAGGTGGATCTGGTGGTACTCTAAAAGAAGCCTTTGACCTAACTCACTCCAAGGTCACCAGTTCAATCTCCAACCTGCTAGGAAATACTGTCAGAACTTCAGAGGTTGACTTGAGAGAGATTGAAAGGCAAGTTAAAGAACTTATTGAAAGACCTGGCCTAGATGTAACTGGCCTTGGAGAGCAGTTGATGTCTTCAGTTGGTCAGAAGATAGAAGATACGTTAGGTGCTAGAGAAGAACGTTTGATTGAAAGGGTGATGTCTGAGATCACCAAGCTGGCCACTCCTCAGGTTGATCTGGCCCCACTTACCAGTGAGATCAACCAGTTGAGGGGTAGCATTGAGAATTTGAACACCCAAGTATCTCTACATACTGAATCATTAAATAAACTGACCACTGAAGTAGAGAATATGAAGAAGAATGATGAGGAAGTGAAGGAAAGGGTTGTCTCTGGGTTGGATGAAGACTCCAAAAATCTTGAATGAATTGAAAACTGGTCAAGACCAAGTTGTTGCAAATGTCTTGACCCAGTCAAAGGAGACGAACCACTTATGGAGGTCCTTCAGGATGATGTGTGGGATCTTTAAAGAGTGCAAGAACTTGCAATCATGGCAGCCTCTTGACCGGTTGCCATCTCACCCCTCTGAATGGGAAAGTATTCGGGCAGGTCTAGAGACTGCCAAGGGGGAAAGAAGTCAAGTTCATGCACCAGTTGCACCTGGAAGGACTTCAACTGGAAGGGAATTGGTTGTAGCTACCAGTACTGAAGCTCGTGAGCAAAGGGTAGGTGGATCTGGTGGTAATGGAGATAGGGGGAATGTTGTGATGGACAAGGGTAAAGGATTGGCTGTTGAAGCATCTGCCCAGCCGGCCACTGATGAAATGTTAGAAACTGGAAATACTGACATACTTCCTCCAGTTTCAGATAGTGATAGCAGAAGACTGGCCAGACTTGGAAATGACATTAAAGAAAAAAAGAAAATGAAACAAAGAAACCAAGTGGAAGCCAGGGCACATCTTGCTCAAATCAAGTTGCTTGATATGAGTGATGCCAATCTGTTGGGTATCACTAAGGAGGAGTATCTTAGGGTTAAAAATGATCCCAGGATAGTTGACCAGTTGAATGAAATGCTAGATGTAGAACTGGATAGACACTATGTTGAGGATGAGGCAGAATTTGATGCCAGAAGTTTAAACATTTCAGTGGAGAAGGCTAAAGAAATGAGGGCCAGTGGGATTCTGAAGAGAATTGCAAATGTCAAAAAGGTTGTGAAGGATGTTTTGAATCCACCAAGGAGAAGGATTCCACAACCAAGAAGACCACTGACAAAAGATGCAAGGGATGCTGACCTTAGCACATTCGTTGAACCAACTGGCGAAGTTTCAAATGAAGACATTAAGTCCGCTGTACTGGCTGCTGGTGCTGGGAGTATAAAAATCACAAATGAATCTGAAGCTAGAAATTACTACTCCCAGATCATGTCAACCAGAAGACATGGTGGTACTATTAGTAGTGTCAATGTTACAATCAAGCCAGGCACCAAGGTTTTTCAAATCGAAGTTAAGTATACTGGTGGGCCACTGGTTAGAACTGATGATCCTGGTGCCATGCAATATGGGTTCAGCGAATGGGTGGAGATGGTGAATGTTTTGGATGCTAAGGCACAAAAGAATAGGTTTGAGAAAGCATGGGTAAACTTTCTAAGGGGGAAGATTCAACATAAAGAAAATCTTGAGCAAAAGTTGAATATTGACCCTGAAGATACTCAGCCTATCTCTTCAGTTGCCAAGAGAAGAAGAACTGGTGAAGGGACATCTCATTAAGTTCTTTCTTCAGTTTATCTACATGTAATTTGTATTTACATTCTGTAACTTGTATAAATTTCATTCCCTTGTATAAATGAAGTTACCAGTTTGTAACCACAAGGTAGATAAAAGATTAAAATCTAACAAACCTAAAAGAAAAACCTAAGGCATTTATTGATCTATAAAAATGCCTTAGATAACTTAAATAGATTTAAATCGAACAAAGTCTCTCCAGTTCACACTTGTACAGATACAAGAACTAGAAAAGACTTAGACTATATTTCTAGACAAATAGGGGGAATTTGTTAGGACCAGTTCACCTGGTAAACTGGCCAGTCTCCAGTTGGATCTGGTGACCAAGATGATTTGTCGAGAAATATATTGAAGTCCAGTTGCACCGTACAGTCAACGCAACTGAAGACTTCCTCCAGTTGAGAACTGACCAGTTGAATGAAATGCTAGATGTAGAACTGGATAGACACTATGTTGAGGATGAGGCAGAATTTGATGCCAGAAGTTTAAACATTTCAGTGGAGAAGGCTAAAGAAATGAGGGCCAGTGGGATTCTGAAGAGAATTGCAAATGTCAAAAAGGTTGTGAAGGATGTTTTGAATCCACCAAGGAGAAGGATTCCACAACCAAGAAGACCACTGACAAAAGATGCAAGGGATGCTGACCTTAGCACATTCGTTGAACCAACTGGCGAAGTTTCAAATGAAGACATTAAGTCCGCTGTACTGGCTGCTGGTGCTGGGAGTATAAAAATCACAAATGAATCTGAAGCTAGAAATTACTACTCCCAGATCATGTCAACCAGAAGACATGGTGGTACTATTAGTAGTGTCAATGTTACAATCAAGCCAGGCACCAAGGTTTTTCAAATCGAAGTTAAGTATACTGGTGGGCCACTGGTTAGAACTGATGATCCTGGTGCCATGCAATATGGGTTCAGCGAATGGGTGGAGATGGTGAATGTTTTGGATGCTAAGGCACAAAAGAATAGGTTTGAGAAAGCATGGGTAAACTTTCTAAGGGGGAAGATTCAACATAAAGAAAATCTTGAGCAAAAGTTGAATATTGACCCTGAAGATACTCAGCCTATCTCTTCAGTTGCCAAGAGAAGAAGAACTGGTGAAGGGACATCTCATTAAGTTCTTTCTTCAGTTTATCTACATGTAATTTGTATTTACATTCTGTAACTTGTATAAATTTCATTCCCTTGTATAAATGAAGTTACCAGTTTGTAACCACAAGGTAGATAAAAGATTAAAATCTAACAAACCTAAAAGAAAAACCTAAGGCATTTATTGATCTATAAAAATGCCTTAGATAACTTAAATAGATTTAAATCGAACAAAGTCTCTCCAGTTCACACTTGTACAGATACAAGAACTAGAAAAGACTTAGACTATATTTCTAGACAAATAGGGGGAATTTGTTAGGACCAGTTCACCTGGTAAACTGGCCAGTCTCCAGTTGCATCTGGTGACCAAGATGATTTGTCGAGAAATATATTGAAGTCCAGTTGCACCGTACAGTCAACGCAACTGAAGACTTCCTCCAGTTGAGAACTGACCAAGTTGAAGAAGCATTCCAGTTGAAGTCGAAGACAACAAATGGAAGATAGAGAATGGCAATGGCAGCGAAGCCCAGTTGGCATTCTAGTCAGTTACAAACTGGAGACCATCAGTGGAAAGCCCTTACAAAGCTTTACACTGATTACGAGGAATTGACTTGTATGCTTTATGTACCTTTACCCGGATAATAAGCCTTATCTTATTATTTAAGTATTAAAAGGTACATAAAGGTGGTTATGAAAAGTCACTTTAACATGCGACTTTACACTGCTTTTTAAGGAATTATATGCTATTCCTTAAATGCTCCCAACCACATTTGTACGGCTAAAGTTAATATTCCAATGTTAACTTTGCCTATAAATACAAGTCATTGCACAACCAAGAATATTACTTCTTCGGATAAACTTCGATAGAATTCACACTTTGCAAACCTGCAATATTCTTGGTGAACTTGTGCAATCTTCTCTCAATCGCTAAAAGGAACATTTCACAACTTTAAGTGTTTCGATTGTCTTGAGAAATTCCGAGTATAGATCAATTGTATTTCATAGGTTGTTAGGATATTTACATTCGTGTATTATCTTGGTTCCGCATCAACCTTGTAATTTGTTTAATATCAATAAATAAATTACACATTGAAAAATACATATTGTCTCATCAAGTTATCTTACAAGTTATTTGTATTATTGCATTGTTCTTTACTTATTGTCTTTTATATAAGTAATCTATCTAGAACTTGGTATATACACACTGCAACTGGTCGTCTCCAGTTCAGTGCATATATTGCAAAGTAACTCCACCATCGACATAGAGGTGTCTTCAGTAGTACCATCTAACGAGTTGGGACTTACACTTCCGTTCTCCAAAATATAGATGTTGTACAAGGTGTCTCAATTAGTCTTCTTTGATCACCTCTTGACAAATTGACAACTTGCATTGGATCATACATGCGAAGCAACATCTTGCTCTTTAAATCATAAACAAACATTTGTGCTTCACCTGACTTGAACTCTATCTGCCAATAAGTCATCGTTGTCAGCATATCTTCATCCCATTTGATAGCAGGAACTCTTGCAACACAGTTGATTGGTCTCTAAACAAGATTAACAGTGCCATCTAGCTTTTTAATCTTCTTCTTTGGTCTAGGTTTAATCAACCTATCTTCAGGTTTCAAACCTCTTTCACTGAAATGCCATCTTCTTTCTTTCTGAAATTTCTGCCAGAAATAATCTGCATTTCCATCATTCTGAAGATTAACAAACCATCTCTTTCCTAAATCCATCAAATCTAATTCACTCAAGCTCTTGAGATGTTTCAATCTAACGGACATGTATTGACAACCTTCTTTTCTCTTGATAACAAATAAGCCAAGTCTTTGATCATAAAACCAACTTTGTATCACTGAGACATAGGTAGGTGCATCTATGTCTGAGATAAATTCCCAAAACACTAATGGCTTAAAATATCCAGCCAAAGGTAAGTCATTACGTCCTTGATATGGTGGAACCCAACGATCAATGCAAACGTTAGGATCTTGCTGCGCCGGAGGTAAATTATATTCTCTTATATCAAACTCTCGCGTAGCATCAATTATCCAGCCAAAATCAACTATATTTTCATGTTCACCATCAACTATCTTTGCAAACACTGTGAAATTTAACTTTGCAGCATTTACAGGTTCATCTAGACTATCTCTGATTCTTGTATTAAGTCTGAAATGTTCCTATTCACCTCTTGGTTCTGTTGGAATGCCATCAAAAACTTCATCAAAAACAATTTTGTCCATGCTGGATTAGGAACGAGTTCACCTTCTTCCAAATCTTCATTAATGATACTATCTAGATCATCATCAGTATCATCAATATCATCCAAAGCACCTATTTGAAGCTTATCTGCAATTTACATTTCAAACAACAAAGATAAAGAACATAAAATATATAAATCAATAAAAACAAACAAGTATAAATACACGAAATAAATTAAAATAATATTATATCATAAATATAATGTAACTACTTAAGAACATTAATATTTATCTTATAATCATTATTATTCATTTCAAGTACAAAAATCATTAACGCCCAGGTTGATAATCTGAGTCTTCGGTATCATCAGAACTAGAATCAAAGTTAGACGGCAAACGACTCAAAATCTTTTGTCGTCTTCTTTCTTTCTTCCGACGATTTGAATCTGACCATTGATCACTATCAAGGTCAATATTAGCACGATCGACCTCTGTGTTAAGATTTCCCCATATATGAAACGCTTCATCCGCCCTATGATGAGGATCATTTTCAAATTTCTCTTCTAATTACCTTTCCATTCTTTCCTGTTCATCTCTTACACTTGCGGATTATGATAATCAGCACTAAGACTTGAACTAGAATTACCTAAATTGGAATCTTCCTCATCTGACGAATTATCAGGATCATCAGGATCTGCATCAGGAGCAACCATCACAGCTTTTCCTTTCTGAGTCCCAGATGTACTAGCACCAGCTATACCAGCAATCTCTGACTCTCTTTGTCTTGGCGACATGATACCTTCTGATCAGCAGCCTTGCAATCTGCCATGTATGCAACAAAGTCTTCAGTTGGCATACCTTCAGGTATCACAAATTCCTTCATTTGATCTTCAATACTCTTCTCGGAATTTGCACCATTAACTTTGGATTACTCAACTTTCCTTTCTGGCGTCTTCACAGCTGTCATAGATTCACTCTCAGATCTCACTATCTCAGCAACTTTCTTAACATTTTGCTTGACAATCTCAGATGCTCTCTCTTCACTAGTATACACAGCATAGTCAATTGTATCAACAATTTCATTTGCAACATGCGCATAGTCATCATAAATCTCAACTAAACAGGCATGATTTGAAGTATCTTCAGATTGTGTATCCCACTGATAAGTACCATCTGGATTTTGAACAACAACGACCTTAGACTCCAAAAGCTGAGGAGAACTTGACTGTTGAGGAGTAGCAGGTAATGTAATCATTGCTTGAGTCTTTTGATAATTTGGTGGAGTAATACCGCCTTGATTGTAGTTTTGTCTTCCTGCAACGGTATTATCATTTCTCTTTTGACGTTGGCACTCTCTGGCAAAGTGACCAAATCCATCGCAATTATAGCATTTCACCTTGGATTTGTCAAATCCTTTAGTACCATTACCCAAAAATCTTCCAGTTCTTTGAGTGAACCTCTTGACTTTAATGGTTAACATTGCTAGCTGCCATTGTAGATCCATTTCTTCTAAGTCATCAGGATCTATCTGATTGTAGTCTTCATCAATCAATGCAGGATCAATAACCTTTCCATTAATATAAGCTTCATGAGCAGAACAGAAAGCAGAGTAGAGATTCATTCTACCCTCTGCGGAACTCATACTCATTGGCTGTAAGTCCCAACTCAATAGATGGTACTACTGAAGACACCTCTATGTCGATGGTGGAGTTACTTTGCAATATAAGCCCTGAACTGGAGACGACCAGTTACAGAGAGTATATACCAAGTTCTAGATAGATTACTTATTTAAGTGACAATAAGTAAAGAACAATGCAATAATACAAATAACTTGTAAAGTAAATTGGTGAGACAATATGTAATTTTCAAGTGTAATTTATTTATTAATGTTAAATAAATTACAAGGTTGTTGCGGAACCAAGATAATACAAGAATGTAAATATCCTAACAACCTATGAACTACAATTGATCTACACTCGGAATTTCTCTAAACAATCGAAACACTTAAAGTTGTGAAATGTTCCTTTTTACGATTGAGAGAAGATTGCACAAGTTTACCAAGAATATTGCAGGTATGCAAAGTGTGAAGTGTTTTCACTTTGTGATTTCACTTGAAGTGTGTTCTCATTTAAATATTCTTGTTGTGCAATGACTTGTATTTATAGGCAAAGTTAACATTGGGATGTTAACTTTGGCCGTACAAATGTGATTGAGAGCATTTAAGGAATAACATTTAATTCCTTAAAATACAGTGTAAAGTTGCAGCATAAAGCAACTTTATTCAACCAGCTTTATGTACCTTTTATTACTTAAATAATAAGATGAATCTTATTATCCGGGTAAAAGCACATAAAGCATAAAAGTCAATTCCTCGTAATCAGTGTAAAGCTTTGTAAGAGCTTTCCACTGATGGTCTCCAGTTTGTAACTGACTAGAATGTCAACTGGGCTTCGCTGCCATTGTCATTCTCTATCTTCCACTTGTTGTCTTCGACTTCAACTGGAAGGATTCTTCAACTGGTCAGTTCTCAAATGGAGGAAGTCTTCAGTTGCGTTGACTGTACGGTGCAACTGGACTTCAATATATTTCTGGACAAATCTTCTGGGTCTCCAGTTTCACTGGGTCTCCAGGTGCAACTGGAGACTGGCCAGTTTACCAGTAAACTGGTCCTAACAAATTCCCCCTATTTGTCTAGAAATATTGGCAAGTCTTTTTCAGTCCTTGTATCTGTACAAGTGTGAACTGGAGAGACTTGTTCGATTAAATCTATCTAAGTTTTCCAAGGCATTTTTATAGATCAATAAATGCCTTGGGTTTTTCTTTTAAGTTTGTTAGATCTAATCTATTATCCACCTTGTGGTTACAAACTGGTAACTTCATTTATACAAGGAAATGAAATTTATACAAGTTACAGAATGTAAATAAAATACAAGTAGATACATTGAAAAGGGAACTTAATGAGATGGCCCTTCGCCAGTTCTTCTTCTCTTGGTCACTGAAGAAATAGGTTGAGAGTCTTCAGGATCAATATTCAACTTTAGCTCCAGATTTTCTTTGTGTTGAATCTTGCCCCTTAAGAAGTTCACCCATGCTTTCTCAAACCTATTCTTTTGTGCCTTTGCATCCAAAACATTCACCATTTCCACCCATTCACTGAACCCATACTACATTGCACCAGGATTGTCAGTTTTAACCAGTGGCCCTCTGGTATAACTAACTTCAACATGAAAGACCTTGGTGCCTGGCTTGATTGTTACATTGACACCATTGATAGTCCCACTATGTCTTCTGGTTGCCATGATCTGGGAGTAATAGCTTCTTGCTTCAGATTCATTGTTATTTTAATACTCCCAGCACCAGCAGCCAGTACAGCAGACTTGATGTCTTCATTAGATACTTCGCCAGTTGGTTCAACAAACGTGCTAAGGTCAGCATCTCTGGTCAGTGGTCTTCTTGGTTGAGAAATCCTTCTTGGTGGATTCAAAACCCTTTTCACAACCTTCTTTACATGTTCAATTCTTTTTAGAACCCACTAGCCCTCTTCTCCTTCGCCTTCTCCACTGATATGTTTAAATTTCTGACATCAAATTCAACTTCATCCTCAGGATAGTGTCTGTCCAGTTCAACATCAAGCATTTCTTTCAACTGGTCAACTATCCTGGGATCATTCTTAATCCTGGCATACTCCTCCTTAGTGATTCCCAAAAGATGAGCATCACTCATATCAAGCAATTTAATCTGTGCAAGATGTGCTCTGGCTTCAGCTTGGTTTCTTTGTTTCATCTTTTTTCTTTCTTTAATATCATTGCCAAGTCTAGCCAATCTTCTGCTATCACTATCTGAAACTGGAGGAAGTACATCAGCATTGCCAGTTTCTAACATTGGTACATCAGTGGCCGGCTGAGTAGATACATCAACTGCTAAACCTTTGCCCTTATCAACAACATTCCCCCTATCACCAGTTTCAACAACTCTTTGCTCACCAGCTTCAGTACTGGCAGCCACAATCAATTCACCACCAGATTGACTTTCAGATGGGGTTCTTCCAGGTGCAACTGGTGTAAAGACTGCACTTCTTTCCCCCTTGGCAGCATCTAGACCTGCCCTAATAGTTTCCCATTCAGAAGGGTGAGATGGCAACCGGTCAAGAGGCTGCCATGTTTGCATGTCCTTGCACTCCTTGAAAATTCCACACATCATCCTGAAAGACCTCCACAGATGGTTGGTCTTCTTTGACTGGGTCAAAACATTTGCTGTAACCTGTTCTTGACCAGTTTTCAATTCATTTAAAAGCTTGGAGTCTTCATCAAGACCAGAAACCACCTTATCCTTTACTTCCTCATCCTTCTTCTTCAAACTTTCCACTTCAGTTGTCAGTTTATCCAAAGATTGAGCATGAAGTGATACCTGGGTGTTCAAATTGTCAATGCTGCCTCTCAACTGGTTGATCTCACTAGTGAGTAGGGCCAGATCAACCTGAGGAGTGCCCAGCTTGGTGATCTCAGACATCACCCTTTCAATCAATTGTGCTTCCCTAGCACCCAGCGTATCCTCTATCTTCTGACCAACTGAAGTCATTAACTGCTCTCCAAGTTCAGTCACATTTAGGTCAGGTTTTTCAACCAATTCCTTTACCTGCCTTTCAATCTCCCTTAAATCTACTTCAGATGTTCTTACAGTGTTGCCAAGCAAATTGGAGATTGAGGTTGTGATCTTGGACCGAGTAAGGTCAAAGGCTTCCTTCAAAGATGTTGCCAGATTGTTGCAGCCAGTGACCAACTCATTTAGCTTGTTGAACACCAAGTCTTCATTTGATGAAAACTTGTTAATCCCCAGATTAACCACTTTAATGTTGGTCAAGTGATCCTTGTGGTATCTGGAGAAAGACTTGGTGTTTTTGTCAATTGTCTTTTGAATATCCTCTACCCTGGTTAGAAGGTTTTGGATATCGGCTTGAATAGAGACAACTTGACTGTCCAGTGACGAAGGAGAAGGTGTCACTGGACCAGCAGCAGTTACTACTGGAGCAACTGGAGGAGGCAAACTTAGAGAAGTCTCCCAAGTTGACATACCAGCAGTTGAAGAAATAGTAGGAGTGGTGGTAGAAGAAAGGATTGG
Source organism: Erigeron breviscapus (assembly GCA_034093135.1). Lineage (NCBI taxonomy): Eukaryota > Viridiplantae > Streptophyta > Magnoliopsida > Asterales > Asteraceae > Erigeron > Erigeron breviscapus. The sequence continues at coordinate 229,249,242 of CM067167.1, read as the reverse complement.
AAGTTCAATGTGTTGTTCATGCTGAGAATGCTCAGGTGTGAACAACGGCGGCGGTGGGGGTGGCATTTCTCGAACGAGTGAGAATTGCCCAGTTGGTGAAGGTGTCATACGTCTGTTTCCAGACATATAGTTATAAGTTGGGAATGGTATTTCAGTAGGCTCATTTTGTTGGGATGGTGAAAGTGAAATTGATGCATCTGGAAGCGAGACTGGAGATGAAGGGTTTTGATCTGGTACAGCAGAATCAAAAATCTCCAAGTCTGAAGCAGTTCCTTCAGAATCCGAAGACTCTATAAGGATTTCCTCGTCATTAACATTCATGTCCGGATCCATGAATGTAACTGAGGGCTGACCAGAAGGGCCAGTCTCCAGATGACCTCCCCAGTTTCCTGGATGGGTGCATCTGTTGGAGGATCAGATACCGAGGTATCTTCACCAGGGATAGATGTTATTGGAGTTGCCTCAGTTATGGTTGCTCTATCCTCAACCATAACATTAGACGAACTGGAGGGTCCCTCATTATTTTGAGGCCCGCCCAGTTGTCTTTCTGACTCACCTTTAATTGGTGCATCAGTTTTAGCGAATGCCAGTTGCATTCGATCTGGAATCTCGACCTCTCCAGCTTCAGATACTAGAGAGTCTAAATTCCTCAACAAATCTGGCACAGTGTAAGGTAAATCTGTGCTTGTATATGCTTCACTGCCCAGAATTTGTCGAAAGCAGAGAGAGAGAAACCTTGAGAAGGGGATACAAACTCCCCTGGTGCCCTTCAGTTTTTGTACTAGGCTTCTGAACAAGATATCGGCAAAGTCTACTCTTAATCCATTCCACAAGCAGTATGCCATCTTTGCTTGTGAGGAGTTAATCTGGTCAAGACCACCAGAACTCCCACCCATACTCTCCACCAGGTGGATGAAAAAGTACCTCCATGAAGGTGTAAGACCCTTCATGGTCATCGCACCCTTCGTCTTCAAAACCCCATTGTCCAAGCACTCCTTATGTCCCATTTCAAGGAGGAGTTGACGAAAATTTATGTTTGGGGGTAAGACAACTGGAGATTCACCCTCTCTCCAGTAGTTGAGGTGTAAGGCATCCCTCAACACGTCAGCGGACAAGGTACACTGGATTGTTCCACCTTTTAATGTAAAAGTGATGGAGGAACAATCGGAAGAAAGAGTGGCAGTGTACCAAAACTCACACAAGTAGTCGTGAAACATCTTGTGTGGGTTTAGAGAGAATGAGGGTCCTATTGGAGAATCCTTCAAAAAATTTTGGATTCTACCAATAAGGGTATTGGACCCTTGAGATCCTTGTAAGCTTGCCATCGGATTATTTGGATTGAGTTTGATGACCGAAGCATTACTAGGGGCACCAGATGCCGGTTTGACATCTGGTGAAGGAGCATATGGAACAGTCAAGAGATTTACATCTCTTGAACGGGACGATCTAGGTGCTATTGGAAAATGAAATTGAAATTTGGGAATTAGGGTTCTTGATTTATGAAGCAGAGAGAAATGAAGCAATTTCGATGATTGGGAAGTAAATGAAAGAATGTGAAGGAAAGTAAATGTGTTCTGAGTAAATAAGGGTATTTATAAGGAATTCAAGATCCCAATGTAATACCAACAATTATATTTTATGGAACAAAATCAATTTTGTAGATATTTTAACAAAATAAGTTTGAATTTTGAAATAAAATCATTATTTACCATGTCAGCATTAAATGCTACGACGGCTTATCTTACCCACGCGCCCACTCACTTTTTATTTTCCCAATACACACAGTTGTCAATTACCAAAATGACTTTAAACACGTCAGATCACGATACCAAGTGGTTTAAAACACTCGAGTACCATCACGTGTCACAAATATTGACCAAGTATTTCTAACGTTATAAAAAATAAGACAAGACTGAATCTGGTCACTGGAGGATCAGTCCGGTGCCAGTTTCCAACTGGAGAGTTCTCCAGTTTCCAGTTTCAAACAAAAACGAATTTTAGTCAGAAAATTATTTTGAGTCTTTCCCCCTAAAATGATGATCCAGAAATCAATTAGTGCCAGGATAGTATCACAAAGGCGTTCGATAGCCTGGCGAGCAAAGATTATCTGGACCTCCTCAATTGGAGAACTTCATCAGTGTCACTGACGCGTTCAATAACAGAGAAATCTCCAGTTTTAAGGATTTAACATTTCCAGTTCGCTGATGAGATATTTAAAGGTTTTCTCATCAAGAGGTTTTGTAAAAACATCAGCTAACTGTTTGTCAGTGGGGATGAAATGAATTTCAATGTCTCCTTTCATAACATGATCGCGAATGAAATGATACCTGATGTCAATATGCTTTGTCTTGGAGTGCATCACTGGGTTGTGAGATATAGCAATTGCACTGGTGTTGTCACAAAATATTGGGGTCCTTGTATACTTTTGACCATAATCTAGTAACTGGTTCTTGATCCAGAGAATCTGGGCACAACAACTGGCCGCAGAAATGTACTCTGCCTCAGCAGTGGACATAGAGACTGAAGTCTGCTTCTTGCTGGTCCAACTTACCAGTTTTCCTCCAAGGAAATTACAACCACCAGTTGTTGATTTTCTATCTATCTTACAACCTGCATGATCTGAATCTGAATAACCCATTAGATCTAATCCTGAGCCTTTAGGGTACCAAAGACCAAGATTAGGACACCCTTTCAGGTATCTAAAGATACGCTTTACAGCGTGCAAATGTGATTCTTTAGGGTTAGTGTGACAACCGCCAAATTTGAAGTTAGCTAAACTTAGAAAGTTTACTATTCATGTGCTATTTATAGAAAGTTAAATTTAAATATGTGATATTTAAATTCTTATGTGTCAACCATGATCAAACGTCGTTATAAAATAACGATGCCGACACACATTCATCGGGTTGATGAACTGGTCAAGGAGGACCTCCATAATATGCATTTTTGGTGATATATGATTTTTATGTGACGATATGTATCTAGTTAAGATCTCTTTCGTTAGTAAAAGTGCCATATGAAATATATGTCGTTATATATTTACTAAATAATTAAAGAACGCACTTATGCAATAATAATGATTGACACAATTTATAAAAACATGACATATTATTTTTAGTTTCCTAACTAAAAATTTATACAAAATAATATGTAAATTATTTATAAAAGTACATGGACTAACTAAATAAAACAATTAAAGGGCTAATAAGAATTGCTAGTCAAAAATAAGCCCACACACCTTCAATCCATGTAATTTTCGGATTCATGAGCCCAAGCCCCAAACCATGACCCAAGCCCACCTATCTAGCCTTATAAATTGCTAGAAATGTTCCTGCCATTTTCTCCTTTTACCCACACGTGACACACATATATTATTGCAATTAAAAACACTAGTAAGAAGACAAACCAAACAAAAGACAAATACAAACAAACCAACAAAAGACCATCCATCTTCTCCTACCTCTCTCTCTCTCTCTACCGCCGGCCACCACCCCCTGCAGCACCACCGCCACCTACCACTCCTTTCTCGCCGGAAATCAAACCCGGCAGCCATCCCCAGTCACCCCCTAAGGTTTTTCTGCAACCCTAAACAACCAAAACCCCATCACCGCTCCTGCTCCGCCGTTGCTGCTGCTGGCCGGATCTTCAACCACCACCATTCGACTCCATTAACATCCAGGAAGGTGAGGAACGTAAGTAAATACCTCCTAACATAAACCCACTTCTTCTTTCTCTCTAAAAACCCTAACCGGTTTCTTTTTCTTTTTCTTTCTTCCCGTCGCAGCCGCGCACCACCACTTCACCACCACCTCGCGACGACCCAGGAAGAAGGAGGAGCGTGCAGGTATCATATCAGGTCGTTTCATGGCTGCCCATGCTTAGTTATAGTGCCATAAACCTTCAAAAACGTTTTTGTAAATTTTCTTTCTTTCTCGCAGCCATCAACCACCGCGAACAGCCACCACCAGCCACCATATTTGGTCTGTGAAACATTAAAACAGGTTGTTAAACTATCCCTAAGGCTCTTGTGATGTAATACACGACCATGCTAAGTCTAGGTGTTTTCCTTTTCGGTTTTCGGTTCGAAACCACCATAAAACACCACCTTTCACCACCTTTCGTCACCATCTCGAACCACCAATGTTTTGTCACCACTGAAGGGTCTGAGATGCCGACTATTAGGCTGCCCCAAAACTGAAACCATTTTCTTATGGCCATGGACTTCGGCCGAAATGTAAAGCCGAAAAACAAAAGTGACTTTTGAACTTCTAAACTTTGTATTACAAATCCAAAAGGGCAGCCGACATGCATGCACAGTATTATTTGAAAATAGAAATTTTTATTGGAAAACTAAGAAATTACTTAATGTTTGATTTAATCTAAATAATTTAATTTGGGTAATAATCATTACATGTATTTAATTGTTATATATTTCCTAGGTGATTGTTCCCTCTTCCAAGTAATACCTTTATGACATAAATCCCAACATGCATAATGATTAACTTTTCTTGGAAATATAAAAGCATGCTTTAAGTATAATCATTGTTGTGATAATCTATGTTAGTGAAGTTTGGAAAACGTGCTAGTTAAATGCCCATTAAATAACTATGTATATATATATATATATATATATATGTATGTTATATATATATATATATATATATACGTATATATATATATATATATATATCTATTAATATAACTTGACCCACCATGCCCACCTCCTATTTAGGACATCGGTGCAAAGTGTGCGGTGACTTAGCACGCTTCGGGTGCAAACATGACCTATATGATCTTATTATATTTATATATAGACCCACCATGCCCATCTTCTATTTAGAATGTTGGTGCAAAGTTGTGCGGCGACATATTATATTTTTATACTTTTAATTCGTGGTTATTCCAACTCACAACCATACTTAATTGACAATTGCCCAACTCCTATTATGGAAACCGGTGCACTCGTATGGGTTGTGAGGGAGAATGATCGCGAATGCCATGTTATGATTTATTTCAACACGCAACCATACTTCTTTGCCATTTCACGTGTATGGGTTGTGTGGGAGAATAGTCATAATATCGCTATTATTATTATTACTATTATATCATATTAATATATATAAACCCATGAAAGACCAACTCCAACTAGCACGTGGACAACCCTAACGATTATCACATAAGAAAAACATTTTTAAGAAAATGTATTATAACAATATTATTTGGAAGAATGAGGGAAATTCATTAGGAACATAATGACATAAATTGTTAAGACAAGTATATTTTATTTCTATAGGTTGACACATTCAAGAAGATCCTCTATTTGCTATTTGTTGCTACTTTGAAACTACGGTGAGTTCATAGCCCAGTCTTTCTTACTATTTTGGGTGAGATGCATGCTCTATGTTTTACATGTGGAACACAAGTACCAAAACCATGTATATGATGATTGTCTAAGTTGCATTGATCCCCATTAAAGTCCTCCCATCATGAATTGTTAGTTATGGATTTAAACGAGATATGATGAATAGTACTATTTGGGTTGACACCCCATTCGGGTTGGTCGCACCAACTTGACCGGTGATGGTCGAACGGATGCATGCATATTTGGATTCCCAAGTATTATGGATCAAATACTTGCCGAGGCACAATGTTACTTATTACCGTCGAGTTTCAATTCATGAGCTTAGTACAATATATACATTATATTTTTTTCCAGCATTGTTTTTGAACAATGGCTACACGACATTGCGGGTTAGCAATGGTCACACTTAAATATTGTGGTTTCATGCAAATTACTTATTTACTCCTATGAATTCACCAACATTATTGTTGACCCATTTTAGCATGTATCTCAGGTCCGTAAGATGCACGGTAGGATTCATATAAGGCTATTTCGCCACTTGGAGTTGATGTTTCGTTTTTATCATGGAAAAGACTTTACTTTTGTTCAAGTTATCATTGTTGTCGAAACCAATGATAGCACCACCTATCGAGGATTTAGAATTCCTAAAAATACTCTTTAAATTATTGTAATGTTTTTCCTTAATGTATTTCCAATGTTTCAAGACAATGAAGTTATGTTAAATGAAATGTTTTCAAAACGACTCCTTTATAGTCGTTCATTATGCCTTGTGTTGTGATTTCATGATTGTTGCACCTCGTACCCTTCCGCACTATTATGGGGTGTGACAGAATGGTATCAGAGACAAGGTTATAGTGAACTAGGTGGCAATTAGTGAACCTAGACTATAACTACCCATAGAAATCACATATACTATGCACGCACATGCCTTAGAAATTTTACATGCATTACTTGACTATGTGTAAATTTCATGCTTATATATACATTGCTAGAATCTAGAAATTTTGAAATTTCTCATCTTACATAGGTATGCTCCTTTGCCTAAGAATGCTCCCCTATCAGCCTCATGTTAAGGTTAAGTAGAATAATGCTTACATATATTGCCTATGTTTTCTTTTCTTCTTTTCCATTAGGGAAAATGTCTCGACACGTCATTGACCTAACGTCCGATCATGAGGAAGAGTTCGTCACTCAACAGCCAGTCCCATCCCCTTTGTCCCCACTCGATCAGCACGTTGAGTCTGAGCCTACTGTTGATTCCGAGGCCGTTGGTGACACTCCTAGGTCACCACTCGTTGGTCCCACATCACCACCCTTTGCCCATCCACCAGTTCCTCCGACTATTATGCCCACTCTCACTTTGGCCGAGCCCACTGCTTTCACTATTCCCGAGCCGATAGCTCACCCGATCGGCACATCCACTGTCGTCTATGCCACACCAGATATTCCACTTCCACATTTCAACCTACCCCCACCCACTTACTATCATCAGTTCCGTACCGGCGAGGGCACGTCACGGGACCCGAGATTCACTATTGAGCCTCGTGTTCCAGAGATGGTGCACCCTCCACCTAACATAGTTGAGCCACCGGCTCAACGCCGCCGCACCGAGCCGATCTATCACTCTGTGGCCTGTGTCCTAGCTCGATGGAGAGAGCTAGAGGGCCTTCGTGATAACGACCGCGTCTATGCTCACTCCGGGCCGGATATCGTCTCTGCATATACCGGAGAGCCCGTCCACCTCACCGTATCCACCCTCGTGGCGCGACTTTTCCGCGCCGAGTCTCGCCTTCAGGCACTTGAGGGACCCACTCGCCTATTCCAGCTTCTGTGGCGGATCTTCACCGCCAAGTCTCCACTATGAACGTGGAGCTTACAGAGACCACTATTCAGACCGAGTTTGCTCATGATCGTGTGGATGAGATTGAGGACTATGTTGTGGGACTTGGATTTGGATTGAGAGGCACTGCTGAGCTAACCATTGGAGTGCGAGACGAGAGCTCTATTACACGTGTAAGGGTTGAAGACTTGGAGACTCATGTTCAGCACATGGAGGATAGACTTACGATGCAGGAGGTAAGGATTCAGAGGATCGAGGAGGCACTTCAGACCATTGCTGCTGCTATTACTATGCCACCCCCCTAGCGGATCTAGCTAGATGATATCTTTACATTTTTATTGTTCCTATTTAGGGCGGGATGTGCCCGGAAACTTTGAATTATGATGAATCTATGGATTTTGCGAAGTTACTTCTCGCATGGTTGTCTCTATTTTGAAGCAATGAAATCTATTACTTTATCCAAATTTTTATGTTTCTTTTAGTTACAATAATTTTGTTTATGATTATGTTGGCATTTTAGTATAGTTATGGCATGGTAGTGTTATGTTGATGATGTGTTGCATGATTGAGGATCTATTGATATGCATTATGACGTGGTTAAATGTTGTTAGTTATCCATAAGTTAATGAAGAAAAACTTATGACACTTTTGTTTCCTTTCTTAAAGAAATGGCACCAAAGAAAACAACTAAGTCACAAACCTTGAGTTCGGCCCAAATCGAGAGGCTCGTAGCACAACGAGTTGCTGCCGCCATCGCTACTTATGAGGCAAACCGAACCACCGGTGAAGCCGAGGGAAGTGGCAATGGTGGAGAACCAAGCAAATGCCCCAAAGGGTTGCACCTATAGGGACTTTACCTTGTGCAAACCACTGAACTTTGAGGGTACCGAAGGAACCATTGGATTACTTCGATGGTGTGAAAAGATGGAGTCAGTTTTCCGCATCAGCAATTGTCCGGATGAGTGTAAGGTGAAGTACGCGACGTGCACTCTCCAAGGTGGAGCCCTGACTTGGTGGAATTTGTATGCTCACTCTGTAGGAGTTGATGCGGCTTATGCACTCACTTAGGTGGCACTAAAGGAAAAGATACGAGGAAAGTATTGCCCAAGGAATGAGATCCAAAAGTTGGAGGCCGAGTTTTGGAACTTGACTACTAAGGGCCTTGATGTACCCGCGTACACGACTCGGTTTCATGAGTTGGCCCTAGTGTGCCCAACTATGGTGGAACCCGCATTCAAGCTCATTGAGAGGTACATTTGGGGACTCCCACCTCAAATCCAAGGAATGGTAACCTCTTCCAAACCTACTGACATCGAGAGTGCCGTTGAGATGGCACATAGTTTGGCTGATCAAATGAAAAGACAAGGAGCCAAGGAAATTGCTGCTCCAAGAGTATTTGATCACAAGAGGAAGTGGGATGAAGGGTCATCAGAAACCAAAACAACAACAACAATCAAGCCCGTGGAAGAGCTTTCGTGATTCAAGCGAGAGAAGCTCGCCAAGACCCGAACATTGTGACGGGTATGTTTCTTCTCGAAAACCTGCTAGTTTCCGTTTTATTTGATAGCGGTGCCGATTTAAGCTTTATATCAAATAGAATTATTCAATTGTTATCTATAACCCCCGTGCCGTTAGACGATGCATATTCTATAGAACTTGCTAACGGGAAAGAAATCAAAGCCGATAGCATAGTACGTGAGTGTACTTTGACCTTAGCCGACAAACCCTTTCACATAGACCTAATCCCCGTCGAAACATGATCGTGTGGATGAGATTGAGGACTATGTTGTGGGACTTGGATTTGGATTGAGAGGCACTGCTGAGCTAACCATTGGAGTGCGAGACGAGAGCTCTATTACACGTGTAAGGGTTGAAGACTTGGAGACTCATGTTCAGCACATGGAGGATAGACTTACGATGCAGGAGGTAAGGATTCAGAGGATCGAGGAGGCACTTCAGACCATTGCTGCTGCTATTACTATGCCACCCCCCTAGCGGATCTAGCTAGATGATATCTTTACATTTTTATTGTTCCTATTTAGGGCGGGATGTGCCCGGAAACTTTGAATTATGATGAATCTATGGATTTTGCGAAGTTACTTCTCGCATGGTTGTCTCTATTTTGAAGCAATGAAATCTATTACTTTATCCAAATTTTTATGTTTCTTTTAGTTACAATAATTTTGTTTATGATTATGTTGGCATTTTAGTATAGTTATGGCATGGTAGTGTTATGTTGATGATGTGTTGCATGATTGAGGATCTATTGATATGCATTATGACGTGGTTAAATGTTGTTAGTTACAATAATTTTGTTTATGATTATGTTGGCATTTTAGTATAGTTATGGCATGGTAGTGTTATGTTGATGATGTGTTGCATGATTGAGGATCTATTGATATGCATTATGACGTGGTTAAATGTTGTTAGTTATCCATAAGTTAATGAAGAAAAACTTATGACACTTTTGTTTCCTTTCTTAAAGAAATGGCACCAAAGAAAACAACTAAGTCACAAACCTTGAGTTCGGCCCAAATCGAGAGGCTCGTAGCACAACGAGTTGCTGCCGCCATCGCTACTTATGAGGCAAACCGAACCACCGGTGAAGCCGAGGGAAGTGGCAATGGTGGAGAACCAAGCAAATGCCCCAAAGGGTTGCACCTATAGGGACTTTACCTTGTGCAAACCACTGAACTTTGAGGGTACCGAAGGAACCATTGGATTACTTCGATGGTGTGAAAAGATGGAGTCAGTTTTCCGCATCAGCAATTGTCCGGATGAGTGTAAGGTGAAGTACGCGACGTGCACTCTCCAAGGTGGAGCCCTGACTTGGTGGAATTTGTATGCTCACTCTGTAGGAGTTGATGCGGCTTATGCACTCACTTAGGTGGCACTAAAGGAAAAGATACGAGGAAAGTATTGCCCAAGGAATGAGATCCAAAAGTTGGAGGCCGAGTTTTGGAACTTGACTACTAAGGGCCTTGATGTACCCGCGTACACGACTCGGTTTCATGAGTTGGCCCTAGTGTGCCCAACTATGGTGGAACCCGCATTCAAGCTCATTGAGAGGTACATTTGGGGACTCCCACCTCAAATCCAAGGAATGGTAACCTCTTCCAAACCTACTGACATCGAGAGTGCCGTTGAGATGGCACATAGTTTGGCTGATCAAATGAAAAGACAAGGAGCCAAGGAAATTGCTGCTCCAAGAGTATTTGATCACAAGAGGAAGTGGGATGAAGGATCATCGAGAAATCAAGTTCAACAACAACCAAAACGGGCCGAGGCGGTTAAGGCTTATACCGCGGGGCCAACTGCGAAGAAAGGGTACAATGGAGGTAGCCCTTATTGCAATAAGTGTCGCTCTCATCATCGCGGACCTTGTATGCCGCCATGTGGCCGGTGCAAGAGGACCGGTCATACGACTCAAAATTGTAGAGCTCCAAACCCCGTGGCTAATAACAACAATGTGGTGCAGAAGGGGTGCTATGAATGTGGAAATGAGGGGCACATCAAGAGGGATTGCCCAAGACTTAGAAACCAAAACAACAACAACAATCAAGCCCGTGGAAGAGCTTTCGTGATTCAAGCGAGAGAAGCTCGCCAAGACCCGAACATTGTGACGGGTATGTTTCTTCTCGAAAACCTGCTAGTTTCCGTTTTATTTGATAGCGGTGCCGATTTAAGCTTTATATCAAATAGAATTATTCAATTGTTATCTATAACCCCCGTGCCGTTAGACGATGCATATTCTATAGAACTTGCTAACGGGAAAGAAATCAAAGCCGATAGCATAGTACGTGAGTGTACTTTGACCTTAGCCGACAAACCCTTTTGCATAGACCTAATCCCCGTCGAAATTGGAAGCTTTGACATCATCATCGGCATGGATTGGCTATCCAAACACAAGGCCGAGATTGTATGTCACGAAAAGGTTGTTCGCATCCCGTTAGAGAATGGAGACGTGTTGATCATTCAAGGAGAAAGGTGTGGTGTAGCAATTAACCTCATTTCGTGTATGAAGACTCAAAAATACCTACGAAAGGGGTATCACGCAATTTTAGCTCATGTGACGACAAAGGAACCTGAGGAGAAACGACTTGAAGATGTGCCTATTGCACGAGAATTTCCCGAAGTTTTTCCCGAGGACTTACCCGGACTCCCTCCGGTCCGTCAAGTGGAATTTCAAGTGGACTTGGTGCCCGGTGCTACACCGGTGGCACGTGCTCCATACCGTTTAGCTCCATCCGAAATGAAAGAGCTCTCGACTCAATTGCAAGAACTCTTAGATAAAGGATTCATCCGACCCAGCTCTTCGCCATGGGGAGCTCCGGTTCTTTTTGTCAAGAAAAAGGACGGATCCTTCCGGATGTGTATAGACTATCGTGAGTTAAACAAGCTTACTATAAAGAACCGATATCCCCTACCTAGGATCGATGACTTGTTTGATCAATTACAAGGATCGAGTTACTACTCGAAAATCGATCTTAGATCCGGATACCACCAATTGAGGGTAAGAGAAGAAGATATCCCTAAGACGGCATTTCGAACTCGTTATGGTCACTACGAGTTTCAAGTTATGCCTTTTGGTTTGACGAATGCACCCGCCGTTTTCATGGACCTCATGAACCGCGTGTGCAAGCCATATCTAGATAAGTTTGTGATTGTCTTTATTGACGACATACTAATCTATTCGAAAACCAAGGAAGAGCATGAGGGACATTTGAGGATGATTTTGGAACTACTCAAGAAGGAAGAATTGTATGCGAAGTTTTCAAAATGTGAATTTTGGATTCGAACAGTACAATTCTTAGGCCACGTGATTGATAGTCAAGGGATTCACGTAGACCCCGCAAAGATCGAAGCCATCAAGAGTTGGGATGCACCGAGGACCCCAACGGAAGTACGTCAGTTCTTAGGTCTTGCCGGCTATTATAGAAGATTCATCGAGAACTTCTCAAAAATAGCCCAACCTTTGACCACTTTGACGCAAAAGGATAAGAAGTTTGCTTGGGAAGACAAGCAAGAAAAGGCATTTAAACTACTAAAAGAGAAGCTTTGTAGTGCGCCAATTCTGGCTTTGCCCGAAGGAACCGATAATTTTGTGGTGTATTGCGACGCTTCCCATCAAGGGTTAGGTTGCGTTCTCATGCAAAAGGACAAGGTGATAGCTTATGCTTCACGTCAACTCAAGGTGCATGAGAAGAATTACACTACCCACGACTTGGAGTTAGGAGCGGTAGTTTTCGCTCTTAAGATTTGGAGGCACTATCTTTATGGCACAAAGTGTACCATATTCACCGACCATAAAAGCCTCCAACATATTTTTGACCAAAAGGACTTGAATATGAGACAACGAAGATGGGTGGAGTTACTTAGTGACTACGATTGTGAGATTAAGTACCACCCCGGCAAGGCGAATGTTGTAGCCGACGCTTTGAGCCGCAAGGAACGAGTCAAGCCGCTTCGCGTCCGAGCATTGGGTATGACCATTCATACCAACCTCACCCCTCACATTCGAATTACACAAGTTGAAGCATTAGAAGAAGAAAATCTCAAGAATGAAGCCTTGAGAGGAATGGAAGCGCAATTTGAAACTAGACCCGATGGAACTCGCTACTTTGCCAACCAAATTTGGGTACCCAACCGTGGGAACCTAAGAGAGTTAATCATGGACGAAGCACACAAGTCTAGGTATTCAATACATCCCGGTGGCGATAAGATGTATCATGGACTTAAGGAGATGTATTGGTGGCCTAAGATGAAGGCCGACATAGCCGACTATGTTGGTCGTTGTTTGACGTGTGCAAAGGTTAAGATTGAATATCAAAAACCATCCGGTTTGCTTCAACAACCAAGGATACCCCAATGGAAGTGGGAAGAAATATCCATGGATTTCATTACTAAGTTGCCTAGATCCGTGAGTGGATGTGACACGATTTGGGTAATTGTGGATCGCCTCACAAAGTCCGCTCTTTTCTTACCCATTAAGGAAACGTTTGGGAGCGCCACTTGCCCTTGTGTGAATTTTCATACAACAATAGCTATCACACTAGTATTCAAGCCGCACCATTCGAGGCACTTTATGGGAGAAAGTGTCGGTCGCCCGTTTGTTGGATCGAAGTTGGTGATAGCCAAATCACGGGTCCGGAAATCCTTCATGAAACCACCGAAAAGATTTTTCAAATCCAAAACCGAATGAAAGCCGCACGTGACCGTCAAAAGAGCTACGCCGACGTTAGGCGAAAACCGTTGGAATTTCAAGTAGGAGATAGAGTCATGTTAAAAGTCTCTCCTTGGAAAGGAACCATTCGTTTTGGGAAACGAGGAAAGTTGAACCCGAGATACGTTGGACCTTTCAAGATCGTAGAAAGGATAGGTCCCGTCGCATATCGACTAGAATTGCCTCAAGAGTTGAGCAGAGTGCACAATGTTTTTCATGTCTCAAACTTAAAGAAGTGTTTATCGAATGAAACACAAACCATTCCGCTTGAAGAGATTCAGCTAGATGATCGCATGCACTTTGTAGAAGAACCCGTTGAAATCATGGACCGCGAAGTTAAGAAATTAAAACAAAGTCGCATTCCTATCGTTAAGGTTCGTTGGAACTCAAGACGAGGACCCGAGTTCACGTGGGAACGTGAAGACCAAATGAAACAAAAATACCCACATTTATTCCGTAACGTCCAAAATGCCGCGTAATACCTAAAGTTTCGGGGCGAAACTTCCATTAACACGGGGAGAATGTGACAACCGCCAAATTTGAGGTTAGCTAAACTTAGAAAGTTTACTATTCATGTGCTATTTATAGAAAGTTAAATTTAAATATGTGATATTTAAATTCTTATGTGTCAACCATGATCAAACGTCGTTATAAAATAACGATGCCGGCACACATTCATCGGGTTGATGAACCGGTCAAGGAGGACCTCCATAATATGCATTTTTGGTGATATATGATTTTTATGTGACGATATGTATCTAGTTAAGATCTCTTTCGTTAGTAAAAGTGCCATATGAAATATATGTCGTTATATATTTACTAAATAATTAAAGAACGCACTTATGCAATAATAATGATTGACACAATTTATAAAAACATGAATTATAAAAACATGACATATTATTTTTAGTTTCCTAACTAAAAATTTATACAAAATAATATGTAAATTATTTATAAAAGTACATGGACTAACTAAATAAAACAATTAAAGGGCTAATAAGAATTGCTAGTCAAAAATAAGCCCACACACCTTCAATCCATGTAATTTTCGGATTCATGAGCCCAAGCCCCAAACCATGACCCAAGCCCACCTATCTAGCCTTATAAATTGCTAGAAATGTTCCTGCCATTTTCTCCTTTTACCCACACGTGACACACATATATTATTGCAATTAAAAACACTAGTAAGAAGACAAACCAAACAAAAGACAAATACAAACAAACCAACAAAAGACCATCCATCTTCTCCTACCTCTCTCTCTCTCTACCGCCGGCCACCACCCCCTGGAGCACCACCGCCACCTACCACTCCTTTCTCGCAGGAAATCAAACCCGGCAGCCATCCCCAGTCACCCCCTAAGGTTTTTCTGCAACCCTAAACAACCAAAACCCCATCACCGCTCCTGCTCCGCCGTTGCTGCTGCTGGCCGCCGCTGCTGCTGCTGGCCGGATCTTCAACCACCACCATTCGACTCCATTAACATCCAGGAAGGTGAGGAACGTAAGTAAATACCTCCTAACATAAACCCACTTCTTCTTTCTCTCTAAAAACCCTAACCGGTTTCTTTTTCTTTTTCTTTCTTCCCGTCGCAGCCGCGCACCACCACTTCACCACCACCTCGCGACGACCCAGGAAGAAAGGAGGAGCGTGCAGGTATCATATCAGGTCGTTTCATGGCTGCCCATGCTTAGTTATAGTGCCATAAACCTTCAAAAACGTTTTTGTAAATTTTCTTTCTTTCTCGCAGCCATCAACCACCGCGAACAGCCACCACCAGCCACCATATTTGGTCTGTGAAACATTAAAACAGGTTGTTAAACTATCCCTAAGGCTCTTGTGATGTAATACACGACCATGCTAAGTCTAGGTGTTTTCCTTTTCGGTTTTCGGTTCGAAACCACCATAAAACACCACCTTTCACCACCTTTCGTCACCATCTCGAACCACCAATGTTTTGTCACCACTGAAGGGTCTGAGATGCCGACTATTAGGCTGCCCCAAAACTGAAACCATTTTCTTATGGCCATGGACTTCGGCCGAAATGTAAAGCCGAAAAACAAAAGTGACTTTTGAACTTCTAAACTTTGTATTACAAATCCAAAAGGGCAGCCGACATGCATGCACAGTATTATTTGAAAATAGAAATTTTTATTGGAAAACTAAGAAATTACTTAATGTTTGATTTAATCTAAATAATTTAATTTGGGTAATAATCATTACATGTATTTAATTGTTATATATTTCCTAGGTGATTGTTCCCTCTTCCAAGTAATACCTTTATGACATAAATCCCAACATGCATAATGATTAACTTTTCTTGGAAATATAAAAGCATGCTTTAAGTATAATCATTGTTGTGATAATCTATGTTAGTGAAGTTTGGAAAACGTGCTAGTTAAATGCCCATTAAATAACTATGTATATATATATATATATATATAATATATGTTATATACGTGTATATATATATCTATTAATATAACTTGACCCACCATGCCCACCTCCTATTTAGGACATCGGTGCAAAGTGTGCGGTGACTTAGCACGCTTCGGGTGCAAACATGACCTATATGATCTTATTATATTTATATATAGACCCACCATGCCCATCTTCTATTTAGAATGTTGGTGCAAAGTTGTGCGGCGACATATTTATATTTTTATACTTTTAATTCGTGGTTATTCCAACTCACGACCATACTTAATTGACAATTGCCCAACTCCTATTATGGAAACCGGTGCACTCGTATGGGTTGTGAGGGAGAATGATCGCGAATGCCATGTTATGATTTATTTCAACACGCAACCATACTTCTTTGCCATTTCACGTGTATGGGTTGTGTGGGAGAATAGTCATAATATCGCTATTATTATTATTACTATTATATCATATTAATATATATAAACCCATGAAAGACCAACTCCAACTAGCACGTGGACAACCCTAACGATTATCACATAAGAAAAACATTTTTAAGAAAATGTATTATAACAATATTATTTGGAAGAATGAGGGAAATTCATTAGGAACATAATGACATAAATTGTTAAGACAAGTATATTTTATTTCTATAGGTTGACACATTCAAGAAGATCCTCTATTTGCTATTTGTTGCTACTTTGAAACTACGGTGAGTTCATAGCCCAGTCTTTCTTACTATTTTGGGTGAGATGCATGCTCTATGTTTTACATGTGGAACACAAGTACCAAAACCATGTATATGATGATTGTCTAAGTTGCATTGATCCCCATTAAAGTCCTCCCATCATGAATTGTTAGTTATGGATTTAAACGAGATATGATGAATAGTACTATTTGGGTTGACACCCCCATTCGGGTTGGTCGCACCAACTTGACCGGTGATGGTCGAACGGATGCATGCATATTTGGATTCCCAAGTATTATGGATCAAATACTTGCCGAGGCACAATGTTACTTATTACCGTCGAGTTTCAATTCATGAGCTTAGTACAATATATACATTATATTTTTCCAATGTTTCATTTAGGAACGCACTTTTGACATCCATCTGGAAGACCTTGAACTGCAGATGGGCTGCATAAGCCAGAAATATTCTGATGGCTTCAAGTCTTGCAACTGGAGCAAAAGTTTCATCAAAGTCAACGCCTTCTGCTTGACAATAACCCTGGGCAACTAATCTGGCCTTGTTTCTTACAACATGGCCATCTTCATCCATCTTGTTTTGGTAGACCCATCTTGTACCAATGGGTTCTTTCTTTAACCCTGGTGGACAAGGAACAAGCTCACAAACATTGTTCCTTTCAAACTGGACGAGCTCTTCTTGCATAGCTTCCACCCAGCTTGGGTCTGCCATAGCCTCGTCAATCTTCTTTGGTTCAATTAGTGATAAGAAGGTGACGTTTAAGCATTGCTCACTGGTGGCTCTTCTAGTCTGAACCCCACTATTTGGATCTCCCACAATCTGTTCAATTGGATGTGCTCGAGTCCATCTAGTGTATTGACTAGGCTGGTGTAAAACAATATCAGTGCAAGTCACCTAGCGATCTTCTTCAGTTGCAGTAGCTTCTAGAGGAGGATCGGTCCAAACTACTTCTACATCCTCATCAGAGTCAATGAGGTCACGATTTGCATCATGAAATTCTTCATTCAAAGGCATTTCTTGAAGAACTGGAGAAGTTGGAGTTTGAACTGGTGCTGATATTGGAGTGGCACGTACATCAGATCCAATCACCAATTCTTGTGGCAAGTTGAAATTGATGGAGGGATAGAATGATGTGTCACTTGTGGTGTTCTTCTTCTTAACTGGTTCCAATTTGTTATAACTGGAAGCATCTTTTGGTGAAACAACTAACTGATGAACTTGGTCAGTTTCGCCAAAATTGATTGTGTAAGTCCCAACTTGATAGATGGTACTACTGAAGACACCTCTATGTCGATGGTGAAGTTACTTTGCAATATATGCACTGAACTGGAGACGACCAGTTGCAGTGTGTATATACCAAGTTCTAGATAGATTACTTATTTAAATGACAATAAGTAAAGAACAATGCAATAATACAAATAACTTGTAAGATAACTTGATGAGACAATATGTAATTTTCAATGTGTAATTTATTTATTGATGTTAAATAAATTACAAGGTTGTTGCGGAACCAAGATAATACAAGTATGTAAATATCCTAACAACCTATGAAATACAATTGATCTACACTCGGAATTTCTCAAGACAATCGAAACACTTAAAGTTGTGAAATGTTCCTTTTAGCGATTGAGAGAATATTGCACAAGTTCACCAAAAATATTGCAGGTTTGCAAAGTGTGAATTCTATCGAAGTGTATTCGAAGAAGTAATATTCTTGTTGTGCAAAGACTTGTATTTATAGGCAAAGTTAACATTGGGATGTTAACTTTGGCCGTACAAATGTGGTTGAGATCATGTAAGGAATAACATTTAATTCCTTAAAAGGCAGTGTAAAGTCGCATGTTAAAGCAACTTTACTCAACCACCTTTATGTACCTTTTATTACTTAAATAATAAGATAAGGCTTATTATCCGGGTAAAGGTACATAAAGCATAAAAGTCAATTCCTCGTAATCAGTGTAAAGCTTTGTAAGAGCTTTCCACTGATGGTCTCCAGTTTGTAACTGACTAGAATTTCAACTGGGCTTCGCTGCCATTGCCATTCTCTATCTTCCATTTGTTGTCTTCGACTTCAACTGGAATGATTCTTCAACTTGGTCAGTTCTCAACTGGAGGAAGTCTTCAGTTGCGTTGACTGTACGGTGCAACTGGACTTCAATATATTTCTCGACAAATCATCTAGGTCTCCAGTTTGTAACTGACTAGAATTTCAACTGGGCTTCGCTGCCATTGCCATTCTCTATCTTCCATTTGTTGTCTTCGACTTCAACTGGAATGATTCTTCAACTTGGTCAGTTCTCAACTGGAGGAAGTCTTCAGTTGCGTTGACTGTACGGTGCAACTGGACTTCAATATATTTCTCGACAAATCATCTAGGTCTCCAGTTTGTAACTGACTAGAATTTCAACTGGGCTTCGCTGCCATTGCCATTCTCTATCTTCCATTTGTTGTCTTCGACTTCAACTGGAATGATTCTTCAACTTGGTCAGTTTCGCCAAAATTGATTGTGTAAGTCCCAACTTGATAGATGGTACTACTGAAGACACCTCTATGTCGATGGTGAAGTTACTTTGCAATATATGCACTGAACTGGAGACGACCAGTTGCAGTGTGTATATACCAAGTTCTAGATAGATTACTTATTTAAATGACAATAAGTAAAGAACAATGCAATAATACAAATAACTTGTAAGATAACTTGATGAGACAATATGTAATTTTCAATGTGTAATTTATTTATTGATGTTAAATAAATTACAAGGTTGTTGCGGAACCAAGATAATACAAGTATGTAAATATCCTAACAACCTATGAAATACAATTGATCTACACTCGGAATTTCTCAAGACAATCGAAACACTTAAAGTTGTGAAATGTTCCTTTTAGCGATTGAGAGAATATTGACAAGTCTTTTTCTAGTTCTTGTATCTATACAAGTGTGAACTGGAAGGACTTGTTTGATTTAAATATATCTAAGTTTCCAAGGCATTTTTATAGATCAATAAATGCCTTAGGTTTATCTTTTAGGTTTGTTAGATTTTAATCTATTATCTACCTTGTGGTTACAAACTGGTAACTTCATTTATACAAGGAAATGAAATTTATACAAGTTACAGAATGTAAAACAAAATACAAGTAGATAACTGAAAAGAAAGAACTTAATGAGATGGCCCTTCGCCAGTTCTTCTTCTCTTGGTCACCAAAGAAATAGGTTGTGAGTCTTCAGGGTCAATATTCAGCTTTTGCTCCAGGTTTTCTTTATGTTGAATCTTGCCCCTTAAGAAGTTCACCCATGCTTTCTCAAACCTATTCTTTTGTGCCTTCGCATCCAATACATTCACCATTTCCACCCATTCGCTGAACCCATATTGCATAGCACCAGGATTGTCAATTTTAACCAGTGGCCCTCTTGTATAACTAACTTCAACTTGAAAAACTTTGGTGCCTGGCTTGATTGTTACATTGACACCATTGATAGTACCACTATGTCTTCTGGTTGACATGATCTGGGAGTAATAGCTTCTTGCTTCAGATTCATTTGTTATTTTTATACTCCCAGCACAAGCAGCCAGTACAGCGGACTTGATGTCTTCATTAGATACCTCGCCAGTTGGTTCAAAAAATGTGCTAAGGTCAGCATCTCTTGACAGTGGTCTTCTTGGTTGTGGAATCCTTCTTGGTGGATTCAAAACCTTCTTCACAACCTTCTTAACATTTGCAATTCGTTTAAGAATCCCACTGACCCTATTCTCCTTAGCTTTCTCCACTGAAATGTTCAAACTCTTGGCGTCAAATTCAGCTTCATCCTCAGGATAGTGTCTGTCCAGTTCAACATCCAGCATTTCTTTCAACTGGTCAACTATCCTGGGATCATTCTTGATCCTGACATACTCCTCCTTAGTGATACCCAAAAGATTGGCATCACTCATATCAAGCAACTTGATTTGTGCAAGATGTGCCCTGGCTTCAACTTGGTTTCTTTGTTTCATCTTCTTTCTTTCTTTAATATCATTGCCAAGTCTAGCCAGTCTTCTGCTATCACTATCTGAAACTGGAGGAAGTATATCAGCATTGCCAGTTTCTAACATTACATCAGTGGCCGGTGGGCAGATGCTTCAACAGCTAAACCTTTTCCCTTATCCAACACATTCCCCCTAACATCTTGCTCACCAGCTTCAGTACTGGTAGCTACAACCATTTCCGAACCAGCTTGTCTTCCAGATGAAGATCTTCCAGGTGCAACTGGTGGAAGGACTACACTTCTTTCCCCCTTGGCAGCATCTAGACCTGCCCGAATACCTTCCCATTCAGAGGGGTGAGATGGCAACCGGTCAAGAGGCTGCCATGATTGCATGTCCTTACACTCTTTGAAAATTCCACACATCATCCTGAAAGACCTCCATAAATGGTTGGTCTCCTTTGACTGGGTCAAAACAATGGCAGTAACTTGTTCTTGACCAGTTTTTAATTCATTTAGGATCTTGGAGTCTTCATCCAAACCAGAGACAACCTTTTTCCTTCACTTCATCATCCTTCTTCTTCAAATTCTCTACTTCAGTTGTCAGATTATCTAAAGATTGAGCATGTAGAGATACCTGGGTGTTCAAATTCTCTATGCTGCCTCTCAACTGGTTGATCTCACTGGTGAGTGGGGTCAGATCAACCTGAGGAGTGGCCAGCTTGGTGATCTCAGACATCACCCTTTCAATCAATTGTGCTTCTCTAGCACCCAGCGTATCCTCTATCTTCTGACCAACTGAAGTCATCAACTGCTGTCCAAGTTCAGTTACATCTAGGCCAGGTTTTTCAAAAAGTTCCTTTACCTGCCTTTCAATCTCCCTCAAATCTACCTCAGATGTTCTTACAGTGTTGCCAAGCAGATTGGAGATTGAGGTTGTAACCTTGGACTGAGTAAGGTCAAAGGATTCTTTTAAAGTACCAGCCAGATTGTTGCAGCCAGTGACCAACTCATTTAGCTTTTTAAACACCAAGTCTTCATTAGATGAAAACTTGTTTATCCCCAGATCAACCACTTTAATGTTTGTCAAATGATCTTTGTGGTATCTGGAGAAGGACTTGGTGTTTTTGTCAAGTGTCTTTTGAATCTCCTCCACCCTGGTAAGAAGGTTTTGGAGATCGGCTTGTAAAGAGACAACTTGACTGTCCAGTGACGAAGGAGAAGGTGTCACTGGACCAGCAGCAGTTACTACTGGAGCAACTAGTGGAGGCAAACTTAAAGAAGTCTCCCCAGTTGTCATGCCAGCAGTTTAAGATATAATAGGAGTGGTGGATGAAGAAAGGACTGGAAAATCAATGTGTTGTTCATGCTGAGAATGCTCAGGTGTGAACAACGGCGTCGGTGGGGGTGGCATTTCTCGAGCAAATGAGAATTGCCCAGTTGGTGAAGGAGCGGTATAAGTTTGGAAAGATATATCAGTAGGCACATTTTCTTGGGAGGGTGAAAGTGAAATTGATGCGTCTGGAAGGGAGACTGGAGATGAAGGGTTTTGAGCTTGTACAGAAGCCTCAAAAATCTCCAAGTCTGTTTCAGTTCCTTCATAATCCGAAGACTCTATCAGGATTTTCTCGTCACTAACATTCATGTCCAGATCCATGAATGTAACTGAGGGCTGACCAGAAGGGTCAGTCTCCAGATGACCTTCCCCAGTTTCCTGGATGGGTGCATCTGTTGGTGGATCAGATACCGAAGTATCTTCACCAGGGATAGATGTAATTGGAGTTGCTTCAGTTATGGTTGCTCTATCCTCAACCACAACATTAGACGAACTGGAGGGTCCCTCATTATTTTGAGGCCCGCCCAGTTGCCTTTCTGACTCACCTTTAATAGGTGCATCAGTTGAAGCGAATGCCAGTTGCATTCGTTCTGGAATCTCGACCTCTCCAGCTTCAGATACCAGAGAGTCTAAATTCCTTAACATATCTGGAGCAGTGTA
The DNA here is from genome assembly GCA_034093135.1 of Erigeron breviscapus. NCBI lineage: Eukaryota > Viridiplantae > Streptophyta > Magnoliopsida > Asterales > Asteraceae > Erigeron > Erigeron breviscapus. Next base: position 229,226,738 of record CM067167.1, on the reverse strand, counting down.
CGGTGAATCTGTACTTAAATATGCTTCTCTGCCAAGAATATGTTTAAAACAGAGCGAGAGGAACCTTGAAAAGGGGATACACACACCCCTGGTGCCCTTCAGCTTTTGAACTAGGCTTCTAAACAGAATATCTGCAAAGTCCACTCTCAATCCATTCCACAAGCAGTAAGCCATTTCTGCTTGTGAGGAGTTGATCTGGTCAAGTCCACCAGAACTCCCACCCATACTCTCCACCAGGTGGATGAAAAAATACCTCCATGAAGGTGTAAGACCCTTCATGGTCATCGCACCTTTAGTCTTCAACACCCCATTCTCCAAGCACTCCTTGTGTCCCATTTCAAGAAGGACTTGGCGAAAATTTATATTTGGGGGTAAGACGACTGGAGATTCACCCTCTCTCCAGTAGTTGAGGTGTAAGGCATCCCTCAATAAGTCGGTGGACAAGGTACACTGGATTGTTCCATCCTTTAATGTGAAACTGATGGAGGAACAATCGGAAGAAAGAACGGCAGTGTACCAAAACTCACACAAGTAGTTGTGAAACAACTTGCGTGGGTTTAGAGAGAATGAGGGTCCTATTGGAGAATCCTTCAAAAACTTTTGGATTCTACCAATAAGGGTATTGGACCCTTGAGATCCTTGTAAGCTTGCCATCGGATTATTTGGATTGAGTTTGATGACAGAAGCATTACTAGGAGCACCAGATGCCGGTTTGACATCTGGTGAAGGAGCATATGGAACAGTCAAGAGATTTACATCTCTTGAACGGGATGATCTAGGAGCCATTTGAAAATGAAATTGAAATTTGGGAATTAGGGTTCTTGATTTGTGAAGCAGAGAGAGAAATGAAGCAATTTTGATGATTGGAAGTAATTGAAAGAATGTAGAAGAGAAGTAAATGAGTTCGGAGTAAATAAGGGTATTTATAATGGATTCAAGATCCCAATGAAATAGCCAAAACTATATTTTATTAAACAAAATCCTTTTTGTAGATATTTTCACAAATTGAGTTTGAATTTTGAAATAAAATAATAATTTGCCATGTCAACATTAAATGCTACCATGTCAGCATTAAATGCTACGACGGCTTATCTTACCCACGCGCCCACTCACTTTTTATTTTCCCAATACAAACAGTTTTCAAGTACTAAAATGGCTTTAAACACGTCAGATCACGATATCAAGTAGTTTAAAACACTTGAGTACCATCACGTGTCATAAATATTGACCAAGTATTCTTAACGTTATAAAAATAAGACAAGACTGAACCTGGTAACTGGAGGATCAGTCCAGTACCAGTTTCCAACTGGAGAGTTCTCCAGTTGCATTTTCAAACAAAAAAAATGAATTTTAGTCAGAAAATTATTTTGAGTCTTTCCCCCTAAAATGATGATCCATAAATCGATTAATGCCAGGATAGTATCACAACTGCGTTCGATAGCCTGGCGAGCAAGAAATTATCTGGACCTCCTCAACTGGAGAACTTCATCAGTGTCACTGACGCGTTCAATAACAAAGAAAGCTCCAGTTTTAAGGATTTAACATTCCCAGTTCGCTGATGAGATGTTTAAAGGTTTTCTCATCGAGAGGTTTTGTAAAAACATCAGCTAACTGTTTGTCAGTGGGGATGAAATGAATTTCAATGTCTCCTTTCATAACATGATCATGAATGAAATGATACCTGATGTCAATATGCTTTGTTTTGGAGTGCATCACTGGGTTGTGAGATATAGCAATTGCACTGGTGTTGTCACAAAAGATTGGGGTCCTTGTATACTTTTGCCATAATCTAGTAACTGGTTCTTGATCCAGAGAATCTGGGCACAGCAACTGGCCGCAGAAATGTACTCTGCCTCGGCAGTGGACATAGAGACTGAAGTCTGCTTCTTGCTGGTCCAACTTACAAGTTTTCCTCCAAGGAAATGACAACCACCAGTTGTTGATTTTCTATCTATCTTACAACCTGCATGATCTGAATCTGAATAACCCATTAGATCTAATCCTGAGCCTTTGGGGTACCAAAGACCAAGATTAGGACACCCTTTCAGGTATCTAAAGATACGCTTTACAGCGTGCAAATGTGATTCTTTAGGGTTAGCCTGAAACCTGGCACATAAACATGTTGCAAACATTATATCTGGTCGACTGGCAGTTAAGTACATCAGTGAACCAACCATACCTCTATAGTCAGTTATGTTAACTGGTTTGCCAGTTGGGTCAGAGTCCAAATTTAATGGTGCTGCAATAGGTGTATTTTTCGATGGGATTGAATCATATTTGTATTTTCTTAACAAATCTCTGACATATTTTCCTTGGTTTATGAAAATTTCATTTTCAGTTTGCTTAATCTGAAGACCTAAGAAAAATGTTAATTCACCCATTAAACTCATCTCATACTCAGATGACATGATTTTAGAAAACTTTTTACACATTGCATCATCAGTTGAACCAAAAATAATGTCATCAACATAAATTTGTACCAATAAGATATTACCTCTTTCTTTCAAGATAAACAAGGTATTATCTATTGCACCTCTTTGAAAGCCATTTTTAAGAAGATGTTTAGTTAAAGTATCATACCAGGCTCTTGGGGCTTGTCTTAGACCATACAATGCTTTGTTCAGTCTATAAACCCAATGAGGATGCTTCTCATCGATGAAACCTGGAGTCTGCTTAACATAAACTTCTTCTTCCAATGTTCCATTTAGGAACGCACTTTTGACATCCATCTGGAAGACCTTGAACTGCAGATGGGCTGCATAAGCCAGAAATATTCTGATGGCTTCAAGTCTTGCAACTGGAGCAAAAGTTTCATCAAAGTCAACGCCTTCTGCTTGACAATAACCCTGGGCAACTAATCTGGCCTTGTTTCTTACAACATGGCCATCTTCATCCATCTTGTTTTGGTAGACCCATCTTGTACCAATGGGTTCTTTCTTTAACCCTGGTGGACAAGGAACAAGCTCCCAAACATTGTTCCTTTCAAACTGGACGAGCTCTTCTTGCATAGCTTCCACCCAGCTTGGGTCTGCCATAGCCTCGTCAATCTTCTTTGGTTCAATTAGTGATAAGAAGGTGACGTTTAAGCATTGCTCACTGGTGGCTCTTCTAGTCTGAACCCCACTATTTGGATCTCCCACAATCTGTTCAATTGGATGTGCTCGAGTCCATCTAGTGTATTGACCAGGCTGGTGCACAACAATATCAGTGCAAGTCACCTGGCGATCTTCTTCAGTTGCATCAGCATCTGGAGGAGGATCAGTCCAAACTACTTCTACATCCTCATCAGAGTCAATGAGGTCACGATTTGCATCATGAAATTCTTCATTCAAAGGCATTTCTTGAAGAACTGGAGAAGTTGGAGTTTGAACTGGTGCTGGTATTGGAGTGGCACGTACATCAGATCCAATCACCAATTCTTGTGGAAAGTTGAAATTGATGGAGGGATAAAATGATGTGTCACTGGTGCTTTTCTTCTTCTTAACTGGTTCTAGTTGAGTATAACTGGAAGCATCTTTTGGTGAAACAACTGACTGATGAACTTGGTCAGTTTCACCAAAATTGATTGGAACGACTGGAGTAATATCAAGGCTTGGTCTCTTGTTGATTGCTTCAGTTGATTCATCGAATGTGACATGAATTGTCTCATGAACCTTTTGGAGTCTATAATTATAAATTCTAAAGGCCTTTCGAATATCTGAATAACCTAAAAATACCCCTTCATCAGCTTTTGCATCAAACTTTCCAAGCTGACTGGAATCGTTTAAGATATAAACTGGACAACCAAATACATGAAAGTATCCAATATTTGGTTTACGATTCCTGAGTACTTCATAGGCAGTCTTCTTATGTCTCTTGATGTAGACTGACCGGTTTTGGGTGTGACAAGCAGTTGCAACTGCTTCAGCCCAAAAACTGGTGGGAAGACCAGATTCAGATAGCATACTTCTGGCCGCTTCTATCAGTGTGCGATTCTTTCTTTCCACAACTCCATTTTGCTCTGGAGAGTGAACTGATGAGAAGTTTTGAGAGATGCCAGTGTCATTGCAAAATGTTTCAAGTACCTTATTTTGGAATTCAGTACCATTATCAGTTCGCAACTGACAAACTTTTCGAGTGTACTTGAGCTCAATTCTTTTGATGAGAGAGATGATTTCAGCAGGTGCATCACTTTTGGATCTGAGGAATACCACCCAGCAGTATCTGGGGAATTCATCAACCACAACTAGAGTGTACTTCTTTCCAGCTCTAGTTTGAACATTCACTGGACCAAAGAGATCCATATGTAGCATGTGAAGAGGTTCAGTGATGCAAAAATTTTGCCTAGTTTTGAAACTGGCTCTTTTCTGCTTGCCCATCTCACACCCTGGACATGGCTTTTCTTTATTGAAAGAAATTTGAGGTATCCCATCAACCAGTTGTTTGCGAGACAACTTGTTAATATTTTTAAAATTAAGATGGGATAATCTTTTATGCCATAGCCAGTTGGTGTCCTCATCAGCCTTGGTATAGAAACATTGCTCTTTTGGAGCTGGTTCCATATCCATGATGTACACATTGTCTTTTCTTGGTGCAACCATCACCACTTTCCAATCCTTGTTAAATATGGTGCCTTGTGCAATATCGAACAAAACTCTGAAGCCATCATCACAAAGTTGGCTGACACTGATCAGGTTGTATTTCAAACCATTCACAAATGCAACTCTTTTGAATTCGACTTGTCCATTATTGAGCACACCATATCCTTCAGTCTTTCCAGATTGATCATTACCAAAACGTCACTGTCGGTCCATCTTGGACAGTGAACTCTTCAAGCAGGGGCTTACATCCGGTCATAGTCCGGCCAGCAGCGCTGTCCAGATACCAGATATTCTTCTTTCGATCGCCCTGCACAACCACAAAAATCATCAGTTATTTTTGTGAACCCATATTTTCTTGATGGGTTCACTGGACTTCTCTATAGAAGTCACAGTAGATTGTTGTGGTGTTGAACCGGAGGCTGCATCTGGAGCTTTTTCACCAGCTCCAGGTGCAGGAGTAAAAACGATTGGTACTTGATACTTACTCCCCATATTTTTACCAGATTTTGTTTCAGATGGAACATTCTTTTGATTAGGTTTTGAAGGGAGTGGTTTAATATTTTGTTTGAGAACTGGAGGTAATGAACCTCCTTCCAGATTTTTAATCCGGGCAGTACAACTCTGAACCTGTCGAGACAAAAGTTGGAGTTGACTTTCCAGATTAATCAAAATATTATTTTCATCAGGCAACTGAACCTTGGACCTTGGTTCAGCTGGAGTTTTAGTCTGTCGGGTCTCAAAAAAAAAAAAAAAAAAAAAAAAAAAAAAAAAAAAAAAAAAAAAAAAAAAAAAAAAAAAAAAAAAAAAAAAAAAAAAAAAAAAAAAAAAAAAAAAAAAAAAAAAAAAAAAAAAAAAAAAAAAAAAAAAAAAAAAAAAAAAAAAAAAAAAAAAAAAAAAAAAAAAAAAAAAAAAAAAAAAAAAAAAAAAAAAAAAAAAAAAAAAAAAAAAAAAAAAAAAAAAAAAAAAAAAAAAAAAAAAAAAAAAAAAAAAAAAAAAAAAAAAAAAAAAAAAAAAAAAAAAAAAAAAAAAAAAAAAAAAAAAAAAAAAAAAAAAAAAAAAAAAAAAAAAAAAAAAAAAAAAAAAAAAAAAAAAAAAAAAAAAAAAAAAAAAAAAAAAAAAAAAAAAAAAAAAAAAAAAAAAAAAAAAAAAAAAAAAAAAAAAAAAAAAAAAAAAAAAAAAAAAAAAAAAAAAAAAAAAAAAAAAAAAAAAAAAAAAAAAAAAAAAAAAAAAAAAAAAAAAAAAAAAAAAAAAAAAAAAAAAAAAAAAAAAAAAAAAAAAAAAAAAAAAAAAAAAAAAAAAAAAAAAAAAAAAAAAAAAAAAAAAAAAAAAAAAAAAAAAAAAAAAAAAAAAAAAAAAAAAAAAAAAAAAAAAAAAAAAAAAAAAAAAAAAAAAAAAAAAAAAAAAAAAAAAAAAAAAAAAAAAAAAAAAAAAAAAAAAAAAAAAAAAAAAAAAAAAAAAAAAAAAAAAAAAAAAAAAAAAAAAAAAAAAAAAAAAAAAAAAAAAAAAAAAAAAAAAAAAAAAAAAAAAAAAAAAAAAAAAAAAAAAAAAAAAAAAAAAAAAAAAAAAAAAAAAAAAAAAAAAAAAAAAAAAAAAAAAAAAAAAAAAAAAAAAAAAAAAAAAAAAAAAAAAAAAAAAAAAAAAAAAAAAAAAAAAAAAAAAAAAAAAAAAAAAAAAAAAAAAAAAAAAAAAAAAAAAAAAAAAAAAAAAAAAAAAAAAAAAAAAAAAAAAAAAAAAAAAAAAAAAAAAAAAAAAAAAAAAAAAAAAAAAAAAAAAAAAAAAAAAAAAAAAAAAAAAAAAAAAAAAAAAAAAAAAAAAAAAAAAAAAAAAAAAAAAAAAAAAAAAAAAAAAAAAAAAAAAAAAAAAAAAAAAAAAAAAAAAAAAAAAAAAAAGTTAGATAGTAAAAAAAAAAAAAAAAAAAAAAAAAAAAAAAAAAAAAAAAAAAAAAAAAAAAAAAAAAAAAAAAAAAAAAAAATTATCGTGAAGAATAAAAAAAAAAAAAAAAAAAAAAAAAAAAAAAAAAAAAAAAAAAAAAAAAAAAAAAAAAAAAAAAAAAAAAAAAAGTTTTTACCAGATGCTTTTACCCATGACTTGATAATCTTTTGTTCTTTTTCAAGATCAGAAAATAGTTTTTGATTATCAAGTTCTAAACCCTCAATCTTTAAAACTGACTCCTTGAGAGCCAACTGGACACTTTGTAAATCATTCAGTTGTGGTTTAACATTGTTTAGTTCAATTAAGATAGTGTCAAGATATCTTTCACTATCAGCTCTTACAGTTTCCACAAAAGCTAAATCACCACTTAATGATTCAGCCAGGTCCAGTTTCAGTTCAGGGTCAACCTGGTTATCATAGTCACATACCTTTTTCAAGATGATGTCCACCCATCTTCCAGTGATGACATCTTCTTTTGCCACATGCTGCTGCTGTTGATCTTCCAAGGCCATGAAACACATGTCCCTTTCCTCTTTTTCATCAACTGATGAGTCATCAGAGTACTCCCATTTCCCCTCAGTTTGTGCCATTAAGCACTGATCCTTTTCCTTTTCCATGGACAGGAGGGCAATCTGGGCCTTAAGCTTCTTGTATTTAGCTTTGTAGCTTTCATCAGGCCGATTGAAATTTGGGACAAGGGGGCCAGTTTGGTTGTTCAACTGACTAGATCTGCATTCCTTCATAAAATGACCTTTCTTGCCACACTTATAGCATGTAAGATTGGTCTTATCCAGAGAGCTGGAGCTGGAAGCATTGTTGGGGCCATTAAATCTTTTAGATTTATGCTTAAACCTGTTAAAGGTTTTAGCAATCATGGCTACCAGATCATCATCGCCAGTTTCATTACAACCATCACTGTTTTCAGTGGTTAGGCCAGAGTTCAAGAAACTGTTTAACATATCCTTCATTGAGTGTGCCTGGACACTCTCTGCAGACATAAAGCAGCACAAGGTCGCTCAGGTACACTAGCAACCTTGGAACTCTGGGCATGGTTCATGGCATCTTGCTCAGCCACCAGTCTAGCAGCATTATTATCTTTAGTGAATCTGAAGGCTCCATAGAGCGATGCAAGAGTATGGCGGTGCAAGGTTTTACCTTGTCTCAAGACAAGAACCATGTTTTCCCATTTGGAAGGAAGAATATCACCAATCTTCTCAAGAAGAATATCCTTGTCCTTCTCTACACCCAAGCCTCTCAGCTGATTAATGAGGCTAGAAAATCTGGTGTATGTACCAGTTAGACTTTCATTGGGCAAGGCAAAGAAGGATTCATACTTCTTGTTCAAGGCAACTTTCCTGGTGACAATAGTGTCATCACCTCCTTCAAACTGAATAACTAATTCATCCCACATTGACTTTGCACTGGGGAACAACACAAGTATTGGAATTAGATCTTCAGGGACAGCTCCAAGGATCATGTTCTTGAGTCTGGTGTCCAGATCAACAAGTCTACGATCCTCATCAGACCAATGGTCTTCGAGCTTTTCTCTTGAGCCTCTTCTTCCAGTTGGATCAAGAAGAGGACTGACCCCAAGAGACATGGGTATATATGGACCATCCTTAAGGATTTTCAACATATACCTTTCGATCCCATCAAAATGCAAAAGCATTCTAGCCTTCCATGTACCAAAAGTCTCACTGTTTCCATCGAATTTGGGAACAGGAGTGTTAGAATAGTGTACTTGGACGTGATTTGGGGCAGTAGGAGGAGGAGGGTTTGTATTGACATTTTGAAAAGGTTGTGCATTATTATTCAAGGGGGTTTCACCTGAACCAGAACCATCTCCACCTTCAGTAGTGTTCATCTTAGCAGATCTAGTCAAGTTTATTAGCCTTCTGCTCTGATACCACTTGTAAGTCCCAACTTAATAGATGGTACTACTGAAGACACCTCTATGTCGATGGTGGAGTTACTTTGCAATATATGCACTGAACTGGAGACGACCAGTTGCAATGTGTATATACCAAGTTCTAGATAGATTACTTATTTAAATGACAATAAGTAAAGAACAATGCAATAATACAAATAACTTGTAAGATAACTTGATGAGACAATATGTAATTTTCAATGTGTAATTTATTTATTGATGTTAAATAAATTACAAGGTTGTTGCGGAACCAAGATAATACAAGTATGTAAATATCCTAACAACCTATGAAATACAATTGATCTACACTCGGAATTTCTCAAGACAATCGAAACACTTAAAGTTGTGAAATGTTCCTTTTAGCGATTGAGAGAATATTGCACAAGTTCACCAAGAATATTGCAGGTTTGCAAAGTGTGAATTCTATCGAAGTGTATTCGAAGAAGTAATATTCTTGTTGTGCAAAGACTTGTATTTATAGGCAAAGTTAACATTGGGATGTTAACTTTGGCCGTACAAATGTGGTTGAGATCATTTAAGGAATAACATTTAATTCCTTAAAAGGCAGTGTAAAGTCGCATGTTAAAGCAACTTTACTCAACCACCTTTATGTACCTTTTATTACTTAAATAATAAGATAAGGCTTATTATCCGGGTAAAGGTACATAAAGCATAAAAGTCAATTCCTCGTAATCAGTGTAAAGCTTTGTAAGAGCTTTCCACTGATGGTCTCCAGTTTGTAACTGACTAGAATGTCAACTGGGATTCGCTGCCATTGCCATTCTCTATCTTCCATTTGTTGTCTTCGACTTCAACTGGAATGATTCTTCAACTTGGTCAGTTCTCAACTGGAGGAAGTCTTCAGTTGCGTTGACTGTACGGTGCAACTGGACTTCAATATATTTCTCGACAAATCATCTAGGTCTCCAGTTTCACTGGACAGTTTCACTGGGTCTCCAGCTGCAACTGGAGACTGGCCAGTTTACCAGGTGAACTGGTCCTAACAGATTGGAACGACTGGAGTAATATCAAGGCTTGGTCTCTTGTTGATTGCTTCAGTTGATTCGTCGAATGTGACATGAATTGTCTCATGAAACTTTTGGAGTCTATAATTATAAACTCTAAAGGCCTTTCGAATATCTGAATAACCTAAAAATACCCCTTCATCAGCTTTTGCATCAAACTTTCCAAGCTGACTGGAATCGTTTAAAATATAAACTGGACAACCAAATACATGAAAGTATCCAATATTTGGTTTTCGATTCCTGAGTACTTCATAGGCAGTCTTCTTGTGTCTCTTGATGTAGACTGGCCGGTTTTGGGTGTGACAAGCAGTTGCAACTGCCTCAGCCCAAAAACTGGTGGGAAGACCTGATTCAGATAGCATACTTCTGGCTGCTTCTATCAGTGTACGATTCTTTCTTTCCACAACTCTATTCTGCTCCGGAGAGTGTGCTAATGAGAAGTTTTGAGAGATGCCAGTGTCATTGCAAAATGTTTCAAGTACCTTATTTTGGAATTCAGTACCATTATCACTTCGAAACTGAAAAACTTTTTGAGTATACTTGAGTTCAATTCTTTTGATGAGAGAGATGATTTCAGCAGGTGCATCACTTTTGGATCTGAGGAATACCACCCAACAGTATCTGGTGAATTCATCAACCACAACTATAGTGTATTTCTTTCCAGCTCTAGTTTGAACATTCACTGGACCAAAGAGATCCATATGTAGCATGTGAAAAGGTTCAGTGATGCTAAAGTTTTGCCTAGTTTTGAAACTGGCCCTTTCTGCTTGCCCATCTCACACACTGGACATGGCTTTTCTTTATTGAAAGAAATTTGAGGTATCCCATCAACCAGTTGCTTGCGAGACAACTTGTTAATATTTTTGAAATTAAGATGGGATAATCTTTTATGCCACAGCCAGTTGGTGTCCTCATCAGCCTTGGTATAGAAACATTGCTCTTTTGGAGCTGGTTCCATATCCATGATGTACACATTGCCTTTTCTTGGTGCAACCATCACCACTTTCCAATCCTTGTTAAATATGGTGCCTTGAGCAATATCGAACAAAACTCTGAAGCCAACATCACAAAGTTGGCTGACACTGATCAGGTTATATTTCAAACCATTTACAAATGCAACTCTTTTGAATTCGACTTGTCCATTATTGAGCACACCATATCCTTCAGTCTTTCCAGATTGATCATTACCAAACGTCAATGTCGGTCCATCTTGGACAGTGAACTCTTCGAGCAGGGGCTTACATCCGGTCATAGTCCGGCCAGCAGCGCTGTCCAGATACCAGATATTCTTCTTTTGATCGCCCTGCACACCCACAAAAATCATCAGTTATTTTTGTGAACCCATCTTTTCTTGATGGGTTCACTGGACTTCTCTACAGAAGTCACAGTTTATTGTTTTGGTGTTGAACTGGAGGCTGCATCTGGGGCTTCTTCACCAGCTCCAGGTGCAGGAGTAAAAACGATTGGTACTTGATACTTGCTCCCCTTATTTTTACCAGATTTAGTTCCAGATGGAACATTCTTTTGTTTAGGTTTTGAAAGGGGGGTTTAATATTTTGTTTAAAAACTGGAGGTGATGAACCTCCTTCCAGATTTTTAATCCGGGCAGTACAACTCTGAACCTGTCGAGACAAAAGTTGGAGTTGACTTTCCAGATTAAACAAAATATTGTTTTCATCAGGCAGCTGAACCTTGGACCTTGGTTCAGCTGGAGTTTTAGTCTGTCGGGTCTTGGGCTCCTTAGACTTATGAGGTAAAGGCTTGTTACCAGTGGCCTTTTTGACTGGAGCTTTAGCCTGTTTGGCTCCAGTTTTAACCTCAATGGGGGTGGTCTCAATGGGTTCAGTTTCAACAGCTTCAGGTTGATCATAAGAGGTTTCAACCCTGAGAGCTGGAGGCAATACATGAAGATCTGGTATGAGAGCTGCAATCTCCAGATCTCCAGATTTCCATGCATTCTTCTTGGCATCGATAGTTCTAGAAAATGCATCATAGTTCTTACCAGATGCTTTTACCCATGACTTGATAATCTTTTGTTCTATTTCAAGATCAGAAAATAATTTTTGATTATCAAGTTCTAAAGCCTCATACTTTAAAACTGACTCCTTGAGAGCCAACTGGACACTTTGTAAATCATTCAGTTGTGGTTTAACATTGTTCAGTTCAATTAAGATAGTGTCAAGATATCTTTCACTATCAGCTCTTACAGTTTCCACAAAAGCTAAATCACCACTTAATGATTCAGCCAGGTCCAGTTTCAGTTCATGGTCAACTTGGTTGTCATAATCACATACCTTTTTCAAGATGATGTCCACCCATCTTCCAGTGATGACATCTTCTTTTGCCACATGTTGCTGTTGATCTTCCAAGGCCATGAAACACATGTCCCTTTCCTCTTCTTCATCAGCTGATGAGTCATCAGAGTACTCCCATTTTCCCTCAGTTTGTGCCATTAAGCACTGATCCTTTTCTTTTTCCATGGACAGGAGGGCAATCTGGGCCTTAAGCTTTTTATATTTAGCTTTGTAGCTATCATCAGGCCGATTGAAATTAGGGACAGGGGGGCCAGTTTGGTTGTTCAACTGACTAGATCTTCATTCCTTCATAAAGTGACCTTTCTTACCACACTTATAGCAGGTAAGATTAGTTTTATCCAGAGAGCTGGAGCTGGAAGCATTGTTTGGGCCATTAAATCTTTTAGATTTATGCTTAAACCTGTTAAAGGTTTTAGCAATCATGGCGACCAGATCATCATCGTCAGTTTCATCACAACCATCATTGATTTCAGTTGTCAGGCCAGAGTTCAAGAAACTGTTTAACATCTCCTTCATTGAGTGTGCCTGGACACTCTCTGCAGACATTAAGGCAGCACAAGGTCGCTCAGGTACACTAGCAACCTTGGAACTCTGGGCATGGTTCATGGCATCCTGCTCAGCCACCAGTCTTGCAACATTGTTATCTTCAGTGAATCTAAAGGCTCCATAGAGTGATGCAAGAGTATAGCTGTGCAAGGTTTTACCTTGCCTTAAGACAAGAACCTGTTTTCCCATTTGGAAGGAAGAATATCACAAAACTTCTCAAAAAGAATATCCTTATCCTTCTCTACACCCAAGCCTCTCAGCTGATTAATGAGGCTAGAAAATCTGGTGTATGTACCAGTTAGACTTTCATTGGGCAAGGCAAAGAAGGATTCATACTTCTTGTTCAAGGCAAATTTTCTGGTGACAATAGTGTCATCACCTCCTTCAAACTGAATAACTAATTCATCCCACATTGACTTTGCACTGGGGAGCAACACAAGTGTTGGAATTAGATCTTCAGGGACAGCTCCAAGGATCATGTTCTTGAGTCTGGTGTCCAAATCAACAAGTCTACGATCCTCATCAGACCAATGGTCTTCGAGCTTTTCTCTTGAACCTCTTCTTCCAGTTGGATCAAGAAGAGGACTTACCCCAAGAGACATGGGTATATATGGTCCATCCTTAAGGATTTTCAACATATACCTCTCTATCCCACCGAAATACAAAAGCATTCTAGCCTTCCATGTACCAAAAGTCTCACTGTTTCCATCAAATTTTGGAACAGGAGTGTTAGAATAATGTACATGGACGTGAGTTGGGGTAGTAGGAGGAGGAGGGTTTGTATTAACATTTTGAAAAGGTTGTGCATTAGTATTCAAAGGGTTTTCACCTTGACCAGAACCATCTCCACCTTCAGTAGTGTTCATCTTAAGCAGATCTAGGCAAGTTTATTAGCCTTCTGCTCTGATACCACTTGTAAGTCCCAACTCAATAGATGGTACTACTGAAGACACCTCTATGTTGATGGTGGAGTTACTTTGCAATATAAGCCCTGAACTGGAGACGACCAGTTACAGAGAGTATATACCAAGTTCTAGATAGATTACTTATTTAAGTGACAATAAGTAAAGAACAATGCAATAATACAAATAACTTGTAAAGTAAATTGGTGAGACAATATGTAATTTTCAAGTGTAATTTATTTATTAATGTTAAATAAATTACAAGGTTGTTGCGGAACCAAGATAATACAAGAATGTAAATATCCTAACAACCTATGAACTACAATTGATCTACACTCGGAATTTCTCTAAACAATCGAAACACTTAAAGTTGTGAAATGTTCCTTTTTATGATTGAGAGAAGATTGCACAAGTTCACCAAGAATATTGCAGGTATGCAAAGTGTGAAGTGTTTTCACTTTGTGATTTCACTTGAAGTGTGTTCTCACTTAAATATTCTTGTTGTGCAATGACTTGTATTTATAGGCAAAGTTAACATTGGGATGTTAACTTTGGCCGTACAAATGTGGTTGAGAGCATTTAAGGAATAGCATTTAATTCCTTAAAATGCAGTGTAAAGTTGCAGCATAAAGAAACTTTATTCAACCAGCTTTATGTACCTTTTATTACTTAAATAATAAGATGAATCTTATTATCCAGGTAAAAGCACATAAAGCATAAAAGTCAATTCCTCGTAATCAGTGTAAAGCTTTGTAAGAGCTTTCCACTGATGGTCTCCAGTTTGTAACTGACTAGAATGTCAACTGGGCTTCGCTGCCATTGTCATTCTCTATCTTCCACTTGTTGTCTTCGACTTCAACTGGAAGGATTCTTCAACTGGTCAGTTCCCAACTGGAGGAAGTCTTCAGTTGCGTTGACTGTACGGTGCAACTGGACTTCAATATATTTCTGGACAAATCTTCTGGGTCTCCAGGTGCAACTGGAGACTGCCCAGTTTACCAGTAAACTGGTCCTAACTATGGCATGGAATGAAATGATTGAGGATTTCTCTTGACAGTAGTAGGAACTGTGTCATAAGCAAAATATCCTGCAAGTCCATCTGGATCAACTATAGGTATAGTTTCAGCACCACTTAGAAATGCATTAGTTCCTGAGCTAGTACTTGCAATATGAACTGAAGAAGCATGATACAAAGTCGGGTCTTGAGTAAAATCAGAATGAGTATCCTTGATTCTTCTCTTCATTTCTTTATTTTTCAGTTTTGAAACAACAGTCTCAAAATCCCATGAACTGTATTCCTTGTCATCTTGAAGCTGATGAACATATTCAGTCCATATCTTTGGTAGAGAATCCAAAAATTTATCCACTAACTCAGTCTGGGGGTAAACAACTTCAAAATACGATAACTCTGTCGTCATATGGCTGAATCGAGCAATAATCTCATCTAGAGATTCTCCTTTCAAGCCATTGAAAGCTTCATACTGACGCTTAAGAAGTTTAATACGATTTCTCTTCAAAGTAGCATCGCCCTCACAGTACTTTTCTAGGGCATCCCACAAATCCTTTGAAGTAGTGTACTTTTTGAACAGATGTACACTTTCTTGAGGTAGGGCCATAGTAACTGTCAAAAGTGCCTTTTCCTCAATAATGTATTTCTTCTTTTCTTCAGCTGGCATGTCGGTATAGGTGTATCTACCAATCACACCATTTTTCTCATAAGTCGGTCAGTCAAAACCTTGAGTTATCATAACCCACATATCAATATCATTTAGATGAATATAGTCTTCAAATCGTCTTTTCCACATCCAATAATTTTCCATACGGAAAAGCTTTGGAGGTGTATTACCATGACCGACTTCATGGTCGTGCATAATGAGCTGATTGATAAGAGCGGCATTAGGAGAGTTTGCGGAAGCAGGTACAGTAGTCATTTTGAGTCTTTTTGTATGAAAATCAAACGAAATAAGTTACTGTAGCAATCTGGTTCGTGCAGACCTGGCACGAAGTGAACACACGAAGAACAGTACGTGTTGACGTGGCACGAAGTGGCGCATGAAGACAGTGAGTTCGTGTTGACGTAAGCACTGAATGAAAATCACCTCGTGCTGACGTAAGCACGAGGTCGCGCGAAGACAAACACGAATTCTTGAAAAACTTTGAATTTCGAATTGTTTTTGCAATTAATTGCAAATCACACGATCTTTAACCTTCTGGTAATCAACCTTAGGGCTCTGATATCACTTGTAAGTCCCTATTGCGTATAGATCGTAAATAAGACGTGATTCGTTATGTCAAGAGTGCGGAATCCTCTTAAGATAACTAGATTGCTATTGCCTTTTGTCAATTAATGGGTAATTAATCAACCTAAGGATATACACGAAGTGTTAATTCGTGTAGGAGGATTTACTAGCAACAATTCGACGTATATTCACCAATTCGTTACTTAATTCGTAACATAGGTGGGTATTTATACATGTAAAATGTTAATTCGTGTGGGCTTGGGCTTCACACAAAGTGTATTAAGTCGATCCATCAAAACTAACATGTCTCCGTGCTAACGTCAGCACGAAGGCATTCCTACATGCTGCTGACGTCAGCACGAGGTTCGTCTTCTTGGACCTTATTTTGCATACTACATGATGTCCAACCATCGTTTAAGTATTCTATGACACTTATAACCTTGGCTCTACATCCTTGTACCTGCAAAACAATAAATATAACACACAAACATAACAATTAACATAAACACATCTCATAATGAAGTTCAAACGTAATCATTAAACTCAATATATGTTTTAACGACTTATTATTCAACGATTACATATATATTCCTAAGAACAGAATAGTTAACCAAACCTATGTTGCTACTGTCACACAAATTTGCATCTACATATGTTCCAAAGCCTAACAGCGTAGATAAGTTCGACCTTGTTTTGAAAAAACATTCCTTTTTGGATCACATTTCTTTCTTTGGACCAAAATATCATGTCTTCATCAAGTTCGTTAAATGGCAAAAGACGATCATCATCATCATCGTCTTCAAGATTCTGTTGTTGTTGCTGATCAAAGGGACCTTGTACATGTCCCACCCCTTCGTCTCCTTCATCTCCAGAGACATCTCCATCAACACTATATCTATCTATTGTATCATCACTGGTATAAGGTGCCTCATCACCAGATTCATCAAGTGGTGCAACGTCATCTTCATCGTCTTCATTGTGTTCATCTTCTTCGTTATCTTCATCTTCTTCATTATCTTCATCTTCTTCATTATCTCCTGACTGGTTACTCGGTTGAAAGAAACATTGACTTTGAGTCAAGCTTAACAACTGGTTCGTAAAAGTAGGCTCGAACTTCACTTCAAATTGTGCATCACCAAGATGATAAATCATCCCCAAAGTATTATCGTCAGTAATTAAATTTCTAAAAGGAACACCCTTAAATTCATACCATAAATATAATTGCAATTTGAAAGCTTCTTTTGAAACACCAAAACAACTGTAAGTGATATCACAAATTTCTGAATAAGTCATTACATGAAAAAGAGGAAAACTTCTTCTTTTTGATGGATCTGCATTTTGAAGAATACCATTTACGAATGATACACAATCATCCCAAATTAACTGTACCATAATTGGGTTAAATGATGATGAAGATGACATTTTTTTTACATAATTTAGTTGAATGTAGGTGTTTGAAAGTATATAATGAGTACTGATAATGTTTGAAAGTATGCTTCTGAAAGTATACATACACATCTAATATATATTAGGTTTACACCAAATTAGGGTTTGATGGCCACTGGACACGTGTTAGGGTTTCGGTGAGTCCGAAACCCGGTTTCAAGCTTAAGTCACATCACACTGTTATAGTCAAACAAGTACACTGTTGCATGTCAGGAATCTTTGAGTCCGGTTTTTGTATTACCGGACTCAATTTTTAAAATTTGAGTCCGGGTTTTCCATTACCGGATTGGACCAATAATAGTGAGTTCGGTTTTCGAATTACCGGAATTAATAGATTTACAAACTTTTTTTTGCAAAAACTATTTTGACAAACACCACCCCAAATATGTCTATTTTCAAAAAAAATTCCTATATTTTCCTTGATAGCTTAAAACATTTGCATTAAAAATAAAGAGTTAATTGCATAAAACGTCCCTGTGGTTTACACAAATTCGTGGTTTACATCCCTCTAAGTTTTTTTTAGTGTTTTCCATCCCTGTCGCAAGAATTATTAGCGAATTACGTCCTTTTCCTTAACGCCATTACTTTCTTACTGTTAACAAGCTGCACGTGCCCCACACGTGAGGGCTTTTTTGTCTTTTTCTTCCTCCCAGAGACGTTTTATGCAACTTGGTGTGCAAACCACAGGGACGTTTTATGCAAATTACTTCTTTGATATTTTTATTTTTTTTCATTTTTATACTTTTTTTAAAGGATTATTACTTGTACATGTAACTAACTATGACTAAATGTCTATGTTATTTAAAGATCTCGTATATGTCAATATCATATAATGAACTTTCATACCTCAATTAATAAGTGTATTTGGATATTTGTGGCAACCATATAAGCTGACACTTGTAAGTGTTTTTGGTTTGTATTATTAAAAAAGAGCTTATTACATGTGGATGTAACTAACAATGACTAAATATTTATGTTATTAAAAGTTTCGTATAATGTCGATGTCATGTAATGAACTTTCACATCCCGGTTATTGGATGTACCCGACTAATCAAAAACTTATAAGTGACAGCTTATATGGTTGTCACATATACTCAAGTACACTCAATAACTGAGATATGAAAGTTCATTATATGATATTGACATATACGAGATCTTTAAATAACATAGACATTTAGTCACAGTTAGTTACATCTACAAGTAATAATCCTTTAAAAAGTATAAAAATGAAAAGAAAAAAAAAAGATAAAAAAGTTATTTGCATAAAACGTCCCTGTGGTTTGCACACCAAGTTGCATAAAACGTCCCTGTGAGGAAGGAAAAGACGAAAAAGCCCTCACATGTGAGGCACGTGCAACATGTTAACGGATCGAAACTAATGGCGTTAAGGAAAAGGACGTAATTCGCTAATAATTCTTGCGACAGGGATGGAAAACACTAAAAAAAACTTAGAGGGATGTAAACCACGAATTTGTGTAAACCACAGGACGTTTTATGCAATTAACTCAAAAATAAATTATAGTTAACGGGGGCACTTCCCCTCACTATTATAAAGGTACATCCGCCCCTAAATTGCTATGAGAAAATGGACGATCTTGAGCTAGCTAGCTTTATTCCAACTTAAAATGCAAGTAATTTTCTTATTTTTTTTGTTAAAAAGGCAAATTAATATCAAACCACGTACACGTACATTATGATTCACTGGTTTGTCGACTATATATATTAATTAAATTGAACGCACAATTTGGTTGATGGGCCAACTGTGTACATATATTGATAGTTATAAACTCTTTGATTCACTATGCAATTAATGAAATTTGTTACAATTCGAACTTGATCAACGACAGCCTGCACATTTTGAGTCTGTTTAGATCTTATCTTCAAGTATGGCTCTCAATATATGGTGGTACGTACGTAACTTTCTAGGATGGAGTCCGTCCTAATATTTTTATTTATTAACCAAACCATTTCAAAAAAGACTTATATCCAGCGAAGTGATGTATGTATGTCCAGACGTAAACAATTCTTCTACTTAAAATTTTATTCCACATTACTGCGTATCACGGCTGGATATATATCTAGTAAATCTAGTATAAGTAATAACAAATGTCGTAACAAAACAGGTAAATCAATTAACAATCCTCATCTCGCCTGTATGACTGTATCTGTCCATCAATTTCTAGTTTCTAACAAGTCCAGGCCCAGCCCAATCTTCAGCTGCTTTTCAGGCCTAAATTACTACTTAAAGAGAATGAATGAATGAATACAGGCATTGCTACTTTTGCGGGGAGAGCCGGCGATGACGGTGGTGGCGGCATCAATTGGTGTAGGTAAAGGTATTTGATTTAAAGGGGTTAGTAGAGATATTTTATAATATAATGACTAATGATGTAATTTAATATTAAGGGTTGATGGTGATTTAATTCATTAAGGGTATTTTGGTCAATTCGCATGTCCTATTTTTTCTAAACTTTTAACATGGGCTTATAACTTTTATATAGTAGTATAGATATACTCCATTTAAGCTTTTCATATATAATATCAACATGCCCCACTACAAGAAATATACTCCATTTAAGCTTTTTATACAACCACATCCTTAAATGTGATTCACTTATCTATATTGAATTTTAAATCTTTGTATTACTACTAGAGCATCCGCAACATATACACAATTATCTTGATGCAAAAGCATGTATTTAACAATTACAAATTTTCATCTACAAGATGTTAAAAAACTTCTTATATACTCTATATTATATATTTATTATATAAATTCATGTATTAAATTTATTACCAGTTTAATGCTTGGTTGAAGAAAGATTAAACCATGTAATTATTGAAAAATTTAGATGAAAATGATTACACAATTTTTAGATCAATTTTTATATAAATGACGAATGAAACCAAATCAACTAAAAAATGTACATGGAGTTTACCCACATGTCATGGATTCAAATTTTTAGGTTGACATGTTCGAGTGATTTTTTTTAGAGAATTACTTTACGTTAGCGTAGACCAGACTAATTTTGAATGACACTCACCCTTGAATGATAAGTTGAAGTTAATTCGTATCATGCCATAAAACGAACATATATCTATACTACTTTATAAATCATTTAAACGCTTCAAATTTCTTAAAAAAGAACTTGATTTACCAAAACTAGCATTCTTCTTTATTCACATCTCATCTAATATACCTTGATACCCTTAATGAAACTATTTACAACATATATCTCACAACCCTTAAAATAACTACACTACCCTTTTACATCAATTACTTTTATATTAATAACCATCGCCGCCGCCACCATCACCGCCATCACCGCCATCACCACCCGTCCCGGCACCGCCATACCGCCGCAATGCGTTGACATATGTTTAGTCTATATATAATTTACAAGATATCAGAGAAATGAGTGCCATGATACGACTATGCGTGAAGTCATGGTCCAAACCGCTACAAGCTACATATGCAATAAAGTTGGGGTAGTCTTTTGCCCACTTGCCTACAACACACACGTTCTAATTGTTTAATTGCCAAGAATTAAAGCCAGATCATAAGTATGGTACCCATTATTTTACCCATTTCCATTTACTCATTTAGGCCAGGGGTATGATCTGTAGTCGATCTGATAATACTTTTAAGTAGAAAAAGAATTATCTATTTTCATCTTATTCTTATATATGCATTTTTTTCCTTTTGTGCAATAAACAGTAATATATTGTGTAAAAAGTAGTATATTTTGATAAGTATTAAAAAAAAAGTGGAAATAGGAGGGGACAAAAATGAATCTTTTGTTCGAAGGTCTAATATATACTATTTAATAATCATTCCTCTTTCCTTTTCCGATTTTGAATGACAGTGCATTCCTAAAATAGAAAATAAAAATAAAGCATTTCGAAATGATGAGTTTGAAGACACCACCAGTCCACCATACCATATTCCGAACTACCAAGCAATGTTGTTTACCTAAATAAATAAAAGAATGATATTCATATCATTTTTATTGATACGATATCGAAGTTGTGAGTTATTGAGTTAGCTATACAACTTATGCATTGTGGTAAATTCATAAAATATAATGATACGAATATAACTTTGAATAAATAAATATATGGTCTTGAATAGAATGAACTAGATTTATGCTCGTGTCAAATACACGGATTTTTATAACATTTTAAAGTTAAGATAAATTATTAAATATATAAATTAAATGTAAAAAACGTAATTAAAAACGAATTTAAAAGAATATACGTCTAGAACATTGAACACGAACACATATATTATATTTCATCATTTGAAATACTCTTTTATAGACAATATTTCATATGTTGAAAATTTTTTTGTTAAATAAATGATGAAAAATTAAAAACTTCTCAAGTTAATGGCTAAAAATTGTATTCCCTCCATCCTACTAAATTTGTCCACTGTTAAATTTTCAAAGTCAAACTTTATGAACTTTGAGCATAAATATTTTTATTTGTGTTATATAATAGTTGATGAAAGTTATACCAATGAACCACATATCTAAAACACAATCAATCCATATAACTTTCATCAAATATTATAGAACACAAACAAAAATATTTATAGTCAAAGTTTGTAAAGTGTGACTTTGAAAATTTAAAAGTGGACAAGTTTAGTGGGACGGAGGGAACAATAAATATAAATTAAGTACTTAGGGCTAAAAGTGTAAATTATTGATAGAAAACAAAAAGTGTAAATTAGTGACACTTTTTTTACAAATACTAATATAATGATATATTTGGATAATGATTATTAATTTTTAATTTAATTAAACTAAATGATGATATAAGAGAGAGTAAATTTGATATATTCGAGCAATGTGATTGGTCAATAAGTCATTAGTTCAACTGTCATTTAGTATATACTAAGATAATATTAAGATTAAGATATGATAAGATTAAGATTATTTATTAAATTTTTCATAACCTACCAAGCAATGTTTAAATTGAATTGAATGAATTATTAACTAAACTAAGTTTTCGTATACTTTTTTATTCTTTATACATACTAGAATGAAAACCCGTGCGATGCACGGCCGGGCCTTTTTGTTTGTTTTGTATCTAATAGTAATCGACTTGAATCTTCATTAGGCCAAGGAAAATGGTTTAAAGGAATGTATCATTAGGCCAAGGAGGATGGTTTAAAGGAATGTTTCCAGTATATAAAAGACGTACACAGATTAAACCACACGGAATAGATAAATGGTAATCATCTAAGAATATTTAAGCACTGTCCATTAAAAGGCCAGAAATAGCAACAAAGAGTTTATAAATTCAAAAAGA
>CM067167.1:229147143-229203512 GCA_034093135.1 Erigeron breviscapus | reverse complement strand
ACACTTGGCATTGGGTCAATTGACCCAGCCTGCAAAAGTTGACGTAGACACTCCACATCCTGAGAACTAAGTACATCAACAACCCCATGATAGGTAGAGAACCCATCTCCCCAAAAGACTTCTACCAAATTCATCATCTCTAGTAATAACTACCCTGTCACGATGGAACCAGGATCGACAATCTGCTCATGTGGATGTTTAAAGTCCACAATACCATCAGCAAGGGGTTCGAACCTTCTTCTCAGAGTCGCAATCAGCCTGTTTGTCTCCCAGCATACATTACCAGCAGGTACACCCATACGGAACACGTCTCTCAAAATAGATTCGTCCAATTGCAACACCCTTGCAATAGATTGCACACGCTTTCTTCTATTATTAGTCATATCAAATACATAGTATTGTCCCCCCCTGTTGAAATCCCATGCAGACAACTGCGCCATTAGTGTGTTAGGAATTCTTTCGTGTTCTTGCTTATTATAGACTTATTGTTTGGATACTGTAACTGGATCGAATGTAGAAGGACCTCTTATATAGCATAAAACTAAGACACACTCCCTATTGTAAATGAGATTGCCAGCCTATTCACATCCTTCAGTTACATGCCATTCACATTCTACATTAACTTTTGTCATATTAAAGTCATAAAACATAAATAAATAAATATAAGACAAATAATCCATCAACAATATTCAGCCTCAGTATCCTTTGTATCCGAATTTGTTTACTACTAATCTTAAATAATATATTCTATTTAGCCTAATATTACTTCATACGTCCATTATTATTCTGAAGGCATAAATACTATCACAACTAAAAATTGACATTCGAACAGACTAAATTAAGAATAGCCTCAATCATTTACTATTGTTAATGGTAAATGTGACTTTACCTATTCAATTGTCTGTCCCTTGGGTAGCATTTTTGCTCAGTTATTGACAGAGTTGTGCAGTACAGTTGAGATCCATTTGAATTTGGTATTTGCTTCTTCCTTTTCAAGTGTACCTCAAAGAAAGAAAAATCATATTAATATTCGAACTATAGAAGTTCTGAAGATCACTATAACAATGAGCCAAAATAATATGCCTGAAATTAGCAGAATTCATACAGATGAAACGGGTATACATTAACCAACTCTTTCTTCAGTAATATACAAAGATGGACACTAACAATATATACTTATCACAAAATTCCAACATGTCAACTATGATCTATTTTACTTTATTCCAGTTTCAGGCCCTATTGAATTTGTCCCAAGTGTTCCCTGTTTTTCACCTATATTGAGTGATTCAGTTGTACCATATTTTGGTACAAATAAGTTGCCATGTGGAACAATCCAACCATTTTGTGTCCCCAGATTAAACAATCATAATTTGCAATATAAAGGTATGCATCTCATGTCCTTTATATCCAGTATTCATTTCGCGAACGTTGTAGGTGTAGATATGTAATCTCATAAATTATTTTGCTCTGTAGGCCAATCAAATGATCTATGTGATTGGGATTCACTCACACAGATTCCATCAATTCGGTACGAAACACACAGATATATAAGATCAAATGGCAAATTACAGACATACTATGGGCTGTCAATTAGCAATGTACTTGAGCCTACTAATATTATTGATAAGTGCATAAAAGTATATTCAGGAAACTTTATTAGCCCTGATGGAAGGTTACAGACATATTGGGGACTAAGACTTTCTGAAAATGGAGCACAAGACACATATACACAAATTCATGGTCATTCCTTTTTTTGATTATCTGCACTTCTTTTTAATAACTTACAAGTTTTTTGGATATATAAATAGTTAAAACTAAAATGGTATACCAATATTGACAGTAAGATCAATGATCAGGTTCGCATGCAAAGACTTTAAACATCGGGCCACCAAAACATGTAACACAGAACCAGCAAGTTGTTATGAATCAATTCGGACGTAAAAGGACCGCAACTGCAGGTTACACTTAGTCTACCTAATACGTGTAGTTTAAACTTTATATAAGACATATACAGTAATCTTTGTGTACATAACATATGTTGACTTGCTTTTTTACGAACCAAAATAATAACAGAGTGCAACCATCCCTCCAAAAAAACTGCTATTCGTAACAAACGTAAGTATCAAGTTTTATATTATTTGGTTATCTCTATTACTCTAATATACATATT
Organism: Erigeron breviscapus; assembly: GCA_034093135.1. Lineage (NCBI taxonomy): Eukaryota > Viridiplantae > Streptophyta > Magnoliopsida > Asterales > Asteraceae > Erigeron > Erigeron breviscapus. Next base: position 229,201,342 of record CM067167.1, on the reverse strand, counting down.
GATGCGGTCTTGGATGTCCAGGTGTTAAAAAAAAGGTTAGCGGCATACGTGTCAAGAAAACTACAATTCCAAAAAGGAAAAAACAAGGTTATTCCTGGTTCAACCTTATTGTGTACAGAATTGTTGCATCAATATAAATACATACCCGGTTCCTTTTTTTCTGATATATACATAGAACTGATGTTGACCACGTATTATCCTCGCCCTGTTTTAGGAGTAAATAAAAGAACACGTATAAGAGCATGATACTTATCAACAGGTCAATCATACTACTCTATTGAGATTTGAAATTTGTAGAGTTTAATTAGCACTAGACCATGTGTTGTGATCTTATCCACATAATATTAACTATCTAAACCTATTTTATGGACTTAGAAGAATTGTTCGAAATATGCAGGTGCAAAGGTGACATATCTTGATCTTAGAGCACCATAATGCATATGCAGTACATGTAATGCAATTATGTGGTATGAAGAAAGATGTAAAACCACAAAGGCAACTTCAACCCCAACCTTTTCATCATGTTGCCAAGAAGGAAAGATTTTATTGCCCCGATTGCTTGATGCACCAAAACCTCTAAAGAGCCTGCTAGATTATGACAATCCAGCATCAGAAAACTTCAAGGATGATATTAGGACCTACAATAGCATGTTTACTTTTACATCTTTTGGGGCAAAAATTGACCATGCTATAAACCAAGGGAGGAGTTTATACACATTCAGAATAAGTGGACAAAACTACCACCGTATTGGATCTATGATGCCTGTCGTAGGTGAACAGCCAAAGTATTCACAACTTTATTTCTACGACACAGAAAATGAACTCAGACACCGCATGTCTGCTTTCCTGACTCCAGATGACAACAAACAAAGAATAGATAAGAAAATAGTGGCAGAACTGATTCAAATGTTGGATAAGCACAGTTTCGTAGCAAAGGTATTTCGCATGGCTAGGGATTGGTGTATTGAAAATGATAGTAATGAATGCCACTTACGATTAGTAGGTGAGAGGGCACCTACAAGGCAGTATAATAAGCCAAATGTTTCTGAGATTGCAGTTTTGATCACAAACGACTTTGGAGAGAGTACTGAACAAAGGGATGTAATCGTTAGTGCAAAAAATGGTGGTCTGAAGAGAATTTATGAATTACATCAACTGTATATGACATTACAGTATCCTCTTTTATTCCCGTATGGAGAGACTGGATTCCATGAGCATATACCATATTATAAAAACACTGGGAAAAGGAAAACCAAGCGCAACTGCCTGACGATGAGAGAATATTATTGTTATAGGATTCACTACCGGCCAAGTGAAGGTACTACATTGTTTAGGGGTGGTAGATTATATCAACAATTTTTGGTGGATGCATATACTGCGATCGAAGAGCAGAGGGTCAGATGGATGCGCTCTCATCAAAATGAATTGTGTGCGGACCTGTATCATAACGTATGTGATGCAGTCACAAGGGGAGACACGAGAGCTGATGCAATTGGCAAGAGGATTGTTCTGCCAACGACTTTTACTGGGAGTCCGAGGTACATGATACAAAACTACCAGGACGCAATGGCTCTATGCAGAGCATTTGGAAATCCAGATATGTTCATCACCTTCACGGCAAATCCAAAATGGTCGGAGGTTGATAAACTGGTGTCTTTGATCAGCAACCAGAAATCACATGACCGTGCAGAATCCATATCCCGTGTTTTCAAGATGAAACTGGATATCCTCATGGAGGATATAAAGAAAAAAATTTTTTTTGGCGAATGTCAAGCAGGTAATACAACGTAATATCCATTATTTCTTATGGGTATTTCTTATATAATATCACTCAACCGATTCAAAACAAACTCATTTTACTTTCTTCGGGCACTTCTTTGTCCTAACTTGCAACAAGCTATAATATCATATACGTAACATTTTTACAGGGATATACACGATTGAGTTTCAGAAAAGAGGACAGCCACATGCACATATCCTTATATGGCATGCGCCTGAATTAAGGTGTAAAACACATGAGGAGATTGATGACCTAATCTCAGCTGAAATCCCATTACAGCAAGACGACCCTAGAGGATATGAAGCTGTTACCGAGTACATGTTACATGGACCTTGTGGGGCTGAATTCAAAAATGCTTCATGTACAGAAGAAGGGAAATGCAAAAAACATTTTCCAAAACCATTTTATCAGGAAACAACAATCGGTGAGGACGGTTACCCAATCTACCGACGCATGAATATCAAGGTTTATGTTATCAAGGGTAAGGCCATGTTTCACAATGGTCATGTTGTTCCATACAATCGCTACCTGTTGCTTAAATATAAGGCACATATTAATGTTGAATGGTGTAATAGATCCCGAGCGATCAAATACCTCTTCAAGTATCTAAACAAAGGACCCGACAGAGCAACAATGGTAATACAAGATAATGTTAAGGTTGATGGTGAAACGTCCTCTAAAAAAGTTGTTATGATAGATGAGATCAAGAGTTACCTGGACTGCCGTTATTTATCTCCCTGTGAAGCAGTATGGCGTATGCTTGCATTTCCCATCCACTACTCTTATCCGTCGGTGATCAGGTTCACATTTCATCTTGAAAACCTTGCCTTCATTACTGAATAGGAAAGGGATCACTGATACAATGTTTACAAAATGGCTTGAATTAAACGCAACGGATTTCAGAGCACGGAAATACACTTATGCTCAGATACCTCGCCACTATGTGTGGACAGAAAAGGATAAAATATGGAAAGGCGAGACAAGAAGGAAAAAAACGTTGGGCGAATTGTTTACTGCAACCCTGCAGCCGGCCCACGATACTATTTGAGAATTTTGTTGAGTGTCGTCAAAGGCCCGAAATCTTTTAAAGAAATCAAAACAGTGAATGGCCATGAATATGCATCATATAAGGAAGCTTGCTACGCCCATGGACTTTTAAACGATGACAAAGAATGGACACAAGCAATCACTGAGGCTAAATTTTGGGCAACAGGACCACAAATTCGCAACCTATTTGTTACAATTTTGTTGTTTTGTGAAGTCAGCAGTCCACGTCAATTATGGGAAGAGACTTGGGAAATGTTAACTGAGGATATCTTATACAAAAAAAGGAAACAATTCATGTTTCCGGGTTTGGAACTTTCCGATGAACAGAAGCAGAACTACTGCTTAGTCGAAATTCGGGAAATTTTGCAACGCAATGGAAAGTCATTGGAGGATTACCCAGATCTACCAAAACCAGATAAATCATTGCTCACAGTTTTGGACAATCGTCTAATTCGTGACGAACTGAATTACAATCGAGCACAGGAAGCACTTGAGCACAGAGATCTATATGGGGCACTTAATCCAGACCAATTGGCAATATATGAGAGTGTGATTTCTTCTGTTCAGAAACAAGAAGGTGGCTTCTTTTTTGTATATGGACCAGGAGGTACCGGAAAAACTTTTTTATACAGGGCCATACTATCACGATTACGTTCAGAGGGGACAATTGCACTTGCGGTAGCATCTTCAAGTAATATAAAATTAACCATCACATAATTAGGTAATAGATAATAATATGTAAACAAATATATAAAACTACATAATTTGTACATCGTCTAATTATCCTTTCAACATCTTTTTCGACATCTGATTTAGTTTACCTGCCTTATAACTATGATAGGAATTGCTTCGTTGCTGCTTCCGGGAGGGAGAACAGCACATAGTCGATATGTAATACCATTAGAACTGCTAGAGAGTAGCACATGTGGTATAACACAAAATACCCACCTGGCTGCATTGATGCAAGAAGCTCACCTCATTATATGGGATGAGGCACCAATGACTCAAAAATATGCCTTTGAAGCACTTGACAAGACACTGAAAGATATACTGGGATACAAAGATCCAAGAAACAGAAATCGGGTCTTTGGTGGAATGACGGTTTTACTTGGTGGGGATTTCAGGCAGATCCTGCCAGTTATCCCAAAAGGTAAGAGACAAGAAATTGTTCACTCTTGCATCAACAAATCTGTCTTATGGAAATGTTGCAGGCTTTTTACCCTTTCACGTAGTATGCGGGTCAATGAATTTCATCACCAGGAGTCGTTGATGTCGAGAAACAAGAATTTAACAGATGGGTCCTGAATATTGGTGACGGAATTGTAGAAGCAAAGGCAAAAGAAAGTTAGGACGAACCAACTTGGATTCCTATCCCTGAGAAGTTTATTGTTCCATACTCTACTTCGCCAATTGAGGAGATCATCAAAGCCACGTTTCCAGACTTCCTTGAGAACCAGGAAAACGACGAGTACCTAAGGGAAATGGCTATTTAAACACCGAAAAATGCATCTGCGGACGAAATAAACAAGCATATGTTTGACAAGCTAAACCGACCAGCCAGATTATATAAGAGTTCAGATGAGGTCTGCAAAGCTTCTACTGACTCTTCAGGTCAGGAGGAATTATACCCAATTGAATTTTTGAATTCTTTAAACTTCCCTGAAATGTCGCCACATGCTTTACAACTCAAAGAGGGTCTCCCTGTAATGCTGCTAAGGAACGTGAACCCAAATGAAGGCTTATGTAATGGTACACGTCTCATCATCACCGATCTAGGCAGGTTTGTTGTCAAGGCAAGAATAATCACTGGATCAAAGATAGGTAAGACATCATTGATTCCCAGGATAACCCTAACTTCTACATCAACAAAATGGCCATTCGTAATGAAACGTAGGCAATTCCCCATCAAACCATGTTACGCAATGACAATCAATAAGAGCCAGGGCTAGTCACTCAATTACGTGGGATTGTACTTACCAGAGCCTGTGTTCAGTCACGGTCAACTATATGTTGCTCTGTCAAGGGTTACGCGTCCCTAGGGACTAAAAATCCTGATGGTCGAAGAAAAGGACAAAGACCCCAGACAACGCACGAGCAATATTGTGTACAAGGAAGCTTTCAACAACCTCCATCAAGATCACGAGTAAAAATTTTTGCCACCTTGCATTTTGTCCCTATTTCAATTATCCAATAGACCCTAATAATGCATTTGTACGGTTTTGTTATTGTTAATATTCCGTTAAAAATGTATATCATGTACATTTAAATTTAGGTCCATGATCATGATAAATGCAAAACTATCATACATATACACATATACATCTTTACCAGAGTTTAATTGAAAGCACAATAGAATTAAAATATATTAACTTAAAATGGTAAAAAAAAAATACATGAAAATCTAATACCTTTGTTGTGCCAACATATAATATCTCAAGTGTTGTGATATCGTTTACAACTTGATTCATCCGTAAGCCTGTAATCCATTCCTTAAAAAAAAAGGGATATTACAAGTTGATTTCAGAAAAGCATTGGATAGTACAAGTGTTCATAATCACCTGGATACGAATTCCAACTTCCACAACATTATGCACACTTTGACGTATATAAAAGATGAACACCGTTTGGATCAATCTACACATCAGAGCATCAACCAAACACAGGTAATCGACATGTTTTACTACAGAATAAGCACCTATTTCTAACAGAGTCAAATGTGTAATCATCCAGACAATAATACATTTAAAAAAATTAATTTCTTTGTTGGTCAATCTAAACTATTCTCATATACATTCACCAAGATTATCAATGCATCAAGCCAACAATTTATCACAATCAATTCATCAAATACTTAGCAATCATATAAATATCAATAACCACACATCACAAATATATAGAGGAAAGAAAATAAGTCTAAACACATTAATAAATTATACGAAACAGCCGATATAATACCATAAATACCATAATATTTAATCACCATCCATATGTAAAGGATGGGAACAAAAAAAAAGGATTTAGTAAATCCTATACCAAAATAGGATCAGAATAATTCATAATTTGAATACATACTACATGATATTAGGCAAGTAAAAACATGAAAATAGGCTAACCCCACATTTCTTCATCAGTCATGTCATCAGAAAAATAGGGACCATCGCCTTCATTGTCTTCCTGGAACCCCAGTTCATCAACACGAACACCCACATCAACCTCAAATTGGATAATACATTCAGAACGAGTGTGTCGGAGGGAAGGCATGGCTACAAGCTGCTCCAACACTTCCAAAGAAAAGGTATCCAAGACAAACTTCATTGGATACCACTGAACATGATTATTGCCCATCGAATGCAGATATGGCCCGTGTCGATAAAAGTCCATTTTGCAATAGTCCTCTAACCATCTTCTTCCATGACAAACAAGTGTGGCTCAAACATTTTTCTCAGTACCCTCATCAGTTCCCTTGATCTATGGCATCGAGCCACTGGTAACTTCCCCTGCCTATACACCTCTCTGAGCATCCTTTCTTCCAGCTTCAACACCATTTGATCCTTCGTATCCTCATCTTCCTCCTGTTGCTCTTTTTCAGTACATAGAAATCTTCATTATCGGAATGAGTCCAAGAAACCAAAGTAACCATGATTTATTTGAAGAAATAGAGAAGAAAGAAATTTGCCCTAATATTTTTGTAAGTAGAGAAAAGGTATAGATATATAAAATATATTTTCCTAATGATCTCTTATATAGGACAAGAATATCACCAGTTGCCATTCCGATGAAAATGTAACTGAACAAATTGTCATCAAACGAGCTACAGTAAATTGGTTGCCGGTTTCAAACTTTTGATCTTCCCCCACTATCGATACATATCAATAAAACGTAATATTCAGTTTAAATACCCTTTAAATTTGCCTAAAATTTCAAAAAAATATATCCCAATTTAACAAAATGACTTTGACACCTTCTACTACTTATTTTCTCCTTATTTGACCCTTTCATATATAACATTAACCAGGCCATCCTTCATAAATTATAGTTATATTTTTTTTAAAACAAAAAAAAAGAATAGATCTTGCATGCTTTATACAAACACGTAATAATTTGAAAAACTTATAATATATGTGTCACACAATCACAGATATATAATCAACAAAGATTGACTTTGGCATGGGCTACTTACACATACCAATAAGATTAGAATATTGACATGAATATTTAATTTATTCATTTATAAAAAGCTAGAACTACAAAGTGATTCATTTGTGGGTATATATATCGGTTTTGGTGTGATTAGATAAACGTTAGATTTTATTACAATTAAGATTTAATACTAACAAAGGTATGAACAACTAAATTTTCTATTCACAACCAAGATATGACCATCACAAAAATCATATCTAAAAGTCTTTAAGATTTTTGCAGTTGAATTACATGGGTTGTAGTTATCTTTGTATCTACTTACATTTCCTTGAACCGTAAAATACCAGTAATCGTTTGGTACAACAACTCATATTATTAAATGAAATTTTTAGCAACTACCTTAATTTTATGATCCATACATATCATAGACTAAATCACATAAATAGTTAATATATGAATATAAAGGTATGACTTTATGTCTTTCATAACCAATTACAATTACCACATTTTAAGTATGCTAACTTTTAAATTGAGATAACAATAAAATATAATAATACTTCCATTGATTAATAAAAATTAATTACTAAATAATTAAGAATTAGAGAAAATTTCATTACATACCCCTGTGGTATACCATATTATCAAGTTTCACCCCTCTTGTTTTTTTTATCATTACATACCCATATGGTGACTTTTTGTATCATTACCTACCCCTCCACGTAACGTCCGTTTGTTAGTCTCCGTTAACCCTCTCATGTGCAATGCACACGAGGGTACTTTAGTCTTCTTAGCTATTTCTTTCTCAATCCATAAACAAAACACCAGCAGATGTCTCTTCTTCTTCTTATATATCCCACCACAACCATATCTCTATGTATATACATATACATACAGATATATATATATAGATTTATATAAGAAACAACAAAAAATTACAGATCAATAAATCACAAATCAAATCAGCTTTTCTAATATATAAGTATATAATAACGAAATTAACAATTAACAAGTATGTATACGTATGTGAATCTGGGATTCATACATAATTACATACATCAACGAATCCAAAAAAGCTATCCATAATTATATATCCTTACCTGCCACCACAGATTACTTACCACCACCACCGGAGTTACTTTCACTAGATTTATATCTCTCTATATCTATATCCTCTTCATTTTAAACCGGACACGAAAACCACCGCTCATCATCATTATCATCGCCCCCACCATAGATCTCATCAACAAAAAATACATATATAATAATAATAATAATGATAATAATAATAACACTAATAATAATAAGTCACAAATCCAGATGATTTGTTTGTCTTTGAGATGAGGTTGCTTCGTTTTTGGTTTCTGTGGTGGAGGTGCTCGCTTGGGGTTGTGGTGGTGGTTGGGAGTTGGTGGTTCTCGGTGGAGATTGCCGGTGGGTAAGTGTAGGCGCGTGGTGGTAGAGTTGGTGGCTGGTTGTGGTGGTGATGGGTTTCGTTGGGATGTGGCAGATTGTATCGGTGGTGGTGGTTTCCCGGAGTTGCTCAAAGAAGAGAGAGAGAGAGAGAGGGAGAGAGATTAGAGAGAGGTCTGATACATATATATTATATATGTGTATTGATATATTGTGTATGTATATTATATAGATTTAGGATATAGATACAAAGATGTAGATAAATTTGATGGATCTTGTGTGTGTATATTGATATAAATTTGTTTTGGGTAGATCTGCATCTATATCTGTATCTACATAGATCTGAATGTATATATAAGTAATTGGGGAAGAAATTAAAATATGATTTTAGGGTGTTTGTTAGATCTGAAAAGAAAAGTAAGGATAAGAAGAGGGTGTTTAAAGGTAAAAGACAGAAATACCCTCACGTGGAACGCACGTGAGGGGGTTAACGGATGTCAACAAACGGACGTTACGTGGAGGGGTAGGTAATGATACAAAAAGTCACCATATGGGTATGTAATGATTAAAAAAAACAAGAGGGGTGAAACTTGATAATATGGTATACCACAGGGGTATGTAATGAAATTTTCTCTAAGAATTATTAATCCTTTTCCTTTACCTGCAAAATTAAAACTTATTATCCAGCTCATCTCAGTGAGCCCAATATGGGTTAAAACTTGGTCTAAAAAATGAGACGTTTCCTATATCTCGGCCAAATACGTTTATAGCTTTAATTTAATCATAATTCATTCATCATCAATTAAAAAAAGATATATAATAAATAAGATATATATATACGACATATGTGTAGACGCCAGTTCTTACTTCACCTTTTTTCCCAAATCAGAAAAGATATCAATCAATTACAACATCAAATTATTAGGGCTATTTTCTAACACACAAAAATACCAATCCATTATACATTCTAATCCTAATAGTTTATACTTAAAAAATGGCTTCATCATCATCACACATTAATCCATCAAACAGAAAAAACATTGAGAATCCAAGTAAAAAGAGGTGGACGAAAGCGAGCGGTTTTTGCAAGCAAATATGAAACAATTACAATCAAAATCAAAGAACACAATCCAGAAGAAAAAGGTAACATTATACAGAAACATTCAAAAATATTAATAAGATTCATCATTTTTAAAGTACATATATTTTTGATATGATCAGTTATACTATTGCATGATTTTACGGGAGTGAATGCATTATGAATTAGGGGATACTTATTGTGATCATAAATCAATGAGGTTAATTATTATTATGGTAGAAATATATTTACACGATCATTGTTCATGTGCTAATAATATGCAATGCAATTCTGATATATAAGAATTATTGTTATGTGAGTGAATACATTATGAATAAGGTGACACTTGATGTGATCATAGATAGATGTGCTCATGTTGTGTTGTTTTGTGTATGTTCGTTTTTCTGTATGTGTATGCGATGCTAATTATGATTTTATTATCATAGGTGCATGTATTCAGAATTATATATTTGCTTAGTTACTTATTTTGGTGTATATATATGTAATGCTAATTGTGATTTTTTTTGTTACAAATCAACAGATATTATGGATGAGAAGAAACCTGTTTTACATGATACAACATCAGAAGAGGAAGAGGATAATCTCCCATTGAATCGCAGAAAATCCATTTTGAAACAATCAAGGACAAATGATACAACGTTGACGTTACAACACAAGAAGTACAACGACAAGGGAAAAGGTACCCATATGATGGAATAAATTTACATTGATTAGGTTTGTTTCACATAAAAAAATAGCAAACAAATAGGCTCAATTTTAATGTAAAGATGATTAATGCATAAAGTATAAATATGTATTTGTAATTACTTACCAAATGAGTAGCGAATGAGAACTATGGGGAGAACTGAGAAATCTAGGGTGTTTAAGGCAAGATCAACAATCTTGATTCTATACTCTATTTCTTAATCTTTCTTATTTAAGAGCAGTACCATGGGTGCTTATTATTTAGATAAAGGATAATTCTTTTGTGTTTATCTGTTCGAATGAAACTGAGTAATTGTTTTGATGATGATAACCTTTATTAATTTTGTTTAGATAGGTGATAACACAAAAGAATTGTTCCTGCAATCTATTATAAACCAATGCAATTTACATTTATAAGGGTACTTATTACGAAAGTCAATGCGTTTTGAATGAAATAATTCAACTAATTTAGGTTTGTCACGTTTGAAATCAACAGACCCCGTGCATATAAAACACACTATTTCTCATGCTGAAGAATCTGAAGACGAAGAAGACAATATGCCAATAAGCATCCTTTACATGAAACACAAAAAGGACACTACCCTATCAATACAACCTAAAGATCCAGATTCACGTGACCAAGGTAAGACTATACATAATACATAATCTATATCTATGACTATATCTGGAGTTCTATAACTATACATTTATGACTATAACTATATTTATAAAGCTACTAAATTTGAATGAAACTTGCTTATGCGGCACTTCCTTTATTAGGGTAATGTAGTCATGTATGTATTCGTAGGATATACCGATGCAACTCCAGTTCATGTAAATTATTAAACTTGCTTCTGCAGCACTTCCTTTATTAGGGTAATGTAGTCGCGTATGTATTCGTAGGATATACCGATGCAACTTCAGTTTATGTAAATTATTATGATAGCTATTACATTATATTGAATCAGATAATAGTAATTGTTAGCATTCGCAAATAGATTAGTCATTTGGTATACCATCATTAGTAACCAGAAACTTATTATGACTTAACTTAGTGTATACCATCATTAGTAACCAGTAAACTATTATGACTTAACTTGCTTTGATTCGTAGATATACAAGGGATGGGTGAGCATGTTAACTACTGAGATTGTTTGCTTTGTATTTGTTTTCAACTATTATATTTAATGACCATTTGTACATACATTTGTACTTATCAAACACATTAACCAACATGCAGGACATGGAACAAGAAAATGATATGGAACAAACAACAGAAAATGAGATAGACGGAGGCATGGATATCAATATCGAAGAAGTCCAACAACCAGAACATGAGACAGATGAAGAAAACAATGATGAGATACAACAACCCAATTCTTCGGATGATCAAACACTGGAAAGTGACACTGAACAACCTACCATAAAAAGAAAATACCTTCTGAGGAAAATTCAAAGCACGAAAATTGAAACCCGGTGAAGAAGGAGAATCAGAACACAACCCAATTATCGTGATTTAGTATGAACCAGGTAATTGGGGGAAGAAAATGAATCAACTGTCTATGTTTAATATTACCATCATTCAATTTTGTTCACCTTCTCTTATGGTTTTCTATGATGGTATTTTCTCATAACTCTATATATACAGCAATAATATGCTACATGTAATGCGAACTAAAGCAATGTTCTTTTTGAATTTATAAACTCTTTGTTGCTATTTCTGGCCTTTTAATGGACAGTGCTTAAATATTCTTAGATGATTACCATTTATCTATTCCGTGTGGTTTAATCTGTGTACGTCTTTTATATACTGGAAACATTCCTTTAAACCATCCTCCTTGGCCTAATGATACATTCCTTTAAACCATTTTCCTTGGCCTAATGAAGATTCAAGTCGATTACTATTAGATACAAAACAAACAAAAAGGCCCGGCCGTGCATCGCACGGGTTTTCATTCTAGTATGTATAAAGAATAAAAAAGTATACGAAAACTTAGTTTAGTTAATAATTCATTCAATTCAATTTAAACATTGCTTGGTAGGTTATGAAAAATTTAATAAATAATCTTAATCTTATCATATCTTAATCTTAATATTATCTTAGTATATACTAAATGACAGTTGAACTAATGACTTATTGACCAATCACATTGCTCGAATATATCAAATTTACTCTCTCTTATATCATCATTTAGTTTAATTATAACTTAAAAATTTTAATAATCATTATCCAAATATATCATTATATTAGTATTTGTAAAAAAAGTGTCACTAATTTACACTTTTTGTTTTCTATCAATAATTTACACTTTTAGCCCTAAGTACTTAATTTATATTTATTGTTCCCTCCGTCCCACTAAACTTGTCCACTTTTAAATTTTCAAAGTCACACTTTACAAACTTTGACTATAAATATTTTTGTTTGTGTTATATAATATTTGATGAAAGTTATATGGATTGATTGTGTTTTAGATATGTGTTTCATTGGTATAACTTTCATCAACTATTATATAACACAAATAAAAATATTTATGCTCAAAGTTCATAAAGTTTGACTTTGAAAATTTAACAGTGGACAAATTTAGTAGGATGGAGGGAATACAATTTTTAGCCATTAACTTGAGAAGTTTTTAATTTTTCATCATTTATTTAACAAAAAAATTTTCAACATATGAAATATTGTCTATAAAAGAGTATTTCAAATGATGAAATATAATATATGTGTTCGTGTTCAATGTTCTAGACGTATATTCTTTTAAATTCGTTTTTAATTACGTTTTTTACATTTAATTTATATATTTAATAATTTATCTTAACTTTAAAATGTTATAAAAAATCCGTGTATTTGACACGAGCATAAATCTAGTTCATTCTATTCAAGACCATATATTTATTTATTCAAAGTTATATTCGTATCATTATATTTTATGAATTTACCACAATGCATAAGTTGTATAGCTAACTCAATAACTCACAACTTCGATATCGTATCAATAAAAATGATATGAATATCATTCTTTTATTTATTTAGGTAAACAACATTGCTTGGTAGTTCGGAATATGGTATGGTGGACTGGTGGTGTCTTCAAACTCATCATTTCGAAATGCTTTATTTTTATTTTCTATTTTAGGAATGCACTGTCATTCAAAATCGGAAAAGGAAAGAGGAATGATTATTAAATAGTATATATTAGACCTTCGAACAAAAGATTCATTTTTGTCCCCTCCTATTTCCACTTTTTTTTTAATACTTATCAAAATATACTACTTTTTACACAATATATTACTGTTTATTGCACAAAAGGAAAAAAATGCATATATAAGAATAAGATGAAAATAGATAATTCTTTTTCTACTTAAAAGTATTATCAGATCGACTACAGATCATACCCCTGGCCTAAATGAGTAAATGGAAATGGGTAAAATAATGGGTACCATACTTATGATCTGGCTTTAATTCTTGGCAATTAAACAATTAGAACGTGTGTGTTGTAGGCAAGTGGGCAAAAGACTACCCCAACTTTATTGCATATGTAGCTTGTAGCGGTTTGGACCATGACTTCACGCATAGTCGTATCATGGCACTCATTTCTCTGATATCTTGTAAATTATATATAGACTAAACATATGTCAACGCATTGCGGCGGTATGGCGGTGCCGGGACGGGTGGTGATGGCGGTGATGGCGGTGATGGTGGCGGCGGCGATGGTTATTAATATAAAAGTAATTGATGTAAAAGGGTAGTGTAGTTATTTTAAGGGTTGTGAGATATATGTTGTAAATAGTTTCATTAAGGGTATCAAGGTATATTAGATGAGATGTGAATAAAGAAGAATGCTAGTTTTGGTAAATCAAGTTCTTTTTTAAGAAATTTGAAGCGTTTAAATGATTTATAAAGTAGTATAGATATATGTTCGTTTTATGGCATGATACGAATTAACTTCAACTTATCATTCAAGGGTGAGTGTCATTCAAAATTAGTCTGGTCTACGCTAACGTAAAGTAATTCTCTAAAAAAAATCACTCGAACATGTCAACCTAAAAATTTGAATCCATGACATGTGGGTAAACTCCATGTACATTTTTTAGTTGATTTGGTTTCATTCGTCATTTATATAAAAATTGATCTAAAAATTGTGTAATCATTTTCATCTAAATTTTTCAATAATTACATGGTTTAATCTTTCTTCAACCAAGCATTAAACTGGTAATAAATTTAATACATGAATTTATATAATAAATATATAATATAGAGTATATAAGAAGTTTTTTAACATCTTGTAGATGAAAATTTGTAATTGTTAAATACATGCTTTTGCATCAAGATAATTGTGTATATGTTGCGGATGCTCTAGTAGTAATACAAAGATTTAAAATTCAATATAGATAAGTGAATCACATTTAAGGATGTGGTTGTATAAAAAGCTTAAATGGAGTATATTTCTTGTAGTGGGGCATGTTGATATTATATATGAAAAGCTTAAATGGAGTATATCTATACTACTATATAAAAGTTATAAGCCCATGTTAAAAGTTTAGAAAAAATAGGACATGCGAATTGACCAAAATACCCTTAATGAATTAAATCACCATCAACCCTTAATATTAAATTACATCATTAGTCATTATATTATAAAATATCTCTACTAACCCCTTTAAATCAAATACCTTTACCTACACCAATTGATGCCGCCACCACCGTCATCGCCGGCTCTCCCCGCAAAAGTAGCAATGCCTGTATTCATTCATTCATTCTCTTTAAGTAGTAATTTAGGCCTGAAAAGCAGCTGAAGATTGGGCTGGGCCTGGACTTGTTAGAAACTAGAAATTGATGGACAGATACAGTCATACAGGCGAGATGAGGATTGTTAATTGATTTACCTGTTTTGTTACGACATTTGTTATTACTTATACTAGATTTACTAGATATATATCCAGCCGTGATACGCAGTAATGTGGAATAAAATTTTAAGTAGAAGAATTGTTTACGTCTGGACATACATACATCACTTCGCTGGATATAAGTCTTTTTTGAAATGGTTTGGTTAATAAATAAAAATATTAGGACGGACTCCATCCTAGAAAGTTACGTACGTACCACCATATATTGAGAGCCATACTTGAAGATAAGATCTAAACAGACTCAAAATGTGCAGGCTGTCGTTGATCAAGTTCGAATTGTAACAAATTTCATTAATTGCATAGTGAATCAAAGAGTTTATAACTATCAATATATGTACACAGTTGGCCCATCAACCAAATTGTGCGTTCAATTTAATTAATATATATAGTCGACAAACCAGTGAATCATAATGTACGTGTACGTGGTTTGATATTAATTTGCCTTTTTAACAAAAAAAATAAGAAAATTACTTGCATTTTAAGTTGGAATAAAGCTAGCTAGCTCAAGATCGTCCATTTTCTCATAGCAATTTAGGGGCGGATGTACCTTTATAATAGTGAGGGGAAGTGCCCCCGTTAACTATAATTTATTTTTGAGTTAATTGCATAAAACGTCCATGTGGTTTACACAAATTCGTGGTTTACATCCCTCTAAGTTTTTTTTAGTGTTTTCCATCCCTGTCGCAAGAATTATTAGCGAATTACGTCCTTTTCCTTAACGCCATTAGTTTCGATCCGTTAACATGTTGCACGTGCCTCACATGTGAGGGCTTTTTCGTCTTTTCCTTCCCACAGGGACGTTTTATGCAACTTGGTGTGCAAACCACAGGGACGTTTTATGCAAATAACTTTTTTATCTTTTTTTTTTCTTTTCATTTTTATACTTTTTTAAAGGATTATTACTTGTAGATGTAACTAACTATGACTAAATGTCTATGTTATTTAAAGATCTCGTATATGTCAATATCATATAATGAACTTTCATATCTCAGTTATTGAGTGTACTTGAGTATATGTGACAACCATATAAGCTGTCACTTATAAGTTTTTGATTAGTCGGGTACATCCAATAACCGGGATGTGAAAGTTCATTACATGACATCGACATTATACGAAACTTTTAATAACATAAATATTTAGTCATTGTTAGTTACATCCACATGTAATAAGCTCTTTTTTAATAATACAAACCAAAAACACTTACAAGTGTCAGCTTATATGGTTGCCACAAATATCCAAATACACTTATTAATTGAGGTATGAAAGTTCATTATATGATATTGACATATACGAGATCTTTAAATAACATAGACATTTAGTCATAGTTAGTTACATGTACAAGTAATAATCCTTTAAAAAAGTATAAAAATGAAAAAAAAAAAAAGATAAAGAAGTAATTTGCATAAAACGTCCCTGTGGTTTGCACACCAAGTTGCATAAAACGTCTCTGTGAGGAAGAAAAAGACAAAAAAGCCCTCACGTGTGGGGCACGTGCAGCTTGTTAACAGCAAGAAAGTAATGGCGTTAAGGAAAAGGACGTAATTCGCTAATAATTCTTGCGACAGGGATGGAAAACACTAAAAAAAACTTAGAGGGATGTAAACCACGAATTTGTGTAAACCACAGGGACGTTTTATGCAATTAACTCTTTATTTTTAATGCAAATGTTTTAAGCTATCAAGGAAAATATAGGAATTTTTTTTGAAAATAGACATATTTGGGGTGGTGTTTGTCAAAATAGTTTTTGCAAAAAAAAGTTTGTAAATCTATTAATTCCGGTAATTCGAAAACCGAACTCACTATTATTGGTCCAATCCGGTAATGGAAAACCCGGACTCAAATTTTAAAAATTGAGTCCGGTAATACAAAAACCGGACTCAAAGATTCCTGACATGCAACAGTGTACTTGTTTGACTATAACAGTGTGATGTGACTTAAGCTTGAAACCGGGTTTCGGACTCACCGAAACCCTAACACGTGTCCAGTGGCCATCAAACCCTAATTTGGTGTAAACCTAATATATATTAGATGTGTATGTATACTTTCAGAAGCATACTTTCAAACATTATCAGTACTCATTATATACTTTCAAACACCTTTACTATTATACTTCAAAACTACTATATTATTAAAAAAAAGTACTTTCATATACTTTCAAACATTATCAGTACTCATTATATACTTTCAAACATTATCATACTATTATATACTTTCAAACATTATCAGTACTCATTATATACTTTCAAACATTATCATACTATTATATACTTTCAAACATTATCAGTACTCATTATATACTTTCAAACACCTTATCAGTACTCATTATATACTTTAAACATTATTAGATGTGTATATACACTTTCAGAAGCATACTTTCAAGAATTCAAGCATTAAACATTATCAGTACTCATTATATACTTTCAAACACCTACATTCAACTAAATTCTTTAAAAAAAATGTCATCTTCATCATCATTTAACCCAATTATGGTACAGTTAATTTGGGATGATTGTGTATCATTCGTAAATGGATTCTTCAAAATGCAGATCCATCAAAAAGAAGAAGTTTTCCTCTTTTTCACGTAATGACTTATTCAGAAATTTGTGATATCACTTACAGTTGTTTTGGTGTTTCAAAGGAAGCTTTCAAATTGCAATTATATTTATGGTATGAATTTAAGGGTGTTCCTTTTAGAAATTTAATTACTGACGATAATACTTTGGGGATGATTTATCATCTTGGTGATGCACAATTTGAAGTGAAGTTCGAGCCTACTTTTACGAACCAGTTGTTAAGCTTGACTCAAAGTCAATGTTTCTTTCAACCGAGTAACCAGTCAGGAGATAATGAAGAAGATGAAGATAATGAAGAAGATGAAGATAACGAAGAAGATGAACACAATGAAGACGATGAAGATAATGAAGAAGATGAAGATAATGAAGAAGATGAAGATAATGAAGAAGATGAAGATAATGAAGAAGATGAAGATAATGAAGAAGATGAAGATAATGAAGAAGATGAAGATAATGAAGAAGATGAAGATAATGAAGAAGATGAAGATAATGAAGAAGATGAAGATAATGAAGAAGATGAAGATAATGAAGAAGATGAAGATAATGAAGAAGATGAAGATAATGAAGAAGATGAAGATAATGAAGAAGATGAAGATAATGAAGAAGATGAAGATAATGAAGAAGATGAAGATAATGAAGAAGATGAAGATAATGAAGAAGATGAAGATAATGAAGAAGATGAAGATAATGAAGAAGATGAAGATAATGAAGAAGATGAAGATAATGAAGAAGATGAAGATAATGAAGAAGATGAAGATAATGAAGAAGATGAAGATAATGAAGAAGATGAAGATAATGAAGAAGATGAAGATAATGAAGAAGATGAAGATAATGAAGAAGATGAAGATAATGAAGAAGATGAAGATAATGAAGAAGATGAAGATAATGAAGAAGATGAAGATAATGAAGAAGATGAAGATAATGAAGAAGATGAAGATAATGAAGAAGATGAAGATAATGAAGAAGATGAAGATAATGAAGAAGATGAAGATAATGAAGAAGATGAAGATAATGAAGAAGATGAAGATAATGAAGAAGATGAAGATAATGAAGAAGATGAAGATAATGAAGAAGATGAAGATAATGAAGAAGATGAAGATAATGAAGAAGATGAAGATAATGAAGAAGATGAAGATAATGAAGAAGATGAAGATAATGAAGAAGATGAAGATAATGAAGAAGATGAAGATAATGAAGAAGATGAAGATAATGAAGAAGATGAAGATAATGAAGAAGATGAAGATAATGAAGAAGATGAAGATAATGAAGAAGATGAAGATAATGAAGAAGATGAAGATAATGAAGAAGATGAAGATAATGAAGAAGATGAAGATAATGAAGAAGATGAAGATAATGAAGAAGATGAAGATAATGAAGAAGATGAAGATAATGAAGAAGATGAAGATAATGAAGAAGATGAAGATAACGAAGAAGATGAACACAATGAAGACGATGAAGATGACGTTGCACCACTTGATGAATCTGGTGATGAGGCACCTTATACCAGTGATGATACAATAGACAGATATAGTGTTGATGGAGATGTCTTTGGAGATGAAGCAGACGAAGGGGTGGGACATGTACAAGGTCCCTTTGATCAGCAACAACAACAGAATCTTGAAGACGATGATGATGATGATCGTCTTTTGCCATTTAACGAACTTGATGAAGACATGATATTTTGGTCCAAAGAAAGAAATGTGATCCAAAAAGGAATGTTTTTTCAAAACAAGGTCGAACTTATCTACGCTGTTAGGCTTTGGAACATATGTAGATGCAAATTTGTGTGACAGTAGCAACATAGGTTTGGTTAACTATTCTGTTCTTAGGAATATATATGTAATCGTTGAATAATAAGTCGTTAAAACATATATTGAGTTTAATGATTACGTTTGAACTTCATTATGAGATGTGTTTATGTTAATTGTTATGTTTGTGTGTTATATTTATTGTTTTGCAGGTACAAGGATGTAGAGCCAAGGTTATAAGTGTCATAGAATACTTAAACGATGGTTGGACATCATGTAGTATGCAAAATAAGGTCCAAGAAGACGAACCTCGTGCTGACGTCAGCAGCATGTAGGAATGCCTTCGTGCTGACGTTAGCACGGAGACATGTTAGTTTTGATGGATCGACTTAATACACTTTGTGTGAAGCCCAAGCCCACACGAATTAACATTTTACATGTATAAATACCCACCTATGTTACGAATTAAGTAACGAATTGGTGAATATACGTCGAATTGTTGCTAGTAAATCCTCCTACACGAATTAACACTTCGTGTATATCCTTAGGTTGATTAATTACCCATTAATTGACAAAAGGCAATAGCAATCTAGTTATCTTAAGAGGATTCCGCACTCTTGACATAACGAATCACGTCTTATTTACGATCTATACGCAATAGGGACTTACAAGTGATATCAGAGCCCTAAGGTTGATTACCAGAAGGTTAAAGATCGTGTGATTTGCAATTAATTGCAAAAACAATTCGAAATTCAAAGTTTTTCAAGAATTCGTGTTTGTCTTCGCGCGACCTCGTGCTTACGTCAGCACGAGGTGATTTTCATTCAGTGCTTACGTCAACACGAACTCACTGTCTTCATGCGCCACTTCGTGCCACGTCAACACGTACTGTTCTTCGTGTGTTCACTTCGTGCCAGGTCTGCACGAACCAGATTGCTACAGTAACTTATTTCGTTTGATTTTCATACAAAAAGACTCAAAATGACTACTGTACCTGCTTCCGCAAACTCTCCTAATGCCGCTCTTATCAATCAGCTCATTATGCACGACCATGAAGTCGGTCATGGTAATACACCTCCAAAGCTTTTCCGTATGGAAAATTATTGGATGTGGAAAAGACGATTTGAAGACTATATTCATCTAAATGATATTGATATGTGGGTTATGATAACTCAAGGTTTTGACTGACCGACTTATGAGAAAAATGGTGTGATTGGTAGATACACCTATACCGACATGCCAGCTGAAGAAAAGAAGAAATACATTATTGAGGAAAAGGCACTTTTGACAGTTACTATGGCCCTACCTCAAGAAAGTGTACATCTGTTCAAAAAGTACACTACTTCAAAGGATTTGTGGGATGCCCTAGAAAAGTACTGTGAGGGCGATGCTACTTTGAAGAGAAATCGTATTAAACTTCTTAAGCGTCAGTATGAAGCTTTCAATGGCTTGAAAGGAGAATCTCTAGATGAGATTATTGCTCGATTCAGCCATATGACGACAGAGTTATCGTATTTTGAAGTTGTTTACCCCCAGACTGAGTTAGTGGATAAATTTTTGGATTCTCTACCAAAGATATGGACTGAATATGTTCATCAGCTTCAAGATGACAAGGAATACAGTTCATGGGATTTTGAGACTGTTGTTTCAAAACTGAAAAATAAAGAAATGAAGAGAAGAATCAAGGATACTCATTCTGATTTTACTCAAGACCCGACTTTGTATCATGCTTCTTCAGTTCATATTGCAAGTACTAGCTCAGGAACTAATGCATTTCTAAGTGGTGCTGAAACTATACCTATAGTTGATCCAGATGGACTTGCAGGATATTTTGCTTATGACACAGTTCCTACTACTGTCAAGAGAAATCCTCAATCATTTCATTCCATGCCATAGTTAGGACCAGTTTACTGGTAAACTGGGCAGTCTCCAGTTGCACCTGGAGACCCAGAAGATTTGTCCAGAAATATATTGAAGTCCAGTTGCACCGTACAGTCAACGCAACTGAAGACTTCCTCCAGTTGAGAACTGACCAGTTGAAGAATCCTTCCAGTTGAAGTCGAAGACAACAAGTGGAAGATAGAGAATGACAATGGCAGCGAAGCCCAGTTGACATTCTAGTCAGTTACAAACTGGAGACCATCAGTGGAAAGCTCTTACAAAGCTTTACACTGATTACGAGGAATTGACTTTTATGCTTTATGTGCTTTTACCTGGATAATAAGATTCATCTTATTATTTAAGTAATAAAAGGTACATAAAGCTGGTTGAATAAAGTTTCTTTATGCTGCAACTTTACACTGCATTTTAAGGAATTAAATGCTATTCCTTAAATGCTCTCAACCACATTTGTACGGCCAAAGTTAACATCCCAATGTTAACTTTGCCTATAAATACAAGTCATTGCACAACAAGAATATTTAAGTGAGAACACACTTCAAGTGAAATCACAAAGTGAAAACACTTCACACTTTGCATACCTGCAATATTCTTGGTGAACTTGTGCAATCTTCTCTCAATCATAAAAAGGAACATTTCACAACTTTAAGTGTTTCGATTGTTTAGAGAAATTCCGAGTGTAGATCAATTGTAGTTCATAGGTTGTTAGGATATTTACATTCTTGTATTATCTTGGTTCCGCAACAACCTTGTAATTTATTTAACATTAATAAATAAATTACACTTGAAAATTACATATTGTCTCACCAATTTACTTTACAAGTTATTTGTATTATTGCATTGTTCTTTACTTATTGTCACTTAAATAAGTAATCTATCTAGAACTTGGTATATACTCTCTGTAACTGGTCGTCTCCAGTTCAGGGCTTATATTGCAAAGTAACTCCACCATCAACATAGAGGTGTCTTCAGTAGTACCATCTATTGAGTTGGGACTTACAAGTGGTATCAGAGCAGAAGGCTAATAAACTTGCCTAGATCTGCTTAAGATGAACACTACTGAAGGTGGAGATGGTTCTGGTCAAGGTGAAAACCCTTTGAATACTAATGCACAACCTTTTCAAAATGTTAATACAAACCCTCCTCCTCCTACTACCCCAACTCACGTCCATGTACATTATTCTAACACTCCTGTTCCAAAATTTGATGGAAACAGTGAGACTTTTGGTACATGGAAGGCTAGAATGCTTTTGTATTTCGGTGGGATAGAGAGGTATATGTTGAAAATCCTTAAGGATGGACCATATATACCCATGTCTCTTGGGGTAAGTCCTCTTCTTGATCCAACTGGAAGAAGAGGTTCAAGAGAAAAGCTCGAAGACCATTGGTCTGATGAGGATCGTAGACTTGTTGATCTGGACACCGGACTCAAGAACATGATCCTTGGAGCTGTCCCTGAAGATCTAATTCCAACACTTGTGTTGCTCCCCAGTGCAAAGTCAATGTGGGATGAATTAGTTATTCAGTTTGAAGGAGGTGATGACACTATTGTCACCAGAAAATTTGCCTTGAACAAGAAGTATGAATCCTTCTTTGCCTTGCCCAATGAAAGTCTAACTGGTACATACACCAGATTTTCTAGCCTCATTAATCAGCTAAGAGGCTTGGGTGTAGAGAAGGATAAGGATATTCTTTTTGAGAAGTTTTGTGATATTCTTCCTTCCAAATGGGAAAACAGGTTCTTGTCTTAAGGCAAGGTAAAACCTTGCACAGCTATACTCTTGCATCACTCTATGGAGCCTTTAGATTCACTGAAGATAACAATGTTGCAAGACTGGTGGCTGAGCAGGATGCCATGAACCATGCCCAGAGTTCCAAGGTTGCTAGTGTACCTGAGCGACCTTGTGCTGCCTTAATGTCTGCAGAGAGTGTCCAGGCACACTCAATGAAGGAGATGTTAAACAGTTTCTTGAACTCTGGCCTGACAACTGAAATCAATGATGGTTGTGATGAAACTGACGATGATGATCTGGTCGCCATGATTGCTAAAACCTTTAACAGGTTTAAGCATAAATCTAAAAGATTTAATGGCCCAAACAATGCTTCCAGCTCCAGCTCTCTGGATAAAACTAATCTTACCTGCTATAAGTGTGGTAAGAAAGGTCACTTTATGAAGGAATGAAGATCTAGTCAGTTGAACAACCAAACTGGCCCCCCTGTCCCTAATTTCAATCGGCCTGATGATAGCTACAAAGCTAAATATAAAAAGCTTAAGGCCCAGATTGCCCTCCTGTCCATGGAAAAAGAAAAGGATCAGTGCTTAATGGCACAAACTGAGGGAAAATGGGAGTACTCTGATGACTCATCAGCTGATGAAGAAGAGGAAAGGGACATGTGTTTCATGGCCTTGGAAGATCAACAGCAACATGTGGCAAAAGAAGATGTCATCACTGGAAGATGGGTGGACATCATCTTGAAAAAGGTATGTGATTATGACAACCAAGTTGACCCAGAACTGAAACTGGACCTGGCTGAATCATTAAGTGGTGATTTAGCTTTTGTGGAAACTGTAAGAGCTGATAGTGAAAGATATCTTGACACTATCTTAATTGAACTGAACAATGTTAAACCACAACTGAATGATTTACAAAGTGTCCAGTTGGCTCTCAAGGAGTCAGTTTTAAAGTATGAGGCTTTAGAACTTGATAATCAAAAATTATTTTCTGATCTTGAAATAGAACAAAAGATTATCAAGTCATGGGTAAAAGCATCTGGTAAGAACTATGATGCATTTTCTAGAACTATCGATGCCAAGAAGAATGCATGGAAATCTGGAGATCTGGAGATTGCAGCTCTCATACCAGATCTTCATGTATTGCCTCCAGCTCTCAGGGTTGAAACCTCTTATGATCAACCTGAAGCTGTTGAAACTGAACCCATTGAGACCACCCCCATTGAGGTTAAAACTGGAGCCAAACAGGCTAAAGCTCCAGTCAAAAAGGCCACTGGTAACAAGCCTTTACCTCATAAGTCTAAGGAGCCCAAGACCCGACAGACTAAAACTCCAGCTGAACCAAGGTCCAAGGTTCAGCTGCCTGATGAAAACAATATTTTGTTTAATCTGGAAAGTCAACTCCAACTTTTGTCTCGACAGGTTCAGAGTTGTACTGCCCGGATTAAAAATCTGGAAGGAGGTTCATCACCTCCAGTTTTTAAACAAAATATTAAACCCCCCCTTTCAAAACCTAAACAAAAGAATGTTCCATCTGGAACTAAGTCTGGTAAAAATAAGGGGAGCAAGTATCAAGTACCAATCGTTTTTACTCCTGCACCTGGAGCTGGTGAAGAAGCCCCAGATGCAGCCTCCAGTTCAACACCAAAACAATAAACTGTGACTTCTGTAGAGAAGTCCAGTGAACCCATCAAGAAAAGATGGGTTCACAAAAATAACTGATGATTTTTGTGGGTGTGCAGGGCGATCAAAAAAAGAATATCTGGTATCTGGACAGCGCTGCTGGCCGGACTATGACCGGATGTAAGCCCCTGCTCGAAGAGTTCACTGTCCAAGATGGACCGACATTGACGTTTGGTAATGATCAATCTGGAAAGACTGAAGGATATGGTGTGCTCAATAATGGACAAGTCGAATTCAAAAGAGTTGCATTTGTAAATGGTTTGAAATATAACCTGATCAGTGTCAGCCAACTTTGTGATGTTGGCTTCAGAGTTTTGTTCGATATTGCTCAAGGCACCATATTTAACAAGGATTGGAAAGTGGTGATGGTTGCACCAAGAAAAGGCAATGTGTACATCATGGATATGGAACCAGCTCCAAAAGAGCAATGTTTCTATACCAAGGCTGATGAGGACACCAACTGGCTGTGGCATAAAAGATTATCCCATCTTAATTTCAAAAATATTAACAAGTTGTCTCGCAAGCAACTGGTTGATGGGATACCTCAAATTTCTTTCAATAAAGAAAAGCCATGTCCAGTGTGTGAGATGGGCAAGCAGAAAAGGGCCAGTTTCAAAACTAGGCAAAACTTTAGCATCACTGAACCTTTTCACATGCTACATATGGATCTCTTTGGTCCAGTGAATGTTCAAACTAGAGCTGGAAAGAAATACACTATAGTTGTGGTTGATGAATTCACCAGATACTGTTGGGTGGTATTCCTCAGATCCAAAAGTGATGCACCTGCTGAAATCATCTCTCTCATCAAAAGAATTGAACTCAAGTATACTCAAAAAGTTTTTCAGTTTCGAAGTGATAATGGTACTGAATTCCAAAATAAGGTACTTGAAACATTTTGCAATGACACTGGCATCTCTCAAAACTTCTCATTAGCACACTCTCCAGAGCAGAATAGAGTTGTGGAAAGAAAGAATCGTACACTGATAGAAGCAGCCAGAAGTATGCTATCTGAATCAGGTCTTCCCACCAGTTTTTGGGCTGAGGCAGTTGCAACTGCTTGTCACACCCAAAACCGGCCAGTCTACATCAAGAGACACAAGAAGACTGCCTATGAAGTACTCAGGAATCGTAAACCAAATATTGGATACTTTCATGTATTTGGTTGTCCAGTTTATATTTTAAACGATTCCAGTCAGCTTGGAAAGTTTGATGCAAAAGCTGATGAAGGGGTATTTTTAGGTTATTCAGATATTCGAAAGGCCTTTAGAGTTTATAATTATAGACTCCAAAAGTTTCATGAGACAATTCATGTCACATTCGACGAATCAACTGAAGCAATCAACAAGAGACCAAGCCTTGATATTACTCCAGTCGTTCCAATCTGTTAGGACCAGTTCACCTGGTAAACTGGCCAGTCTCCAGTTGCACTGGAGACCCAGTGAAACTGTCCAGTGAAACTGGAGACCTAGATGATTTGTCGAGAAATATATTGAAGTCCAGTTGCACCGTACAGTCAATGCAACTGAAGACTTCCTCCAGTTGAGAACTGACCAAGTTGAAGAATCATTCCAGTTGAAGTCGAAGACAACAAATGGAAGATAGAGAATGGCAATGGCAGCGAATCCCAGTTGACATTCTAGTCAGTTACAAACTGGAGACCATCAGTGGAAAGCTCTTACAAAGCTTTACACTGATTACGAGGAATTGACTTATTATCTTTATGTACCTTTACCCGGATAATAAGCCTTATCTTATTATTTAAGTAATAAAAGGTACATAAAGGTGGTTGAGTAAAGTTGCTTTAACATGCGACTTTACACTGCCTTTTAAGGAATTAAATGTTATTCCTTAAATGATCTCAACCACATTTGTACGGCCAAAGTTAACATCCCAATGTTAACTTTGCCTATAAATACAAGTCTTTGCACAACAAGAATATTACTTCTTCGAATACACTTCGATAGAATTCACACTTTGCAAACCTGCAATATTCTTGGTGAACTTGTGCAATATTCTCTCAATCGCTAAAAGGAACATTTCACAACTTTAAGTTTTTCGATTGTCTTGAGAAATTCCGAGTGTAGATCAATTGTATTTCATAGGTTGTTAGGATATTTACATTCGTGTATTATCTTGGTTCCGCATCAACCTTGTAATTTATTTAACATCAATAAATAAATTACACATTGAAAATTACATATTGTCTCATCAAGTTATCTTACAAGTTATTTGTATTATTGCATTGTTCTTTACTTATTGTCATTTAAATAAGTAATCTATCTAGAACTTGGTATATACACATTGCAACTGGTCGTCTCCAGTTCAGTGCATATATTGCAAAGTAACTCCACCATCGACATAGAGGTGTCTTCAGTAGTACCATCTATTAAGTTGGGACTTACAAGTGGTATCAGAGCAGAAGGCTAATAAACTTGCCTAGATCTGCTAAGATGAACACTACTGAAGGTGGAGATGGTTCTGGTTCAGGTGAAACCCCCTTGAATAATAATGCACAACCTTTTCAAAATGTCAATACAAACCCTCCTCCTCCTACTGCCCCAAATCACGTCCAAGTACACTATTCTAACACTCCTGTTCCCAAATTCGATGGAAACAGTGAGACTTTTGGTACATGGAAGGCTAGAATGCTTTTGCATTTTGATGGGATTGAAAGGTATATGTTGAAAATCCTTAAGGATGGACCATATATACCCATGTCTCTTGGGGTCAGTCCTCTTCTTGATCCAACTGGAAGAAGAGGCTCAAGAGAAAAGCTCGAAGACCATTGGTCTGATGAGGATCGTAGACTTGTTGATCTGGACACCAGACTCAAGAACATGATCCTTGGAGCTGTCCCTGAAGATCTAATTCCAATACTTGTGTTGTTCCCCAGTGCAAAGTCAATGTGGGATGAATTAGTTATTCAGTTTGAAGGAGGTGATGACACTATTGTCACCAGGAAAGTTGCCTTGAACAAGAAGTATGAATCCTTCTTTGCCTTGCCCAATGAAAGTCTAACTGGTACATACACCAGATTTTCTAGCCTCATTAATCAGCTGAGAGGCTTGGGTGTAGAGAAGGACAAGGATATTCTTCTTGAGAAGATTTGTGATATTCTTCCTTCCAAATGGGAAAACATGGTTCTTATCTTGAGACAAGGTAAAACCTTGCACAGCCATACTCTTGCATCGCTCTATGGAGCCTTCAGATTCACTGAAGATAATAATGCTGCTAGACTGGTGGCTGAGCAAGATGCCATGAACCATGCCCAGAGTTCCAAGGTTGCTAGTGTACCTGAGCGACCTTGTGCTGCTTTATGTCTGCAGAGAGTGTCCAGGCACACTCAATGAAGGATATGTTAAACAGTTTCTTGAACTCTGGCCTAACCACTGAAAACAGTGATGGTTGTAATGAAACTGGCGATGATGATCTGGTAGCCATGATTGCTAAAACCTTTAACAGGTTTAAGCATAAATCTAAAAGATTTAATGGCCCCAACAATGCTTCCAGCTCCAGCTCTCTGGATAAGACCAATCCTTACATGCTATAAGTGTGGCAAGAAAGGTCATTTTATGAAGGAATGCAGATCTAGTCAGTTGAACAACCAAACTGGCCCCCTTGTCCCAAATTTCAATCGGCCTGATGAAAGCTACAAAGCTAAATACAAGAAGCTTAAGGCCCAGATTGCCCTCCTGTCCATGGAAAAGGAAAAGGATCAGTGCTTAATGGCACAAACTGAGGGGAAATGGGAGTACTCTGATGACTCATCAGTTGATGAAAAAGAGGAAAGGGACATGTGTTTCATGGCCTTGGAAGATCAACAGCAGCAGCATGTGGCAAAAGAAGATGTCATCACTGGAAGATGGGTGGACATCATCTTGAAAAAGGTATGTGACTATGATAACCAGGTTGACCCTGAACTGAAACTGGACCTGGCTGAATCATTAAGTGGTGATTTAGCTTTTGTGGAAACTGTAAGAGCTGATAGTGAAAGATATCTTGACACTATCTTAATTGAACTAAACAATGTTAAACCACAACTGAATGATTTACAAAGTGTCCAGTTGGTTCTCAAGGAGTCAGTTTTAAAGATTGAGGGTTTAGAACTTGATAATCAAAAACTATTTTCTGATCTTGAAAAAGAACAAAAGATTATCAAGTCATGGGTAAAAGTATCTGGTAAAAACTATGATGCATTTTCAAGAACTATCGATGCCCAGAAGAATGCATGGAAATCTGGAGATCTGGAGATGGCAGCTCTCATACCAGACCTTCATGCATTGCCTCCAGCTCTCAAGGTTGAAACACCTTATGATCAACCTGAAGCTGTTGAAACTGAACCCATTGAGACCACCCCCTTTGAGGTTAAAACTGAAGCCAAACAGGCTAAAGCTCCAGTCAAAAAGGCCACTGGTAACAAGCCTTTACCTCAAAAGTCTAAGGAGCCCAAGACCCGACAGACTAAAACTCCAGCTGAACCAAGGTCCAAGGTTCAGTTGCCTGATGAAAATAATATTTTGATTAATCTGGAAAGTCAACTCCAACTTTTGTCTCGACAGGTTCAGAGTTGTACTGCCCGGATTAAAAATCTGGAAGGAGGTTCATTACCTCCAGTTCTCAAACAAAATATTAAACCACTCCCTTCAAAACCTAATCAAAAGAATGTTCCATCTGAAACAAAATCTGGTAAAAATATGGGGAGTAAGTATCAAGTACCAATCGTTTTTACTCCTGCACCTGGAGCTGGTGAAAAAGCTCCAGATGCAGCCTCCGGTTCAACACCACAACAATCTACTGTGACTTCTATAGAGAAGTCCAGTGAACCCATCAAGAAAATATGGGTTCACAAAAATAACTGATGATTTTTGTGGTTGTGCAGGGCGATCGAAAGAAGAATATCTGGTATCTGGACAGCGCTGCTGGCCGGACTATGACCGGATGTAAGCCCCTGCTTGAAGAGTTCACTGTCCAAGATGGACCGACAGTGATGTTTGGTAATGATCAATCTGGAAAGACTGAAGGATATGGTGTGCTTAATAATGGACAAGTCGAATTCAAAAGAGTTGCATTTGTGAATGGTTTGAAATACAACCTGATCAGTGTCAGCCAACTTTGTGATGATGGCTTCAGAGTTTTGTTCGATATTGCACAAGGCACCATATTTAACAAGGATTGGAAAGTGGTGATGGTTGCACCAAGAAAAGACAATGTGTACATCATGGATATGGAACCAGCTCCAAAAGAGCAATGTTTCTATACCAAGGTTGATGAGGACACCAACTGGCTATGGCATAAAAGATTATCCCATCTTAATTTTAAAAATATTAACAAGTTGTCTCGCAAGCAACTGGTTGATGGGATACCTCAAATTTCTTTCAATAAAGAAAAGCCATGTCCAGGGTGTGAGATGGGCAAGCAGAAAAGAGCCAGTTTCAAAACTAGGCAAATTTTTGCATCACTGAACCTCTTCACATGCTACATATGGATCTCTTTGGTCCAGTGAATGTTCAAACTAGAGCTGGAAAGAAGTACACTCTAGTTGTGGTTGATGAATTCCCCAGATACTGCTGGGTGGTATTCCTCAGATCCAAAAGTGATGCACCTGCTGAAATCATCTCTCTCATCAAAAGAATTGAGCTCAAGTACACTCGAAAAGTTTGTCAGTTGCGAACTGATAATGGTACTGAATTCCAAAATAAGGTACTTGAAACATTTTGCAATGACACTGGCATCTCTCAAAACTTCTCATCAGTTCACTCTCCAGAGCAAAATGGAGTTGTGGAAAGAAAGAATCGCACACTGATAGAAGCGGCCAGAAGTATGCTATCTGAATCTGGTCTTCCCACCAGTTTTTGGGCTGAAGCAGTTGCAACTGCTTGTCACATCCAAAACCGGTCAGTCTACATCAAGAGACATAAGAAGACTGCCTATGAAGTACTCAGGAATCGTAAACCAATATTGGATATTTCCATGTATTTGGTTGTCCAGTTTATATCTTAAACGATTCCAGTCAGCTTGGAAAGTTTGATGCAAAAGCTGATGAAGGGGTATTTTTAGTTATTCAGATATTCGAAAGGCCTTTAGAATTTATAATTATAGACTCCAAAAGGTTCATGAGACAATTCATGTCACATTCGATGAATCAACTGAAGCAATCAACAAGAGACCAAGCCTTGATATTACTCCAGTCATTCCAATCAATTTTGGTGAAACTGACCAAGTTCATCAGTCAGTTGTTTCACCAAAAGATGCTTCCAGTTATACTCAACTGGAACCAGTTAAGAAGAAGAAAAGCACCAGTGACACATCATTTTATCCCTCCATCAATTTCAACTTTCCACAAGAATTGGTGATTGGATCTGATGTTCGTGCCACTCCAATACCAGCACCAGTTCAAACTCCAACTTCTCCAGTTCTTCAAGAAATGCCTTTGAATGAAGAATTTCATGATGCAAATCGTGACCTCATTGACTCTGATGAGGATGTAGAAGTAGTTTGGACTGATCCTCCTCCAGATGCTAATGCAACTGAAGAAGATCGCCAGGTGACTTGCACTGATATTGTTGTGCACCAGCCTGGTCAATACACTAGATGGACTCGAGCACATCCAATTGAACAGATTGTGGGAGATCCAAATAGTGGGGTTCAGACTAGAAGAGCCACCAGTGAGCAATGCTTAAACGTCACCTTCTTATCACTAATTGAACCAAAGAAGATTGACGAGGCTATGGCAGACCCAAGCTGGGTGGAAGCTATGCAAGAAGAGCTCGTCCAGTTGAAAGGAACAATGTTTGGGAGCTTGTTCCTTGTCCACCAGGGTTAAAGAAAGAACCCATTGGTACAAGATGGGTCTACCGAAACAAGATGGTTGAAGATGGCCATGTTGTAAGAAACAAGGCCAGATTAGTTGCCCAGGGTTATTGTCAAGCAGAAGGCGTTGACTTTGATGAAACTTTTGCTCCAGTTGCAAGACTTGAAGCCATCAGAATATTTCTGGCTTATGCAGCCCATCTGCAGTTCAAGGTCTTCCAGATGGATGTCAAAAGTGCGTTCCTAAATGGAACATTGGAAGAAGAAGTTTATATTAAGCAGACTCCAGGTTTCATCGATGAGAAGCATCCTCATTGGGTTTATAGACTGAACAAAGCCTTGTATGGTCTAAGACAAGCCCCAAGAGCCTGGTATGATACTTTAACTAAACATCTTCTTAAAAATTGCTTTCAAAGAGGTGCAATAGATAATACCTTGTTTATCTTGAAAGAAAGAGGTAATATCTTATTGGTACAAATTTATGTTGATGACATTATTTTTGGTTCAACTGATGATGCAATGTGTAAAAAGTTTTCTAAAATCATGTCATCTGAGTATGAGATGAGTTTTAATGGGTGAATTAACATTTTTCTTAGGTCTTCAGATTAAGCAAACTGAAAATGGAATTTTTCATAAACCAAGGAAAATATGTCAGAGATTTGTTAAGAAAATACAAATATGATTCAATCCCATCGAAAAATACACCTATTGCAGCACCATTAAATTTGGACTCTGACCCAACTGGCAAACCAGTTAACATAACTGACTATAGAGGTATGGTTGGTTCACTGATGTACTTAACTGCCAGTCGACCAGATATAATGTTTGCAACATGTTTATGTGCCAGGTTTCAGGCTAACCCTAAAGAATCACATTTGCACGCTGTAAAGCGTATCTTTAGATACCTGAAAGGGTGTCCTAATCTTGGTCTTTGGTACCCCAAAGGCTCAGGATTAGATCTAATGGGTATTCAGATTCTGATCATGCAGGTTGTAAGATAGATAGAAAAACAACTGGTGGTTGTCATTTCCTTGGAGGAAAACTTGTAAGTTGGACCAGCAAGAAGCAGACTTCAGTCTCTATGTCCACTGCCGAGGCAGAGTACATTTCTGCGGCCAGTTGCTGTGCCCAGATTCTCTGGATCAAGAACCAGTTACTAGATTATGGCAAAAGTATACAAGGACCCCAATCTTTTGTGACAACACCAGTGCAATTGCTATATCTCACAACCCAGTGATGCACTCCAAAACAAAGCATATTGACATCAGGTATCATTTCATCATGATCATGTTATGAAAGGAGACATTGAAATTCATTTCATCCCCACTGACAAACAGTTAGCTGATGTTTTTACAAAACCTCTCGATGAGAAAACCTTTAAACATCTCATCAGCGAACTGGGAATGTTAATCCTTAAACTGGAGCTTTCTTTGTTATTGAACGCGTCAGTGACACTGATGAAGTTCTCCAGTTGAGGAGGTCCAGATAATTTCTTGCTCGCCAGGCTATCGAACGCAGTTGTGATACTATCCTGGCATTAATCGATTTATGGATCATCATTTTAGGGGGAAAGACTCAAAATAATTTTCTGACTAAAATTCATTTTTTTTGTTTGAAAATGCAACTGGAGAACTCTCCAGTTGGAAACTGGTACTGGACTGATCCTCCAGTTACCAGGTTCAGTCTTGTCTTATTTTTATAACGTTAAGAATACTTGGTCAATATTTATGACACGTGATGGTACTCAAGTGTTTTAAACTACTTGATATCGTGATCTGACGTGTTTAAAGCCATTTTAGTACTTGAAAACTGTTTGTATTGGGAAAATAAAAAGTGAGTGGGCGCGTGGGTAAGATAAGCCGTCGTAGCATTTAATGCTGACATGGTAGCATTTAATGTTGACATGGCAAATTATTATTTTATTTCAAAATTCAAACTCAATTTGTGAAATATCTACAAAAAGGATTTTGTTTAATAAAATATAGTTTTGGCTATTTCATTGGGATCTTGAATCCATTATAAATACCCTTATTTACTCCGAACTCATTTACTTCTCTTCTACATTCTTTCATTTACTTCCAATCATCAAAATTGCTTCATTTCTCTCTCTGCTTCACAAATCAAGAACCCTAATTCCCAAATTTCAATTTCATTTTCAAATGGCTCCTAGATCATCCCGTTCAAGAGATGTAAATCTCTTGACTGTTCCATATGCTCCTTCACCAGATGTCAAACCGGCATCTGGTGCTCCTAGTAATGCTTCTGTCATCAAACTCAATCCAAATAATCCGATGGCAAGCTTACAAGGATCTCAAGGGTCTAATACCCTTATTGGTAGAATCCAAAAGTTTTTGAAGGATTCTCCAATAGGACCCTCATTCTCTCTAAACCCACGCAAGTTGTTTCACAACTACTTGTGTGAGTTTTGGTACACTGCCGTTTTTTCTTCCGATTGTTCCTCCATCAGTTTCACATTAAAGGATGGAACAATCCAGTGTACCTTGTCCACCGACTTATTGAGGGATGCCTTACACCTCAACTACTGGAGAGAGGGTGAATCTCCAGTCGTCTTACCCCCAAATATAAATTTTCGCCAAGTCCTTCTTGAAATGGGACACAAGGAGTGCTTGGAGAATGGGGTGTTGAAGACTAAAGGTGCGATGACCATGAAGGGTCTTACACCTTCATGGAGGTATTTTTTTCATCCACCTGGTGGAGAGTATGGGTGGGAGTTCTGGTGGACTTGACCAGATCAACTCCTCACAAGCAGAAATGGCTTACTGCTTGTGGAATGGATTGAGAGTGGACTTTGCAGATATTCTGTTTAGAAGCCTAGTTCAAAAGCTGAAGGGCACCAGGGGTGTGTGTATCCCCTTTTCAAGGTTCCTCTCGCTCTGTTTTAAACATATTCTTGGCAGAGAAGCATATTTAAGTACAGATTCACCGTACACTGCTCCAGATATGTTAAGGAATTTAGACTCTCTGGTATCTGAAGCTGGAGAGGTCGAGATTCCAGAACGAATGCAACTGGCATTCGCTTCAACTGATTCACCTATTGAAGGTGAGTCAGAAAGGCAACTGGGCGGGCCTCAAAATAATGAGGGACCCTCCAGTTCGTCTAATGTTGTGGTTGAGGATAGAGCAACCATAACTGAAGCAACTCCAATTACATCTATCCCTGGTGAAGATACTTCGGTATCTGATCCACCAACAGATGCACCCATCCAGGAAACTGGGGAAGGTCATCTGGAGACTGACCCTTCTGGTCAGCCCTCAGTTACATTCATGGATCTGGACATGAATGTTAATGACGAGAAAATCCTGATAGAGTCTTCGGATTATGAAGGAACTGAAACAGACTTGGAGATTTTTGAGGCTTCTGTACAAGCTCAAAACCCTTCATCTCCAGTCTCCCTTCCAGACGCATCAATTTCACTTTCACCCTCCCAAGAAAATGTGCCTACTGATATATCTTTCCAAACTTATACCGCTCCTTCACCAACTGGGCAATTCTCATTTGCTCGAGAAATGCCACCCCACCGACGCCGTTGTTCACACCTGAGCATTCTCAGCATGAACAACACATTGATTTTCCAGTCCTTTCTTCATCCACCACTCCTATTATATCTTAAACTGCTGGCATGACAACTGGGGAGACTTCTTTAAGTTTGCCTCCACTAGTTGCTCCAGTAGTAACTGCTGCTGGTCCAGTGACACCTTCTCCTTCGTCACTGGACAGTCAAGTTGTCTCTTTACAAGCCGATCTCCAAAACCTTCTTACCAGGGTGGAGGAGATTCAAAAGACACTTGACAAAAACACCAAGTCCTTCTCCAGATACCACAAAGATCATTTGACAAACATTAAAGTGGTTGATCTGGGGATAAACAAGTTTTCATCTAATGAAGACTTGGTGTTTAAAAAGCTAAATGAGTTGGTCACTGGCTGCAACAATCTGGCTGGTACTTTAAAAGAATCCTTTGACCTTACTCAGTCCAAGGTTACAACCTCAATCTCCAATCTGCTTGGCAACACTGTAAGAACATCTGAGGTAGATTTGAGGGAGATTGAAAGGCAGGTAAAGGAACTTTTTGAAAAACCTGGCCTAGATGTAACTGAACTTGGACAGCAGTTGATGACTTCAGTTGGTCAGAAGATAGAGGATACACTGGGTGCTAGAGAAGCACAATTGATTGAAAGGGTGATGTCTGAGATCACCAAGCTGGCCACTCCTCAGGTTGATCTGACCCCACTCACCAGTGAGATCAACCAGTTGAGAGGCAGCATAGAGAATTTGAACACCCAGGTATCTCTACATGCTCAATCTTTAGATAATCTGACAACTGAAGTAGAGAATTTGAAGAAGAAGGATGATGAAGTGAAGGAAAAGGTTGTCTCTGGTTTGGATGAAGACTCCAAGATCCTAAATGAATTAAAAACTGGTCAAGAACAAGTTACTGCCAATGTTTTGACCCAGTCAAAGGAGACCAACCATTTATGGAGGTCTTTCAGGATGATGTGTGGAATTTTCAAAGAGTGTAAGGACATGCAATCATGGCAGCCTCTTGACCGGTTGCCATCTCACCCCTCTGAATGGGAAGGTATTCGGGCAGGTCTAGATGCTGCCAAGGGGGAAAGAAGTGTAGTCCTTCCACCAGTTGCACCTGGAAGATCTTCATCTGGAAGACAAGCTGGTTCGGAAATGGTTGTAGCTACCAGTACTGAAGCTGGTGAGCAAGATGTTAGGGGGAATGTGTTGGATAAGGGAAAAGGTTTAGCTGTTGAAGCATCTGCCCACCGGCCACTGATGTAATGTTAGAAACTGGCAATGCTGATATACTTCCTCCAGTTTCAGATAGTGATAGCAAAAGACTGGCTAGACTTGGCAATGATATTAAAGAAAGAAAGAAGATGAAACAAAGAAACCAAGTTGAAGCCAGGGCACATCTTGCACAAATCAAGTTGCTTGATATGAGTGATGCCAATCTTTTGGGTATCACTAAGGAGGAGTATGTCAGGATCAAGAATGATCCCAGGATAGTTGACCAGTTGAAAGAAATGCTGGATGTTGAACTGGACAGACACTATCCTGAGGATGAAGCTGAATTTGACGCCAAGAGTTTGAACATTTCAGTGGAGAAAGCTAAGGAGAATAGGGTCAGTGGGATTCTTAAACGAATTGCAAATGTTAAGAAGGTTGTGAAGAAGGTTTTGAATCCACCAAGAAGGATTCCACAACCAAGAAGACCACTGTCAAGAGATGCTGACCTTAGCACATTTTTTGAACCAACTGGCGAGGTATCTAATGAAGACATCAAGTCCGCTGTACTGGCTGCTTGTGCTGGGAGTATAAAAATAACAAATGAATCTGAAGCAAGAAGCTATTACTCCCAGATCATGTCAACCAGAAGACATAGTGGTACTATCAATGGTGTCAATGTAACAATCAAGCCAGGCACCAAAGTTTTTCAAGTTGAAGTTAGTTATACAAGAGGGCCACTGGTTAAAATTGACAATCCTGGTGCTATGCAATATGGGTTCAGCGAATGGGTGGAAATGGTGAATGTATTGGATGCGAAGGCACAAAAGAATAGGTTTGAGAAAGCATGGGTGAACTTCTTAAGGGGCAAGATTCAACATAAAGAAAACCTGGAGCAAAAGCTGAATATTGACCCTGAAGACTCACAACCTATTTCTTTGGTGACCAAGAGAAGAAGAACTGGCGAAGGGCCATCTCATTAAGTTCTTTCTTTTCAGTTATCTACTTGTATTTTGTTTTACATTCTTAACTTGTATAAATTTCATTTCCTTGTATAAATGAAGTTACCAGTTTGTAACCACAAGGTAGATAATAGATTAAAATCTAACAAACCTAAAAGATAAACCTAAGGCATTTATTGATCTATAAAAATGCCTTGGAAACTTAGATATATTTAAATCAAACAAGTCCTTCCAGTTCACACTTGTATAGATACAAGAACTAGAAAAAGACTTGTCAATATTTCTAGACAAATAGGGGAATTTGTTAGGACCAGTTCACCTGGTAAACTGGCCAGTCTCCAGTTGCATCTGGAGACCCAGTGAAACTGTCCAGTGAAACTGGAGACCTAGATGATTTGTCGAGAAATATATTGAAGTCCAGTTGCACCGTACAGTCAACGCAACTGAAGACTTCCTCCAG
Source organism: Erigeron breviscapus (assembly GCA_034093135.1). Taxonomy (NCBI): domain Eukaryota; kingdom Viridiplantae; phylum Streptophyta; class Magnoliopsida; order Asterales; family Asteraceae; genus Erigeron; species Erigeron breviscapus. The sequence goes on along the minus strand of CM067167.1, from coordinate 229,163,656 downwards.
TTGAGAACTGACCAAGTTGAAGAATCATTCCAGTTGAAGTCGAAGACAACAAATGGAAGATAGAGAATGGCAATGGCAGCGAAGCCCAGTTGAAATTCTAGTCAGTTACAAACTGGAGACCATCAGTGGAAAGCTCTTACAAAGCTTTACACTGATTACGAGGAATTGACTTTTATGCTTTATGTACCTTTACCCGGATAATAAGCCTTATCTTATTATTTAAGTAATAAAAGGTACATAAAGGTGGTTGAGTAAAGTTGCTTTAACATGCGACTTTACACTGCCTTTTAAGGAATTAAATGTTATTCCTTAATGATCTCAACCACATTTGTACGGCCAAAGTTAACATCCCAATGTTAACTTTGCCTATAAATACAAGTCTTTGCACAACAAGAATATTACTTCTTCGAATACACTTCGATAGAATTCACACTTTGCAAACCTGCAATATTTTTGGTGAACTTGTGCAATATTCTCTCAATCGCTAAAAGGAACATTTCACAACTTTAAGTGTTTCGATTGTCTTGAGAAATTCCGAGTGTAGATCAATTGTATTTCATAGGTTGTTAGGATATTTACATACTTGTATTATCTTGGTTCCGCAACAACCTTGTAATTTATTTAACATCAATAAATAAATTACACATTGAAAATTACATATTGTCTCATCAAGTTATCTTACAAGTTATTTGTATTATTGCATTGTTCTTTACTTATTGTCATTTAAATAAGTAATCTATCTAGAACTTGGTATATACACACTGCAACTGGTCGTCTCCAGTTCAGTGCATATATTGCAAAGTAACTTCACCATCGACATAGAGGTGTCTTCAGTAGTACCATCTATCGAGTTGGGACTTCACAATCAATTTTGGCGAAACTGACCAAGTTCATCAGTTAGTTGTTTCACCAAAAGATGCTTCCAGTTATAACAAATTGGAACCAGTTAAGAAGAAGAACACCACAAGTGACACATCATTCTATCCCTCCATCAATTTCAACTTGCCACAAGAATTGGTGATTGGATCTGATGTACGTGCCACTCCAATATCAGCACCAGTTCACACTCCAACTTCTCCAGTTCTTCAAGAAATGCCTTTGAATGAAGAATTTCATGATGCAAATCGTGACCTCATTGACTCTGATGAGGATGTAGAAGTAGTTTGACCGATCCTCCTCCAGAAGCTACTGCAACTGAAGAAGATCGCTAGGTGACTTGCACTGATATTGTTTTACACCAGCCTAGTCAATACACTAGATGGACTCGAGCACATCCAATTGAACAGATTGTGGAGATCCAAATAGTGGGGTTCAGACTAGAAGAGCCACCAGTGAGCAATGCTTAAACGTCACCTTCATATCACTAATTGAACCAAAGAAGATTGACGAGGCTATGGCAGACCCAAGCTGGGTGGAAGCTATGCAAGAAGAGCTCGTCCAGTTTGAAAGGAACAATGTTTTAGAGCTTGTTCCTTGTCCACCAGGGTTAAAGAAAGAACCCATTGGTACAAGATGGGTCTACCAAAACAAGATGGATGAAGATGGCCATGTTGTAAGAAACAAGGCCAGATTAGTTGCCCAGGGTTATTGTCAAGCAGAAGGCGTTAACTTTGATGAAACTTTTGCTCCAGTTGCAAGACTTGAAGCCATCAGAATATTTCTGGCTTATGCAGCCCATCTGCAGTTCAAGGTCTTCCAGATGGATGTCAAAAGTGCGTTCCTAAATGAAACATTGGAAAAATATAATGTATATATTGTACTAAGCTCATGAATTGAAACTCGACGGTAATAAGTAACATTGTGCCTCGGCAAGTATTTGATCCATAATACTTGGGAATCCAAATATGCATGCATCCGTTCGACCATCACCGGTCAAGTTGGTGCGACCAACCCGAATGGGGTGTCAACCCAAATAGTACTATTCATCATATCTCGTTTAAATCCATAACTAACAATTCATGATGGGAGGACTTTAATGGGGATCAATGCAACTTAGACAATCATCATATACATGGTTTTGGTACTTGTGTTCCACATGTAAAACATAGAGCATGCATCTCACCCAAAATAGTAAGAAAGACTGGGCTATGAACTCACCGTAGTTTCAAAGTAGCAACAAATAGCAAATAGAGGATCTTCTTGAATGTGTCAACCTATAGAAATAAAATATACTTGTCTTAACAATTTATGTCATTATGTTCCTAATGAATTTCCCTCATTCTTCCAAATAATATTGTTATAATACATTTTCTTAAAAATGTTTTTCTTATGTGATAATCGTTAGGGTTGTCCACGTGCTAGTTGGAGTTGGTCTTTCATGGGTTTATATATATTAATATGATATAATAGTAATAATAATAATAGCGATATTATGACTATTCTCCCACACAACCCATACACGTGAAATGGCAAAGAAGTATGGTTGCGTGTTGAAATAAATCATAACATGGCATTCGCGATCATTCTCCCTCACAACCCATACGAGTGCACCGGTTTCCATAATAGGAGTTGGGCAATTGTCAATTAAGTATGGTCGTGAGTTGGAATAACCACGAATTAAAAGTATAAAAATATAAATATGTCGCCGCACAACTTTGCACCAACATTCTAAATAGAAGATGGGCATGGTGGGTCTATATATAAATATAATAAGATCATATAGGTCATGTTTGCACCCGAAGCGTGCTAAGTCACCGCACACTTTGCACCGATGTCCTAAATAGGAGGTGGGCATGGTGGGTCAAGTTATATTAATAGATATATTTATACGTACATAACATATATTAATATATATAAACATAGTTATTTAATGGGCATTTAACTAGCACGTTTTCCAAACTTCACTAACATAGATTATCACAACAATGATTATACTTAAAGCATGCTTTTATATTTCCAAGAAAAGTTAATCATTATGCATGTTGGGATTTATGTCATAAAGGTATTACTTGGAAGAGGGAACAATCACCTAGGAAATATATAACAATTAAATACATGTAATGATTATTACCCAAATTAAATTATTTAGATTAAATCAAACATTAAGTAATTTCTTAGTTTTCCAATAAAAATTTCTATTTTCAAATAATACTGTGCATGCATGTCGGCTGCCCTTTTGGATTTGTAATACAAAGTTTAGAAGTTCAAAAGTCACTTTTGTTTTTCGGCTTTACATTTCGGCCGAAGTCCATGGCCATAAGAAAATGGTTTCAGTTTTGGGGCAGCCTAATAGTCGGCATCTCAGACCCTTCAGTGGTGACAAAACATTGGTGGTTCGAGATGGTGACGAAAGGTGGTGAAAGGTGGTGTTTTATGGTGGTTTCGAACCGAAAACCGAAAAGGAAAACACATAGACTTAGCATGGTCGTGTATTACATCACAAGAGCCTTAGGGATAGTTTAACAACCTGTTTTAATGTTTCACAGACCAAATATGGTGGCTGGTGGTGGCTGTTCGCGGTGGTTGATGGCTGCGAGAAAGAAAGAAAATTTACAAAAACGTTTTTGAAGGTTTATGGCACTATAACTAAGCATGGGCAGCCATGAAACGACCTGATATGATACCTGCACGCTCCTCTTTCTTCCTGGGTCGTCGCGAGGTGGTGGTGAAGTGGTGGTGCGCGGCTGCGACGGGAAGAAAGAAAAAGAAAAAGAAACCGAAAAAGAAAAAGAAAAAGAAAAAAAAAAGAAAAAGAAAAAGAAAAGAAAAAAAGAAAGAAAAAGAAAAAGAAAAAGAAAAAGAAAAGAAAAAGAAAAAGAAAAAGAACAAAGAACAAGAATAAGACAAAGATAAAAAGGACAAGAAAAAGAAAAAGAAAAAGAAGAAGAAAAAGAAATAGAAAAGAAAAAGAAAAAGAAAAAGAAAAAGAAAAGAAAAAGAGGAACAAATAATGGTCAAGAATAAAGAATTGAAGGACCAAGAAAAAGAAATAGAAAATGAAAAAGAAAAAGAAAAAGAAAAGAAGGACAAGAAAAAGAAAAAGAAAAAGAAAAGAAAAAGAAAAAGAAAAGAAGGACAAGAAAAAGAAAAAGAAAAAGAACAAGAAAAAGAAAAAGATAAAAAGGACAAGAAAAAGAAAAAGAAAAAGAAAAGAAAAAGAAAAAGAAAAAGAAAAAGAAAAAGAAAAAGAAAAAGAAAAAGAAAAAGAAAAAGAAAAAGAGAAAGAAAAAGAAAAAGAAAAAGAAAAAGAAAAAGAAAAAGAAAAAGAAAAAGAAAAAGAAAAAGAAAAAGAAAAAGAAAAAGAAAAAGAAAAAGAAAAAGAAAAAGAAAAAGAAAAAGAAAAAGAAAAAGAAAAAGAAAAAGAAAAAGAAAAAGAAAAAGAAAAAGAAAAAGAAAAAGAAAAAGAAAAAGAAAAAGAAAAAGAAAAAGAAAAAGAAAAAGAAAAGAAAAAGAAAAAGAAAAAGAAAAAGAAAAAGAAAAAGAAATAGAAAAGAAAAAGAAAAAGAAAAAGAAAAAGAAAAAGAAAAAGAAAAAGAAAAAGAAAAAGAAAAAGAAAAAGAGAAAGAAAAAGAAAAAGAAAAAGAAAAAGAAAAAGAAAAAGAAAAAGAAAAAGAAAAGAGAATAAAAGAATTGAAAAAACAGAAAAAGAAAAAAAGAAAAAGAAAAAGAAAAAGAAAAAGAGGAACAAATAATGGTCAAGAATAAAGAATTGAAGGACCAAGAAAAAGAAATAGAAAATGAAAAAGAAAAAGAAAAAGAAAAGAAGGACAAGAAAAAGAAAAAGAAAAAGAACAAGAAAAAGAAAAAGATAAAAAGGACAAGAAAAAGAAAAAGAAAAAGAAGAAGAAAAAGAAATAGAAAAGAAAAAGAAAAAGAAAAAGAAAAAGAAAAAGAAAAAGAAAAAGAAAAAGAAAAAGAAAAAGAAAAAGAGAAAGAAAAAGAAAAAGAAAAAGAAAAAGAAAAAGAAAAAGAAAAAGAAAAAGAAAAAGAAAAGAGAATAAAAGAATTGAAAAAACAGAAAAAGAAAAAAAGAAAAAGAAAAAGAAAAAGAAAAAGAGGAACAAATAATGGTCAAGAATAAAGAATTGAAGGACCAAGAAAAAGAAATAGAAAATGAAAAAGAAAAAGAAAAGATAAAAAGGACAAGAAAAAGAAAAAGAAAAAGAAGAAGAAAAAGAAATAGAAAAGAAAAAGAAAAGAGAATAAAAGAATTGAAAAAACAGAAAAAGAAAAAAAGAAAAAGAAAAAGAAAAAGAAAAAGAGGAACAAATAATGGTCAAGAATAAAGAATTGAAGGACCAAGAAAAAGAAATAGAAAATGAAAAAGAAAAAGAAAAAGAAAAGAAGGACAAGAAAAAGAAAAAGAAAAAGAAAAGAAAAAGAAAAAGAAAAGAAGGACAAGAAAAAGAAAAAGAAAAAGAACAAGAAAAAGAAAAAGATAAAAAGGACAAGAAAAAGAAAAAGAAAAAGAAGAAGAAAGGCAATAAGTAACATAAATGTTATTTTGTATAAATTTTTAGTTAGGAAACTAAAAATAATATGTCATGTTTTTATAATTCATGTTTTTATAAATTGTGTCAATTATTATTATTGCATAAGTGCGTTCTTTAATTATTTAGTAAATATATAACGACATATATTTCATATGGCACTTTTACTAACGAAAGAGATCTTAACTAGATACATATTGTCACATAAAAATCATATATCACAAAAATGCATATTATGGAGGTCCTCCTTGACCGGTTCATCAACCCGATGAATGTGTGTCGGCATCGTTATTTTATAACGACGTTTGATCATGGTTGACACATAAGAATTTAAATATCACATATTTAAATTTAACTTTCTATAAATAGCACATGAATAGTAAACTTTCTAAGTTTAGCTAACCTCAAATTTGGCGGTTGTCACATTCTCCCCGTGTTAATGGAAGTTTCGCCCCGAAACTTTAGGTATTACGCGGCATTTTGGACGTTACGGAATAAATGTGGGTATTTTTGTTTCATTTGGTCTTCACGTTCCCACGTGAACTCGGGTCCTCGTCTTGAGTTCCAACGAACCTTAACGATAGGAATGCGACTTTGTTTTAATTTCTTAACTTCGCGGTCCATGATTTCAACGGGTTCTTCTACAAAGTGCATGCGATCATCTAGCTGAATCTCTTCAAGCGGAATGGTTTGTGTTTCATTCGATAAACACTTCTTTAAGTTTGAGACATGAAAAACATTGTGCACTCTGCTCAACTCTTGAGGCAATTCTAGTCGATATGCGACGGGACCTATCCTTTCTACGATCTTGAAAGGTCCAACGTATCTCGGGTTCAACTTTCCTCGTTTCCCAAAACGAATGGTTCCTTTCCAAGGAGAGACTTTTAACATGACTCTATCTCCTACTTGAAATTCCAACAGTTTTCGCCTAACGTCGGCGTAGCTCTTTTGACGGTCACGTGCGGCTTTCATTCGGTTTTGGATTTGAAAAATCTTTTCGGTGGTTTCATGAAGGATTTCTGGACCCGTAATTTGACTATCACCAACTTCGATCCAACAAACGGGCGACCGACACTTTCTCCCATAAAGTGCCTCGAATGGTGCGGCTTGAATACTAGTGTGATAGCTATTGTTGTATGAAAATTCACACAAGGGCAAGTGGCGCTCCCAAACGTTTCCTTAATGGGTAGGAAAAGAGCGGACTTTGTGAGGCGATCCACAATTACCCAAATCGTGTCACATCCACTCACGGATCTAGGCAACTTAGTAATGAAATCCATGGATATTTCTTCCCACTTCCATTGGGGTATCCTTGGTTGTTGAAGCAAACCGGATGGTTTTTGATATTCAATCTTAACCTTTGCACACGTCAAACAACGACCAACATAGTCGGCTATGTCGGCCTTCATCTTAGGCCACCAATACATCTCCTTAAGTCCATGATACATCTTATCGCCACCGGGATGTATTGAATACCTAGACTTGTGTGCTTCGTCCATGATTAACTCTCTTAGGTTCCCACGGTTGGGTACCCAAATTCGGTTGGCAAAGTAGCGAGTTCCATCGGGTCTAGTTTCAAATTGCGCTTCCATTCCTCTCAAGGCTTCATTCTTGAGATTTTCTTCTTCTAATGCTTCAACTTGTGTAATTCGAATGTGAGGGGTGAGGTTGGTATGAATGGTCATACCCAATGCTCGGACGCGAAGCGGCTTGACTCGTTCCTTGCGGCTCAAAGCGTCGGCTACAACATTCGCCTTGCCGGGGTGGTACTTAATCTCACAATCGTAGTCACTAAGTAACTCCACCCATCTTCGTTGTCTCATATTCAAGTCCTTTTGGTCAAAAATATGTTGGAGGCTCTTATGGTCGGTGAATATGGTACACTTTGTGCCATAAAGATAGTGCCTCCAAATCTTAAGAGCGAAAACTACCGCTCCTAACTCCAAGTCGTGGGTAGTGTAATTCTTCTCATGCACCTTGAGTTGACGTGAAGCATAAGCTATCACCTTGTCCTTTTGCATGAGAACGCAACCTAACCCTTGATGGGAAGCGTCGCAATACACCACAAAATTATCGGTTCCTTCGGGCAAAGCCAGAATTGGCGCACTACAAAGCTTCTCTTTTAGTAGTTTAAATGCCTTTTCTTGCTTGTCTTCCCAAGCAAACTTCTTTTCCTTTTGCGTCAAAGTGGTCAAAGGTTGGGCTATTTTTGAGAAGTTCTCGATGAATCTTCTATAATAGCCGGCAAGACCTAAGAACTGACGTACTTCCGTTGGGGTCCTCGGTGCATCCCAACTCTTGATGGCTTCGATCTTTGCGGGGTCTACGTGAATCCCTTGACTATCAATCACGTGGCCTAAGAATTGTACCGTTCGAATCCAAAATTCACATTTTGAAAACTTCGCATACAATTCTTCCTTCTTGAGTAGCTCCAAAATCATTCTCAAATGTCCCTCATGCTCTTCCTTGGTTTTCGAATAGATTAGTATGTCGTCAATAAAGACAATCACAAACTTATCTAGATATGGCTTGCACACGCGGTTCATGAGGTCCATGAAAACGGCGGGTGCATTCGTCAAACCAAAAGGCATAACTTGAAACTCGTAGTGACCATAACGAGTTCGAAATGCCGTCTTAGGGATATCTTCTTCTCTTACCCTCAATTGGTGGTATCCGGATCTAAGATCGATTTTCGAGTAGTAACTCGATCCTTGTAATTGATCAAACAAGTCATCGATCCTAGGTAGGGGATATCGGTTCTTTATAGTAAGCTTGTTTAACTCACGATAGTCTATACACATCCGGAAGGATCCGTCCTTTTTCTTGACAAAAAGAACCGGAGCTCCCCATGGCGAAGAGCTTGGTCGGATGAATCCTTTATCTAAGAGTTCTTGCAATTGAGTCGAGAGCTCTTTCATTTCGGATGGAGCTAAACGGTATGGAGCACGTGCCACCGGTGTAGCACCGGGCACCAAGTCCACTTGAAATTCCACTTGACGGACCGGAGGGAGTCCGGGTAAGTCCTCGGGAAATACTTCGGGAAATTCTCGTGCAATAGGCACGTCTTCAAGTCGTTTCTCCTCAGGTTCTTTTGTCGTCACATGGGCTAAAACTGCGTGATACCCCTTTCGTAGGTATTTTTGAGTCTTCATACACGAAATGAGATTAATTGCTACACCACACCTTTCTCCTTGAATGATCAACATGTCTCCATTCTCTAACGGGATGCGAACAACCTTTTCGTGACATACAATCTCGGCCTTGTGTTTGGATAGCCAATCCATGCCGATGATGATGTCAAAGCTTCCTATTTCGACGGGGATTAGGTCTATGTGAAAGGGTTTGTCGGCTAAGGTCAAAGTACACTCACGTACTATGCTATCGGCTTTGATTTCTTTCCCGTTAGCAAGTTCTATAGAATATGCATCGTCTAACGGCACGGGGGTTATAGATAACAATTGAATAATTCTTTTTGATATAAAGCTTAAATCGGCACCGCTATCAAATAAAACGGAAACTAGCAGGTTTTCGAGAAGAAACATACCCGTCACAATGTTCGGGTCTTGGCGAGCTTCTCTCGCTTGAATCACGAAAGCTCTTCCACGGGCTTGATTGTTGTTATTGTTTTGGTTTCTAAGTCTTGGGCAATCCCTCTTGATGTGCCCCTCATTTCCACATTCATAGCACCCCTTCTGCACCACATTGTTGTTATTAGCCACGGGGTTTGGAGCTCTACAATTTTGAGTCGTATGACCGGTCCTCTTGCACCGGCCACATGGCGGCATACAAGGTCCGCGATGATGAGAGCGACATTTGTTGCAATAAGGGCTACCTCCATTGTACCCTTTCTTCGCAGTTGGCCCCGCGGTATAAGCCTTAACCGCCTCGGCCCGTCTTGGTTGTTGTTGAACTAGATTTCTCGATGACCCTTCATCCCACTTCCTCTTGTGATCAAATGCTCTTGGAGCAGCAACTTCCTTGGCTCCTTGTCTTTTCATTTGATCAGCCAAACTATGTGCCATCTCAACGGCACTCTCGATGTCAGTGGGTTTGGAAGAGGTTACCATTCCTTGGATTTGAGGTGGGAGTCCCCAAATGTACCTCTCAATGAGCTTGAATGCGGGTTCCACCATGGTTGGGCACACTAGGGCCAACTCGTGAAACCGAGTCGTGTACGCGGGTACATCAAGGCCCTTAGTAGTCAAGTTCCAAAACTCGGCTTCCAACTTCTGGATCTCAGTCCTTGGGCAATACTTTCCTCGCATCCTTTCCTTTAGTGCCTCCCAAGTGAGTGCATAAGCCGCATCAACTCCTACAGAGTGAGCATACAAATTCCACCAAGTCAGGGCTCCACCTTGGAGAGTGCATGTCGCGTACTTCACCTTACACTCTTCCGGACAATTGCTGATGCGGAAAACTGACTCCATCTTTTCACACCATCGAAGTAATCCAATGGTCCCTTCGGTACCCTCAAAGTTCAGTGGTTTGCACAAGGTAAAGTCCCTATAGGTGCAACCCTTTGGGGCATTTGTTTGTGTTTCACCATTGCCACTTCCCTCGGCTTCACCGGTGGTTCGGTTTGCCTCATAAGTAGCGATGGCGGCAGCAACTCGTTGTGCTACGAGCCTCTCGATTTGGGCCGAACTCAAGGTTTGTGACTTAGTTGTTTTCTTTGGCGCCATTTCTTTAAGAAAGGAAACAAAAGTGTAATAAGTTTTTCTTCATTAACTTATGGATAGCTAACAACATTTAACCACGTCATAATGCATATCAATAGATCCTCAATCATGCAAACACATCATCAACATAACAATACCATGCCATAACTATACTAACATGCCAACATAATCATAAACAAAATTATTGTAACTAAAAGAAACATAAAAATTTGGATAAAGTAATAGATTTCATTGCTTCAAAATAAAGACAACCATGCGAGAAGTAACTTCGCAAAATCCATAGATTCATCATAATTCAAAGTTTCCGGGCACATCCCGCCCTAAATAGGAACAATAAAAATGTAAAGATAACATCTAGCTAGATCCGCTAGGGGGTGGCATAGTGATAGCAGCAGCAATGGTCTGAAGTGCCTCCTCGATCCTCTGAATCCTTACCTCCTGCATCGTAAGTCTATCCTCCATGTGCTGAACATGAGTCTCCAAGTCTTCAACCCTTACACGTGTAATAAAGCTCTCGTCTCGTACTCCAATGGTCAGCTCAGCAGTGCCTCTCAATCCCAATCCAAGTCCCACAACATAGTCCTCAATCTCATCCACACGATCATGAGCAAACTCGGTCTGAATAGTGGTCTCGGTAAGCTCCACGTTCATAGTGGAGACTTGGCGGTGAAGATCCGCCACAGAAGCTGGAATAGGGCGAGTGGGTCCCTCAAGTGCCTGAAGGCGAGACTCGGCGCGGAAAAGTCGCGCCACGAGGGTGGATACGGTGAGGTGGACAGGCTCTCCGGTATATGCAGAGACGATATCCGGACCGGAGTGAGCATAGACGCGGTCGTTATCACGAAGGCCCTCTAGCTCTCTCCATCGAGCTAGGACACAAGCCACAGAGTGATAGATCGGCTCGGTGCGGCGGCGTTGAGCCGGTGGCTCAACCATAGAGGGTGGAGGGTGCACCATCTCGGGAACACGAGGCTCAATAGTGAATCTCGGGTCCCGTGACGTGCCCTCGCCGGTACGGAACTGATGATGGTATGTGGGTGGGGGTAGGTTGAAATGGGGAAGTGGAATATCTGGTGTGGTATGGACGACAGTGGATGTGCCGATCGGGTGAGCTATCGGCTCGGGTATAGTGAAAGTAGTGGGCTCGGCCAAAGTGAGAGTGGGCATAATAGTCGGAGGAACTGGTGGATGGGCAAAGGGTGGTGATGTGGGACCAACGAGTGGTGACCTAGGAGTGTCACCAACGGCCTCGGAATCAACAGTAGGCTCAGACTCAACGTGCTGATCGAGTGGGGACAAAGGGGATGGGACTGGCTGTTGAGTGATGAACTCTTCCTCATGATCGGACGTTAGGTCAATGACGTGTCGAGACATTTTCCCTAATGGAAAAGAAGAAAAGAAAACATAGGCAATATATGTAAGCATTATTCTACTTAACCTTAACATGAGGCTGATAGGGGAGCATTCTTAGGCAAAGGAGCATATATATGTAAGATGAGAAATTTTAAAATTTCTAGATTCTAGCAATGTATATATAAGCATGAAATTTACACATAGTCAAGTAATGCATGTAAAATTTCTAAGGCATGTGTGTGCATAGTATATGTGATTTCTATGGGTAGTTATAGTCTAGGTTCACTAATTGCCACCTAGTTCACTATAACCTTGTCTCTGATACCATTCTGTCACACCCCATAATAATGCGGAAGGGTACGAGGTGCAACATTCATGAAATCACAACACAAGGCATAATGAACGACTATAAAGGAGTCGTTTTGAAAACATTTCATTTAACATAAGTTCATTGTCTTGAAATATTGGAAATACATTAAGGAAAAACATTACAATAATTTAAAGAGTATTTTTAGGAATTCTAAATCCTCGATAGGTGGTGCTATCATTGGTTTCGACAACAATGATAACTTGAACAAAAGTAAAGTCTTTTCCATGATAAAAACGAAACATCAACTCCAAGTGGCGAAATAGCCTTATGTGAATCCTACCGTGCATCTTACGGACCTGAGATACATGCTAAAATGGGTCAACAATAATGTTGGTGAATTCATAGGAGAAAATAAGTACTTTGCATGGAACCACAAGATTTAAGTGTGACCATTGCTAACCCGCAATGTCGTGTAGCCATTGTTCAAAAACAATGCTATGAAAAATATAATGTATATATTGTACTAAGCTCATGAATTGAAACTCGACGGTAATAAGTAACATTGTGCCTCGGCAAGTATTTGATCCATAATACTTGGGAATCCAAATATGCATGCATTCGTTCGACCATCACCGGTCAAGTTGGTGCGACCAACCCGAATGGGGGTGTCAACCCAAATAGTACTATTCATCATATCTCGTTTAAATCCATAACTAACAATTCATGATGGGAGGACTTTAATGGGATCAAGCAACTTAGACAATCATCATATACATAGTTTTGGTACTTGTGTTCCACATGTAAAACATAGAGCATGCATCTCACCCAAAATAGTAAGAAAGTGTGGGCTATGAACTCACCTTAGATTCAAAGTAGCAACAAATAGCAAATAGAGGGTCTTCTTGAATGTGTCAACCTATAGAAATAAAATATAAACTTGTCTTAACAATTTATGCTATTATGTTCCTAATGAATTTCCCTCATTCTTCCAAATAATATTGTTATAATACATTTTCTTAAAAATGTTTTTCTTATGTGATAATCGTTAGGGTTGTCCACGTGCTAGATGGAGTTGGTCTTTCATGGGTTTATATATATTAATATGATATAATAGTAATAATAATAATAGCGATATTATGACTATTCTCCCACACAACCCATACACGTGAAATGGCAAAGAAGTATGGTTGCGTGTTGAAATAAATCATAACATGGCATTCGCGATCATTCTCCCTCACAACCCATACGAGTGCACCGGTTTCCATAATAGGAGTTGGGCAATTGTCAATTAAGTATGGTTGTGAGTTGGAATAACCACGAATTAAAAGTATAAAAATATAAATATGTCGCCGCACAACTTTGCACCAACATTCTAAATAGAAGATGGGCATGGTGGGTCTATATATAAATATAATATAATCATATAGGTCATGTTTGCACCCGAAGCGTGCTAAGTCACCGCACACTTTGCACCGATGTCCTAAATAGGAGGTGGGCATGGTGGGTCAAGTTATATTAATAGATATATATATATATATATATATACGTATATAATATATATATATATATATATATATATATATATATATATATATATTATATATTATATACGTATATATATATCTACTAATATATATATATATATATATATATATATATATATATATATATATATATATATATATATATATATATATATATATATATATATATATATATATATATATATATATATATATATATATATATATATATATATATATATATATATATATATATATATATATATATATATATATATATATATATATATATATATATATATATATATATATATATATATATATATATATATATATATATATATATATATATATATATATATATATATATATATATATATATATATATATATATATATATATATATATATATATATATATATATATATATATATATATATATATATATATATATATATATATATATATATATATATATATATATATATATATATATATATATATATATATATATATATATATATATATATATATATATATATATATATATATATATATATATATATATATATATATATATATATATATATATATATATATATATATATATATATATATATATATATATATATATATATATATATATATATATATATATATATATATATATATATATATATATATATATATATATATATATATATATATATATATATATATATATATATATATATATATATATATATATATATATATATATATATATATATATATATATATATATATATATATATATATATATATATATATATATATATATATATATATATATATATATATATATATATATATATATATATATATATATATATATATATATATATATATATATATATATATATATATATATATATATATATATATATATATATATATATATATATATATATATATATATATATATATATATATATATATATATATATATATATATATATATATATATATATATATATATATATATATATATATATATATATATATATATATATATATATATATATATATATATATATATATATATATATATATATATATATATATATATATATATATATATATATATATATATATATATATATATATATATATATATACATAGATTATCATATATAATATATATTATATAAATGCTTTTATATTTCCAAGAAAAGTTAATCATTATGCATGTTGGGATTTATGTCATAAAGGTATTACTTGGAAGAGGGAACAATCACCTAGGAAATATATAACAATTAAATACATGTAATGATTATTACCCAAATTAAATTATTTAGATTAAATCAAACATTAAGTAATTTCTTAGTTTTCCAATAAAAATTTCTATTTTCAAATAATACTGTGCATGCATGTCGGCTGCCCTTTTGGATTTGTAATACAAAGTTTAGAAGTTCAAAAGTCACTTTTGTTTTTTTTTTTTTTTTTTTTTTTTTTTTTTTTTTTTTTTTTTTTTTTTTTTTTTTTTTTTTTTTTTTTTTTTTTTTTTTTTTTTTTTTTTTTTTTTTTTTTTTTTTTTTTTTTTTTTTTTTTTTTTTTTTTTTTTTTTTTTTTTTTTTTTTTTTTTTTTTTTTTTTTTTTTTTTTTTTTTTTTTTTTTTTTTTTTTTTTTTTTTTTTTTTTTTTTTTTTTTTTTTTTTTTTTTTTTTTTTTTTTTTTTTTTTTTTTTTTTTTTTTTTTTTTTTTTTTTTTTTTTTTTTTTTTTTTTTTTTTTTTTTTTTTTTTTTTTTTTTTTTTTTTTTTTTTTTTTTTTTTTTTTTTTTTTTTTTTTTTTTTTTTTTTTTTTTTTTTTTTTTTTTTTTTTTTTTTTTTTTTTTTTTTTTTTTTTTTTTTTTTTTTTTTTTTTTTTTTTTTTTTTTTTTTTTTTTTTTTTTTTTTTTTTTTTTTTTTTTTTTTTTTTTTTTTTTTTTTTTTTTTTTTTTTTTTTTTTTTTTTTTTTTTTTTTTTTTTTTTTTTTTTTTTTTTTTTTTTTTTTTTTTTTTTTTTTTTTTTTTTTTTTTTTTTTTTTTTTTTTTTTTTTTTTTTTTTTTTTTTTTTTTTTTTTTTTTTTTTTTTTTTTTTTTTTTTTTTTTTTTTTTTTTTTTTTTTTTTTTTTTTTTTTTTTTTTTTTTTTTTTTTTTTTTTTTTTTTTTTTTTTTTTTTTTTTTTTTTTTTTTTTTTTTTTTTTTTTTTTTTTTTTTTTTTTTTTTTTTTTTTTTTTTTTTTTTTTTTTTTTTTTTTTTTTTTTTTTTTTTTTTTTTTTTTTTTTTTTTTTTTTTTTTTTTTTTTTTTTTTTTTTTTTTTTTTTTTTTTTTTTTTTTTTTTTTTTTTTTTTTTTTTTTTTTTTTTTTTTTTTTTTTTTTTTTTTTTTTTTTTTTTTTTTTTTTTTTTTTTTTTTTTTTTTTTTTTTTTTTTTTTTTTTTTTTTTTTTTTTTTTTTTTTTTTTTTTTTTTTTTTTTTTTTTTTTTTTTTTTTTTTTTTTTTTTTTTTTTTTTTTTTTTTTTTTTTTTTTTTTTTTTTTTTTTTTTTTTTTTTTTTTTTTTTTTTTTTTTTTTTTTTTTTTTTTTTTTTTTTTTTTTTTTTTTTTTTTTTTTTTTTTTTTTTTTTTTTTTTTTTTTTTTTTTTTTTTTTTTTTTTTTTTTTTTTTTTTTTTTTTTTTTTTTTTTTTTTTTTTTTTTTTTTTTTTTTTTTTTTTTTTTTTTTTTTTTTTTTTTTTTTTTTTTTTTTTTTTTTTTTTTTTTTTTTTTTTTTTTTTTTTTTTTTTTTTTTTTTTTTTTTTTTTTTTTTTTTTTTTTTTTTTTTTTTTTTTTTTTTTTTTTTTTTTTTTTTTTTTTTTTTTTTTTTTTTTTTTTTTTTTTTTTTTTTTTTTTTTTTTTTTTTTTTTTTTTTTTTTTTTTTTTTTTTTTTTTTTTTTTTTTTTTTTTTTTTTTTTTTTTTTTTTTTTTTTTTTTTTTTTTTTTTTTTTTTTTTTTTTTTTTTTTTTTTTTTTTTTTTTTTTTTTTTTTTTTTTTTTTTTTTTTTTTTTTTTTTTTTTTTTTTTTTTTTTTTTTTTTTTTTTTTTTTTTTTTTTTTTTTTTTTTTTTTTTTTTTTTTTTTTTTTTTTTTTTTTTTTTTTTTTTTTTTTTTTTTTTTTTTTTTTTTTTTTTTTTTTTTTTTTTTTTTTTTTTTTTTTTTTTTTTTTTTT
>CM067167.1:229122345-229146143 GCA_034093135.1 Erigeron breviscapus | reverse complement strand
CTTCTTACATTGCCACGATACAAGTCTCCCTCCTAAGAATTGACATCCGCCAGTTGTAGACTTCCTATCATTGTTACAACCTCCATAATCCGAATCAGTGTAAGCAACAAACTCAAACGTTCCTCCCAACGGATACCATAGACCAAGTCCTTGATTTCCCTTTAAATATCTGAGGATCCGTTTTGCAGCCTTTAAATGTGACTCTTTCGGATTGCTTGAAATCTAGCACACAGACAAACAGCAAACATGATATCTGGACGCGAAGCAGTTAAATACATCAATGAGCCGATGATCGCCCGATAATAAGTAGCATCCACAAGTGTATCATTAGAATTAGAAACTCCTAGACCATGATTCAACTGAATAGGAGTACCATAAGTCTTGGATTCTAACATTTGAAACCTTTCCAAGATGTCATTGACATACTTAGTCTGATGAATGAAGAAACCATCCTTTCGTTGATCAACTTGCAGTCCAAGGAAAAAATTTAATTCCCCCATAGCACTCATTTCAAATTCCTTCTTCATACTCATTTCAAAATCCTTGCACATCTTAATGTCAGATGAACCAAAAATGATATCATCTACATAAACTTGCACAAGTATATAATCTTGCTTCTGCCATTTGATAAACAATGTGCTGTCTATAGATCCTCTTGTAAATCCATTTGTCAACAGATGTGTTGACAACTTCTCATACCACACTCTTGGAGCTTGATGTAATCCATAAAGAGCCTTATCCAGTCGATATGCCCTTCTTGGATAATTTGGATCTTCAAACCCCGGTGGTTGACGAACATACACTTCTTCCTTAACTTCTCCATATAGGAAGGCACTCTTCACATCCAACTGATACACCTTTATTCCTTTGAAACTAGCATAAGCTAAAAATAGCCTTATAGCTTCAATCCGAGCAACTGGTGAAAAAGTTTCATTGTAGTCATAACCTTCTCGCTGTGCAAAACCCTGAACAACTAGACGTGCCTTATTTCTTGTAACAATCCTTTGTCATCTCGTTTGCATTTAAAACCCAACGAGTTCCAATTGGTTCGATACCTCTAGGCACATCAACTAATTCCCATACTCCAAGTTTTTCAAATTGGGCCAATTCTTCTTGCATAGCCTCAACCCAAAATGGATCTTGAAGTGCTATCTTAACATTCTTGGGTTCTTCTTGTGAAATAAAACATGAGTATAAGCATTCAGTAATTAAACCTGTATCCTTCACTTCACAAAATAAGCTAGTCATCTCCTTATTTAACTGATTTCTAGTTCGGACAGATGCTGAAGCTTCACCAAGAATATTTTCAACTGGATGATCTTTAGTTGCTCTATGTTGAGGAGTTTTGTGACATGGAAAATCATCACCCATATTCGGAACAATTTGGGTGGGAGACTCTCCATCAGGTTCAGAAGAAGAAGAAGAAGATGAGTCAAGCGGGTCATCATCTGGTAGTGGAATATTAGTTGGATCACTTGAACACTGGATTGACCAACCTCAGTTGTAGGAACAACTCTGGGTGGTGGTACATCAGCAGTAATAGGTGCAACATGAGTAACCTCAGAATCATAATTCAAGTGATCTCTAATAATATCAACATTTTCATCAATAGGAGTACCAGGAAAAGAGATTGGACCCTTAAGTGAAGTAAATACACTATCATAAGCAAAACTTGACTCAGAACCAGCATGAGTAGCAGGTTTATAACTTACAATAACGACATTAGTACCAAGATCGACTCTACCTGTCTGCGAATTGAAAACCCGACGAATGGGAGTTCCGGTTTATATCCCAGAAAGAAACCTTCTTCCACTTTAGAATTAAACTTTGGTTGAGGAGAAGTTTTCAGAAAAGTACAAGGAACACCAAACGGTTCCAATCCAGACAAATCAGGTTTCGTTTGTTTAGAAGTTCATAACAAGTCTTATTAAACCTTTTAACAGTAAGCACCCGATTTAACACATGACAAGCTGTGTTCACAGCTTCCGCCCAAAACATAGTTGGTAGCCCTGAATCAGCAAGCATAGTTCTGGCAGTCTCGATCAAGGTCCTATTCTTTCTCTCAGCAACTCCATTTTGTTGAGGTTCATACGGAGCACTAAATTGATGTTGAATTCCTTTAGACAAACAGAAAACATCCATCACCGAATTTTTAAACTCCGTGCCATTGTCACTCCTGATTCGTTTGATCTTCGTGTTGTAGAGATTCTCAGCTTCAGTGAAAAAGTTAATTAGAATCTCCGTAGTCTCATCTTTGGTAGCTAAGAAGAAAACCCATGAAAACCTTGAATAATCATCAGTGACAACCAAGCAGTAGTACATTCCCCCTCTACTCCTAACATTTACTGGACCAAAGAGATCCATATGCAGTAACTCAAAAGGAGCGGTAATTGAATTTTGTGTCTTGGGCTTGTGAGGCTTTTTCTGTTGTTTGCCTTTCAAGCATGGAACACATCTATCTTCCAATTCAAACTTCTTTTTAGGAACACCTTGAACCAGATCATTCTTCACAATGTAATTCATCTTTCGGAAATGTAGATGTCCCATTCTTCTATGCCATAAGAGAGAATCACTTTCGCTTGCCTTAGACAACAAACAGACTTCCTTCTGTACATTCTTGTTCCTAACATTAAACCATAAATGTCTCTTTTACGAGGAGCAGTCAACAATATCCAATCATCTGGAATAACAAAACCCGGTTTCAAGACGAATGCAGCTTTGTCGTTGAAGAAAACTGAATTTCCTCGGTCACAAATTTGTGATACACTCATCAGATTATGAGTAAGTTCTTCCACATAATTGACATTCTTTAAAGTAAGTTTTCCATCGACGACATCTCCTTGTCCAGTGATTTGTCCGCCCTTGGAACCAGCAAAATTTACATGTGATCCTTTAATATTTACAAACTCAGACAGAAGTCTTCTGTCTCCTGTCATGTGCCTGGAGCAACCGCTATCAAGATACCAAATACTAATAGGAATTGGTGGTAGCCCCTGCACATGAAACAAAAATGGATCAGTTATCAAGGACAACCCAAGCCTTTATAGACTTGGGTTTACCATTCTCGTCCTTAACTAGCATTTTCAGGTTCATTTTCCTTTGTCCAAAGATAAGTACCATCTTCCTGTCTTGCCACCATGGCATTTTCAGGATTTTGAACTTGATTTTCTGTAGGAAGTTCCTGAATGATCATTCCATCATGCTCTGTAGCTTTGGCTGATTTAATTTGATTTCCAGCTTGGACACCTCCCTGATTGTAGTTCTGACGATTAGCTGTAGAATTATCAAAACGCTTTGGTCTTTGACATTCCTTAGCAAAATGACCAAAACCGTCACAATTATAACACTTAACCTTGGACTTGTCAAATCCTCTATTCTTGTCAGATGCAAGATTTCTTCCAGTTCGTTGCATAAAACGACGAGCTTTTATAGTGAGCATAGCCATTTGCCACTTCAAGTCCATTTCCTCTAAATCATCAGGATCAACTTGTTCATAATCTTTATCAATCAAACTTGGATCTGAAATTTTTCCATTGATAAATGCCTCATGAGCAGAACACATAGCAGCAAATACTTGCATACGTCCTTCAGCAGATTGCATACTCATTGGCATCGACGAACAGTCAAATAAGAAAAAGTTACCTGTTTCTCTCGATCATCGCAGTCAGCCATATATGCAACAAAGTCTGATATTGTCATACCTTCAGGAATATCAAAATCATCAGCTTCTGTAGAAATAGCCTTGTCCAATTTTGCACTTGAGCTCATCGATTGATTATCACTCTGGCTGCTTGTCTTATCAGAAGATTCATCTATCTGCTTATCAGCCTTTTTAAACTTCACTGCTTCATCTGCATTCTTTTCATCATCAGAAACCTTTAAAGCAGCATCAGTAGCAGCAGCCTCTTCACTTGTGTAAAGAGCATAATCAAATGCAGCACTTCCGTCATCAATCACATTAGCTACTTCATCATAAATCTCAGCTAGCAAAGCATTTTCAGGTTCATTTTCCTTTGTCCAAAGATAAGTACCATCTTCCTGTCTTGCCACCATGGCATTTTCAGGATTTTGAACTTGATTTTCTGTAGGAAGTTCCTGAATGATCATTCCATCATGCTCTGTAGCTTTGGCTGATTTAATTTGATTTCCAGCTTGGACACCTCCCTGATTGTAGTTCTGACGATTAGCTGTAGAATTATCAAAACGCTTTGGTCTTTGACATTCCTTAGCAAAATGACCAAAACCGTCACAATTATAACACTTAACCTTGGACTTGTCAAATCCTCTATTCTTGTCAGATGCAAGATTTTCTCTAAAAATTGATTCTTTCAGTTTGTCTTTTAAGGCAGCATTATCATTTTCAAGTGACTTAATCCTACTCTTAAATTGACGTTCTTGATCAAGTAAAGCACTATTCTTAGAGAAAAATGAACTACGTTCCTTGCTGATAGTTTCATAACTAGCGGTTAACTCTAAAGTCTTGGATGAGGCAATACTATGTTGTTGCATCAAATCTTTAACAAACATGCAAATACGACGAACAGTCAAATAAGAAAAAGTTACCTGTTTCTCTCGATCATCGCAGTCAGCCATATATGCAACAAAGTCTGATATTGTCATACCTTCAGGAATATCAAAATCATCAGCTTCTGTAGAAATAGCCTTGTCCAATTTTGCACTTGAGCTCATCGATTGATTATCACTCTGGCTGCTTGTCTTATCAGAAGATTCATCTATCTGCTTATCAGCCTTTTTAAACTTCACTGCTTCATCTGCATTCTTTTCATCATCAGAAACCTTTAAAGCAGCATCAGTAGCAGCAGCCTCTTCACTTGTGTAAAGAGCATAATCAAATGCAGCACTTCCGTCATCAATCACATTAGCTACTTCATCATAAATCTCAGCTAGCAAAGCATTTTCAGGTTCATTTTCCTTTGTCCAAAAATAAGTACCATCTTCCTGTCTTGCCACCATGGCATTTTCAGGATTTTGAACTTGATTTTCTGTAGGAAGTTCCTGAATGATCATTCCATCATGCTCTGTAGCTTTGGCTGATTTAATTTGATTTCCAGCTTGGACACCTCCCTGATTGTAGTTCTGACGATTAGCTGTAGAATTATCAAAACGCTTTGGTCTTTGACATTCCTTAGCAAAATGACCAAAACCGTCACAATTATAACACTTAACCTTGGACTTGTCAAATCCTCTATTCTTGTCAGATGCAAGATTTCTTCCAGTTCGTTGCATAAAACGACGAGCTTTTATAGTGAGCATAGCCATTTGCCACTTCAAGTCCATTTCCTCTAAATCATCAGGATCAACTTGTTCATAATCTTTATCAATCAAACTTGGATCTGAAATTTTTCCATTGATAAATGCCTCATGAGCAGAACACATAGCAGCAAATACTTGCATACGTCCTTCAGCAGATTGCATACTCATTGGCATCGAACGAACAGTTGTACTTCCACTGTTTCTTGATCCACTGCTATTCCTAGTTGAAGACGAATTGTCATAAACCATGTAACCTGCAATTCCATCAGGATCCATAACAGGATGAATGGTTTCAGTGGATAAAAGAGCAGTAGTTCCACTTCCAGAAGTAGAGGACGATGAAGACAATAGATTATCAGTATTAGCATGATATAGACTCGGATTTTGTTGAAAAACCGAAAGCTCATCCTTTGCTTTACGCTTCATTTCCCTGTTCTTTACTTTTGAAACAATCTCTGCCAAGGTGTAAGATTCATAATCTTTCTCTTCTTGAAGACTATGCACAAAGTCATTCCATTTGTTCGGCAGAGAATCCAAAATTTTATCTACTAGTTTATTTTGTGTAAATGTAACACCAAAATATCCCAGTTCAGTAATCAGATGATTAAAACGAGTTATTAAATCATCTAAACTTTCAGATTTCAACCCATTAAAGACTTCATATTGTCTGTTCAGCAGCTTAATTCTTCCCTTTTTCATCAACTCATCACCTTCACAGTATGCGTTTAAAGCATCCCACAAACCTTTAGAGGTCTTATGTTCTCCGAGAAGATGAATTGCATCCCGAGGTAAGCACATTTCTAAGTTTGACAAGGCCTTTCCTTCAATGGCATATTCTTTCTTCAACACTTCAGACATATCCCCAATCTTGTATTTGACCTCATTTCCAAGAGCATCTTCATGAGTTGGCCACTCATATCCTTCAGTAATCATCACCCATTGATTGAAATCAGTAAGGCGAATATAGGATTCAAAACGTTTTTTCCAACTCCAGAAGTTTTCAAGTCTTATCAATTTTGGGGGTGAATTGGTACGACCGACTTCATGATCGTGAAGAATTAAAGCATTTATGTATTGGGCCTCTTTTGATGAAACTGTAGGTATTCCAGACATCATCAAAATACGACAAAAGAAGAAATTAAAAGAAATGAACAGTACCACGTGTTTGAAATAAACACGTGATTAGAACAGAGAGTGAACAGGTGCACGTGTTTAAGATAAACACGTGTTTAAGTACGAGCACGAGCTTAAAAGACAAACACGTGTTAAATAGCAAACACGTGTTAAGGACGGGCTAACACCAGTTTAAAAGACAAACACGTGTTAAAGAGCAAACACGTGTTAAGGTAAGGCTAACACGAGTTTAAAATACAAACGTAAAAACAAACACGTGTTAAAAAGCAAACACGTGTTACAAAGACAAACACGTGTTTCGGATTAAAATCTTGCACGATTTTAGGCAAAATTAAGCCAAACAAAAACGATCTCGAACCTTCAGATTGTAAAATCTATTTGCTCTGATACCACTTGTAGGTCCTTGTGGACTGATCGTACACGAGAACGCTTATAGTTATGACGAGAGTGCGGAATCCTCTCGTGATAACCTGTTTGGTTAATAAAATTATCGTCTTTCGTTGTTAATACAACCTAAGACCTTAAACGCGCGCGGGTTTGCTAATTTGACAGAGTTTAGTCGTAATCTCTTAATTAATTGTTTCTAATTACGTATTAAGTGTGAGTATTTATACTTACTGTTCATAAACGCGTGCTAATTATGGACCGTATACCTTAAAGCCCAAAGCCCATTAGCAAACGCGTGTTTTATATATAAACACGTGATGACCACGTGTTTAGTCAAACTCGTGTTACTGTAGCACGAGTTTAGTCAAACTCGTGTTACTGTAGCACGAGTTTGTACACACTTTCTTTTGTCATCTTTTAAGTATACTTTAATACTCAAAACGTGACTAGTTTATCACTTGTATCTGTATGTTATTTATAATCACATTCATACAAGTCGTAAACATTAAACATACAAAAACTCTGATCAATATGTAATCATTCACATTACTTAAGTCCAAATAACAAGTTTAAACAAAACATAAGTCTATGATTACATATTACAAAACATAAACATACTGATCAAATCGCTGTTTGCTGTTGTCAACAGAATCATGCACTTACAAAAGAAGGCAAGGTTGATGACTTCGGCGAGTGATTTGGGGGATGAAACGGAGGATGAGCAAGAGCCGCCGGCTCAGAGACAGAGGGTGGAGCCGCCACCCCAGATGGAGCAACAGCCTAACCCTTACCCGACTTATGATTTTGCAGGTTGGGGAACCAAGCTTGATGAGATCCTGGGTAATCAGCGGGAGCTCAGGGACACTCAGGACATGATGATGGATGGCCAGAGGACGATGTGGAGCCAAGTGAACCGCTTGGGCTTCCAAAACGAGTACTGGTCTCCCTACATCAACCATTGGATCCGACCGGAGTCTCCACCTCCACCACCGCCCACTCAAGCATTTAGTCCTCCTTCCATTTTCATGCCGGCCAACACCACTTATGGATTTTTCTGTCCACATCCTGATCAGCAGCAGCAACCCGGTTGGGCAGGCCCGAGTTCGAGCGCAGCAGGCACTAGTGGGACCACAGGGGGCGCTCAGGATATGCCCCAATTTGGGACATATAGACATACCACTGGAGAGCGCTATTCGGGCCTGGTTTTGATTTCTACCGAGGCATATTTGGTGAGCCAGCAGATCCTGATGCTGGTGACGGTGTTCCCTCCTCTCATGACATGGAGGAGTATTGATCTATTCTATCTTCTTTTCTAATTTCTGAAACTTTTGAAACTTTGAACTTTATTTCTTTTCGATTTGGTTGTAATTCCGCCGTTTAGGCGATGAGAGGGGGGGGGGGGGGGGGGGGGGGGGGGGGGGGGGGGGGGGGGGGGGGGGGGGGGGGGGGGGGGGGTTTAGGCGATGAGACATTTGTAGTATTTTTCGTATTTCCTTTATTATGAACTATGTAGTTGTTTTGGTATTTTGCTTTTGGTGATTGTCAGGTGATTATTTCAAGTTTGCAAGTTGAATTGTGAGAGAATGCCTTGGAAATTTTTGGAACAAACAAGCGGGTTTATGCTGGCAGTCAGTTCAGCACCCACTTAAATTTTGGCTTCAACTTTGCATTGGTGAATTCTTGCTTTCACCCGGAGGTTTTTCGTTTTTCCTTTCTACATTTTGCATTTTTCCCTTTTCCCATTGTTTGCCTTAGTTATTCGTCCATTGAGGACAATGTACAACTTAAGTGTGGGGAGGGGGATGGTAAACTGGAAAAATGAAAAAAATTGAAGTTTCGTTCCTTTACTAGCATTTTGGTTATGTTTTTAAATTTTTGAGGCTATAGGTTTTGTGCAAAGACGAGAAATGAGGACTTTGAATTTTGCTAATCTAGGATAAAACTTGAGATTGTTTACCTTTAGCTTTCCTTTCCTAGTGCTTGTGGCATTTCATCGTTCCAAGGGGTCATAGGCTTGTTCCGAACTTCAAATAATCTAGGTTGCTTGCGAATTGTACCTTAATGATGAACCTAATATGAATAATAGCTTCACTAGATGATGTATTGGTAGGCACCGCTTGAGGTTTTCCATTTGAATTTTGCAACTTGTGTGCATGAAAAGCTCGAAATGTATTAAACATGCTTGTGGTAATTTGACTTAACATATGGTTTGCACACCGGATGTCCGGTCCTTAATTCTTATGTTATAGGTTGTAGCTCTAGTCATTATGTTTGGTCTTTATATCGGGGTGTCTGGGGTGCTTCGGCATCAAACGGGTGGCACATGTGGGAATGCGTATAATCTTTTTCCAATAGTCTAATGCTAATGTGGTCTTTGAGATTCGAACAAGTAAGTCCTTGGGGTAACTTCGTTTTACCTAGCCCACCTAAAGCTTCCAACTTGGGATGGGTTGTCAGAAAGTTCGTTACACGGGTCTCATCGAAAATCACGGGTGTTAAATTATAAAACTTTTTATTCTCGCATGTGTTTGTGTTTAGAGCATGGTCTCTGAATATGCAACCCAACCTTGAGTTCTGGCGTATGTCTCTTAACGATACTCACGTATCCGTAGCGAACCGCTGGCCGGACGCTTAAAGTACACTTTCGTATGATCACCTGATGTGTGGATAGAGTTGCAATTCTAGACTGTAGGAGTATGTTTTGTCAAGGGACTCATAAGTATAACGTAATGAAAACCTTATGGAAAACCAATGGCGTGAGTGTTTAAGTGGACAATTATACCAATAATCATTGTGGAATATTGCTTATGTTGCCAATAATAATGTTGATGCTTGCTAGTAGATTATAGCTTAGTAAGAACGAGCCTAAGGTCAATTGGAATGATAGAAATGTTCAAGAGGCGTTAACACAAGCATAGGGAGGATTCTAATTGTAACCGAAAGATGGTTTTACCCTAGATTAGTCGAATTTTCTGATTTCGTCTTAAACTTTGCTCATTAGTTTTAAATGCATTTGCTTTTGGTATTCGACACCGCTTGGTAGGAAACTTCACTTATAACCATGTTTTGTTTTATGAAATCGTGAATTGTTGGGTTATTGAGAATTGATTAAAGTACATACTTGCTTGAGGGCAAGCAAGGTTTAAGTGTGGGGAGGTTTGATGTGTCTCAATATATACATATTTCCCACATCTTATTTGGACGTTTTAGACACGTTTGTTAGCCATTTATACATGTTTTGTGGTGCTTTATGGTATTTGCTAGTGATTTCAGGTCTACAGCAGGTACATCGCTCATAATTGGTAGAAAATAGCTTAAGAATGGTTCATATGCACTAACGATGAAGAACGAAGCTGAAATGACAAAACTGGCATTCCTCGCGGCGCGATCCTTCACAAATTTAGCCTCGCGGCGCGAGATGTGGATATCACGACGCGACAAAAGTCCCTGGATTGAAATGCTCCAGTTTTTGCACCCATCGCGGCGCGACCATTGGCCCTCGCGGTGCGAAATCCGTCTGACAGCTCGACTTTCTCTCTCCTAGGGTATAAATACCAAACCCTACTCAACCCTAAACCTAATCTTGGACACTCCAGCCTCCATACCTTTTCTCCAGCCGATTTTGAAGGTTTTTCAAGGGTTTTTCATCATCCAAACTATTTTGAAGACTTGAAGATTAATTTTGGCTCTTGATTATATGATTGTAGCTCGGTTGTAACCTCGATTTGGATTATTACTTCACATTTGGTACACTATGTTCTCCTTTTTATTTGAATCTTTAGCTCCTTTCATTATGAGTAGCTAAATCTCTATACATCTATGAAGATGAAGTGAAACAATTAGTTATGGTTGCATAATATTTTGAATTCGAGTTGGTTTTACTTAACATTTTGTCAAGATCTTAATGAAGTGATTTCTTCTACTTAAACTTGTGTTCTTGGTGATATTTGTGTTCTTTGATAGTGGTACTAGTTGAATGCAAGTATTGTTTTAGTTGTTTGTCTATGAATAACTCTTGCTAGGTCATGGTATGATAGTAAAGAATACAAGTCTAATAGAAATTACTTTGTTAAGTGGATTTAACGGTTGGTGGTACCACGTTTCTTTCACAAAGATAAAAATTGTTATTTAAATAATCAAACAAACTAGTTAGTTCGAGGAATTGTAATAGGGTTCGTGGTACCACTTGTTGCAAGAAATTGGATTGAATAGGTGATCGAGTCGATTTTACAAATACGGAGTGCACCCGGTTGTGTTTTTGTCTTATCACGATTATTATCACCAACACATATGAATTTTGAGCTTAACCTATATGCAACCTAGACTTTTTGCGTAGCGGATTCGACATAGATGGCTTTTTAATTATTTGTTTACAACTCAAACTCTTTTCGCGTGCTCTCGATTAATACGGTTGAGTACTTTATTTTACTTGTCGATTACATGGTTCTCAGATTCGCAAAGTGACAATTCGGTCACACCAAACTTTTTACTCGTTTCACATTTTTAAAACCTTTAGTACAACAATCAGTCCTTGTGTTCGATCCTGGTCTTGCCAGTTAGCTATATTACATACGAACGGGTACACTGCCCGTAAGTGTGTTGTAGTCAGTTAGCGGTAGATCTTGTTATAAATTTTAAACTAGATTTCACACATCAGTTAGCATAGCCATTTGCCATTACAGATCCATCTCTTCTAAGTCCAAAGGATCAATCTGCTCATAGTCTTCATCTATAAGACTCGGATCTTGAACTTTTCCTTGGATAAATTGTTTATATGATGTCACAAATGACGCAAGAATGGATAAGTGACTTTCCGCACATTTGACACTTATAGGCAAGGTGGAACTAGCACTGGAGGTAGGATATCCACGATTGCCTAAATTGTCGCTCTGACTTGAAACAAGACATATGTTCCCCTCAGAGTCAAACGAGATCTTTTGTAAGTCAACATCTTCACTCAGGAATGCCCTTGTGCTTCCTTCAGGGGAACTTGGACTTACATTGATCGTAGGCCTACCGTAATAAAGCTCGGGAATCTGAGCATTATTATATCCTGCTTCCCTCCTTTTTAGTTTCATTTCTTGTCCCCTAAACTTAGCAACTATCTGAGTCAAAGACATATCAGAGAAATCTGCTTTTTCCTGCAAAGTGGTAATGTAATTACTCACTTTTCCGGCAAGGAACTCAAAAATTTCTCGACTTTTTCTTCCTCGGAATAGGTAACTTCAAATGCTTGCAACTCTGCTAACAAATGATAATACCTTGTAATTAGTTGATCTAAGTTTTCACTTCTTAACCCATTAAATACATTATACTGATGCTTTAGAAGGTCTCTACGATTCTTTTTAAGTGTTTCATTCCCCTTCACAATGATTTTTTAATGCTAACCAAAGTTCTTTTGATGTATTGAATCCATTAAATAAATGTAATATTTCTTGTGGCAATGACATTTTTAAACATGAAAGTGCCTTTTTCTCTGCCTCATACAATTTTTTATTAGATTCAGTCATATCTTGGTAAGCATATACTTTGTTAACACCACTGTCCTCATATGTTGGGGCACTATATCCTTCAGTCATACAAGTCCACATTCTAATATCCGTGAATTGCATAAAGGATTCGAATCGACCTTTCCAAGAAAAGTATTGGTCAATGATCATCAGTTTAGGTGGTGAATTACCCTTACCGGTCTCATGGTCCATTAGTATTAATTGGTTAAGATATTTGCTGCCATTGTGTATGAAGTTTAACTTATAAACACTCAAGTACACAAGAACACGCAAAAACAGGAACACTCAAATGAAACGAGCAAAAGTGTACTAAACAAGCAAACCACAAGAACTCTCAAATCCTTAAGAACTCTCAAATCCTCAAGAACACGCAAACAGAATGCGCAAATGAAACACGCAAACTGCCTAGGAAGTATCGAAACACGCAAAAGGTACTGTACCTTACAAACACGCAAAGTACACACCTAAGAACACGCAAAACACCAATTTCTCACAATTTCTTAGATCCCGAACCCGATATTGTTCCTTGATCAATGAAAACTTGAGAAAATGATCTTAGGAATGAGATATGTCTTATTTTGGTGTCAAGTTTGAACCTTTATTTCAAACGAACCCGAAAACACTTCTCCACCTAAAAACACGCAAAAAACGGGATATCCAAACCGTGATCAATCTCGAACCAAGGTTGTTGATAACCTATGGCTCTGATACCAGTTGTAAGTCCCCGGGTCTTACCGGAACCGAGATTGACTTAAGGATATGTCGAGGTGCGGAATTCCTCGAGATAACCCACGGTTTCTATATCTACCTTTTATGATATATATATATATATATATCTTTTGCGTGAATATTGTGAGTCCCTCGATAGCTGCAGATCGCTCTCGAGATCGTCTATTGTTATGTCGTGAGTGCGGAATCCTCACGAGATAACTAGTTTGATTAGTTATCAAATATATTGCTAATTATATCAATATAATCGGCCTTATGTGATCTATCTTTGTTTTCTATATGCTAGAAACGAACTTAGTCGCCTTTGGTGTGTGTAATCTGAACTGGAAGACCTCAATTTAGGGTTTCCATTCGTTTATATATGTTTCAAATCGATATTGGGCCTGCTGGGCTTTGTTCTTACGAACTTAGCAACCCAGCCCATATAACGAAGATTATCTTCGTTAGTTCCTAACGAAGATTATCTTCGTTAGTACTAAATACCATCAACATCTATGCTTAGTTATTTTCCAAGTACTTTATGTACAAGAAACCTAACATATATTATGTTTGTACTTGTATGACATACATAACAAACATCATATATAAACATATAAATAACACCAAACATGTAATCGATCATTACTAAAACACGAAGTCCATAATCTATCAATTACATATAAATGAATAAGACATAAAACAACATAATGTCTTAATCTAAAAGACTAATCAAATCTAAGTTGCTGTTGTCACATCAACATGCATCAACAAACTCCCCCTTGACAGCAGCATCTTCGATTTCTTCAGTCTTCAAAAAGTCTTCATCATCCATCAAATAACAATCGTTTGCTATTTGCATGGATATTTTCATGTAAGCAGACTTGAAGAATCTTACGATATCGATCTTCTTCATTCTTCCAAAATGGTAAAAATGAGCATTCAGTATCGTATAATTTTCTCTGATCATTTCTTGAGAAGTTAACCAACTGCATTGGATCATACATTCTTCTCAACAATATCTTCTTCTTCGAGTCCGCATACATCTTGGCTTCACCAGAATTTCGATCAATCTCCCAATTATCCATCTTATCCAAGACATCTTGTGCCCATTTCTTAGCAGGGACTTTGATCATACATTTGATATCACGTTGAATATACTCAACATTTTTATCTGGCTTAACCACCTTCTTCTTTCGTCTTGGTTCAATATGAAACTTTGATTTTTCAGAGTCTTTCATATTCAATCTCAACTTGAAATCTTTGTGAAAGTTCTTACCAACCACATCTGCAAGACCATAACCACTTGGATTGATAATCCTGTTATTTCCAAGTTCATGTAAGTCTTCTTCACACAAACTTTTGAAATGTCTCTCACGCCATGCTAGATACTGACAACCTTCTGGTCTTTTAAGAACGAACAGCTTCAGTTCTTCATCATAGAACCAACTCTAGATTATTGTCTTATATTTTGCAGCATCTTTATCTGAGATGTGAGTCCAATACATGATGGGCTTCATAGTATCCCATGTGACTATATATTCATTAATTCTTTGCCCAGGCACAAGTCGATCAATCTCATGTAGTGGATCATCTTCTCTGAGAGGTACAGGATAATCATTTGGATCAAAAGGTCTTGTCAAGTTGATTTCCCAGTGAAAAGGAATCAATGCATCATCAATCTTAGCATATACCACAAAGTTTAAAACTTTAGCAGAACTACTAATTGAAGCTTGAAGCATTCTTTCCTTAACTTCTTTCCTCTTAATCTCTAACTCTTTTCTTTCTTCTAAAAATGGATCTTCAGAAGTTGAGTCCCAAACATCATCAAACCCATAAGGCTTCTTGAATATGTTTATATCCGGTTCAGGAACAAACTCACCTTCCTCAAGTTCATCACCATCAAAGAGTAATTCTGCATCATCTGTATCATCTATTAAGATTACACAAAATGAACACCAGAATAAAATGAATAATCATGATAATAATAATAATAGAGATGAAATATAATTGCATTGAAATAAGATAGATTACATTCACATGTCATAAACTTATTACATGCAACCTAATATACACTTTATCAATCTTTATCAAAATCATAAGTTGAATCAAAATCAGAATCAGATTCCAAGGCCATTTGCCTTTGAATCTGTAATTCTTTTCCTCTTTCATTTTCTGCTTCTTGCTGTTTATCTAATAAGTTATCAAATACAGAATGAAAAGCATTTTCTTCGGTATTATAGTCATGTCCAAATTTTGCCTTAACTTCACGCTTTAATCGTTCAGTTTCAGCTTCAACTTGATCATCACTTAAATAATCAATCGATTTCGAAGAATTACCTGAGTCAAGTGCTTCAATAACTTCAGTCTCTCGAGGAGCACTTGATCCACCCGCACCAGAAGTACCAGTCTGGGTAGTATCTCTTCCTGTCTCCCCCTGAGTCTCAACCCCTTTTCCTTTGTCAGACACTGGGCGAGAATCACTCCTATTACCAGCATTATCAGCATCATCATCATCATTCTGACGTCTTGGCTGAACTGTTGATAATCTGCAAACTTCTTCAGGAACATCTCCCCCTTGATTCTTGACCAAGTTAATTAAAAAGGTCAAAGTACCTCGAACATTCGTAAGATCAGACTCTAACGTATCAACACGAGCCTGAAGAACATCGATACGCCTAACTAGGGAGTAATCTGAAGGAATAGAAGGAAAAGTAGGCAATCTGGGCAATATTGGTATAGCAGGAGGCAACAGTGGACGCAACGGTACACTACCGGCAACAGAAGCAACCGGTGCTGTAGAGACAGCAGGAATAGCAGCAGCAGCTGTAGATACTGAAGTAGTCTACATACACTATAAACATGACCCTTTTCATGACAAGCAAAGCAAGAGAGGACCTTGAACTTTTTGTTTGTATCTACCTTTTTATCGGTACCTACAGATTCATTATTAGCACTAGTGTCCACTGACTTACTTGTTTTTCTTTGATTTTCCTTTTCAGGGTCTTGTTTAGTTGGTGAAATCCTAGACTTCCTAGCACCATCTTTCTCATGTCTATCTTTACTTGAAGATTTCTTAAGTGCAGGCATTAAGATGTGCTTTAAAACCTTAGTTGCTTCTTCATTAACAGCTAAGTTATCTTCAGATTTTCTAATCCTAGACTGCTTAGGTAATGGAGTGAGACGTTACTGACTTAATTTCTTCATATCCTCAATAGCAACATCCCAGACTTTATCAATCCTCTTAGGGTCAATAGATTCTAATGGGAATTCTAACTCAGTATAGACCCTATTACTCTTATGAAGTGTAAAGTGTACAATACTGTCTTTCTGACCATAAGGAGTAGACTAATTTAAAGCAACACCTTTCAATTTCTCTTCCTTGTTAGGTTGAGAAGAACCTCCTTTAGACTCTTTTGTTCCCTCAGGCAACTTTGCCTCAGAAATTGAGTCTTTTGGTTTACCATCTACAACACTAGGTTGAAGTAGGATTTCAGGAATATTAGGTTCAACAAGAGTATAGTTATTATTGAAAGGAGGAGGCACATCTTTATAAGAAATCTTTGCAGTTTCAAGACTCTTAGAGGAAGAATTCTCAAACTTTTTCATATGCATCAAAAGCTCAGAATGTCTAGCAGAATCAGATTTAGCCTTAAATTCCAAGATTTCTATCCTAGCATCAGCAAGTTCCTTTTCTACGGTAGCACACTTTCTAGCTAACAAGGAATAAGCTTCACTACTTACTCTTTCTATAGCCACAGAATGATTGACTTTATCTTTCATTGCTCTAATGTCAGATTCTAAGGATCTAATCTTTTCCTTGAAAAATTTTTCCTTATCATTTACAGTTAGACCCTTTTTAATTAATTTATCTCTTTCATCATGAGCAGTATTGACAACAGATTCTAATTTCTTAATTTGTTCATTCTTTTGTTCAAGTTCATCAAACATGCGATTAACAATTTTGCAAACATGAACAATAGTATGTAAAGAATAAGATACCTGTTGGTCTGCCTCTTTGCAATCTGCCATGTAAGCAACAAAGTCATCCACAGTCATGCCAGCCGGAATCTCAAAATCTTGCATCTGCTCCTCAATAGTCTTTTCACTCTTTTCTGTGGCAGAATCATCTTTAACCTCAGCAGCTTTCACTTCATCAAGATTCTTGACATCTTCTAACTCATTGTCAGATTCGGAATCAGTATCATATACACCAGCAGCAACAGATTCCACATTCGAACTGTTAGTATTTTCATACAATTGCTCTTCACTGTGGTAGACTGTGGTGTCCAAGAAATTATCGGGAGAATCAACTATTTGAGCCATATCATCAAGAATTTCTGCCAAATAAGCGTTATTGTTCTCATCATGTGGAAGATTCCAAACATAAGAACCATCTGATTGAACAGCTACTATAGCCTTGTCATTGCCATTGACATTTGCAGTAGGATCATCAGTCAATAAAAGAGCTCTAGTAGAATTTTGATTGAGCGGACGATTACTACCTCTATCTTGACGTGTAGGCGTAACATTTGCCTCTCTCTTAGGCCGTTGACATTCTCTGGCAAAATGTCCAAAACCTTCGCAGTTATAGCATTTCACCTTTGACTTATCAAATCCTTGAGTACCTCCAGTAAGCTGTCTTCCTGTTCTATTCATAAACTTTTGTACTCTCCTGGTGATCATTGCCAATTGCCATTTCAGATCCATTTCTTCAACATCATCTGGATCTATCTGATCGTAATCTTCATCAATAAGTGTTGGATCTGTGATTCTTCCTACAACAAAAGCTTCATGTGCAGCACACATTGCAGCAAATACATTCATCCTACCCTCAGCTGATTTCATATTCATAGGCATGGACTTGTAACCAGCAGAAGAAGATGTAATATTTCCAAACTTCATATTTCCAGTCTTTGTTCCTTCATTAGCCCTTTTACCCCTGTTACTAGCATCAGTAGCCATGTCTGTCTCACCAGTATTACCAACTCCAGAAAAGAAAGCATTAACATCAACTGTTGGATTTTTCATAGTGGCATGATAGAGAGATGGATCTTGTGTGAAGTTGTCTTGAAGATCTTTTGCCTTATCCTTCATTTCTCTGTTTCTTAGAGTGGATATAACTCCATCTATTCGAAGAGATGCGTAATCAGCTCTTTCTTGCAATCCATGACGAAACTCTTTGTATGCTTTCGGCAAACCATCCAGGAATTTATCCACTATCTCAGTAGGAGTGTATCTAAGGTCAAAATAAGCTAATTCAGCAAGAAGATGTTGATATCTCAGTATAAGATCCTCAACTAGTTCATTCTTTGTAGCATTGAAGCAATCAAATTGTTTCTTGAGCATTTTAATTCTATTTTGCTTCAATAATGGATCACCTTCACAATGAGCTTCAATAGCATCGAACAATTGCTTTGAAGTCTTGTATTCTTGTTTAGGAAACAAGTGCACCAACTCTTAAGGAATGCACATACGAAGTGTGGAAAGAGTCTTTACTTCAATGGCGTAGTTAGCCTTTCTTCGCCCGTTAATTCTCCCACCTTGTATGTAGAAGTAACTCCATTCACAGTAAGAGTGGGCCATTCATAACCTTCAGTGATCATGAGCCACATATTCAAGTCTTCTCGTTGAATGAAATCTTCAAATCGACCTCTCCACGCCCAAAAGTCAGCTAATGAGACTAACTTTGGTGGAGAATTAGTACGCCCTACCAGATGATCATGATAAACTAGAGAATTGAGATATTGGGCAACAGCATTGTTGGTTGAGGATGAAGAAGCCATAAGTGAAAAATATTGTTCAAACGAAGATAAGAATCGAACGAAATTAGATTATATTCGTAGAACAGAGTTAGTACGAAGATAGCTTAATTTTGTGGACAAAAGTTCTGAACGAATATAGCTAAGTTCGTAGACTAAGGATCTGAACGAAGATAAGTTAAGTTCGTAGACTAAATTCGTTTGAAGAAGATTCAAAACGAAAATGAAGATAACTTCATTTTCTATCTTCGTTAGTTGAAATTTAGAACGAAATTAAGTTAACTTCGTTTGCTAACTTCGTTTAGCTAAGTTCGTAAAGTAAACGAACTTAACGACAGAAAGGTGTTCGGGAGGCTATTTTTGAGAAAATAACAATCAAACAAACGATCTCAACCCTTCGATAAGATATCGAATGGCTCTGATACCACTTGTAAGTCCCTCGATAGCCACTGATCGCTCTCGAGATCGTCTATTGTTATGTCGTGAGTGCGGAATCCTCACGAGATAACTAGTTTGATTAGTTATCGCATATATTGCTAATTATCTCAATATAATCAGCCTTATGTGATCTATCTTCGTTTTCTATAGCTTAGAAACGAACTTAGTCGCTATTGGTGTGTGTAATATGAACTGGAATCCTCAATTTAGGGTTTCCAATCGTTTATATATGTTCACGATCGATATTGGGCCTGCTGGGCTTTGTTCTTACGAACTTAGCATCCCAGCCCATAAAACGAAGATTATCTTCATTAGTTCCTAACGAAGATTATCTTCGTTAGTACTAAATACCATCAACATCTATGCTTAGTTATTTTCCAAGTACTTTATGTACAAGAAACCTAACATATATTATGTTTGTACTTGTATGATATACATAACAAACATCATATATAAACATATAAATAACACCAAAACATGTAATCAATCATTACTAAAACACGAAGTCCATAATCTATCAATTACATATAAATGAATAAGACATAATCAAATCTAAGTTGCTGTTGTCACATCAACATGCATCAATAGCAGCTACAATCATTTCCCTACCAGATTCATTTCCAGATGGAGTGCTTTCAGTTGCAATTGGTGCAAGAACTGCACTTCTTTCCCCCTTGGCAGCATCTAGACCTGCCCTAATCACTTCCCATTCAGAATTGTGAGCTGGCAACCGGTCAAGAGGCTGCCATGATTGCATGCTCTTGCATTCTTTGAAGATTGTGCACATCATCCTGAAAGATCTCCAAAGGTGGTTGGTTTCTTTAGACTGGGTCAGAACATTAGCTGCAACTTGTTCCTGACCAGTTTTCAAATCATTTAAAATCTTGGAATCTTCATCCAAACCAGAAACCACCTTATCCTTGACTTCTTCATCCTTCTTCTTCAAACTTTCTACTTCAGTTGTCAGTTTATGTAACACCCGTCGTTTAAAAATATGGGTTTTCAAAACTTTTCACCTAACGGTGTTAAATTGCGGAAGTAAAGACTGTAAAAGTCAAAACCGATAAAAACATTTCGGTTGCTGCATTTATTTGGTGTTACATGCCATATCAAACAATAGTTCAAATGAAAACCCAACGGTTGCCCAGCATAAAACAACCGTTCACATGTCACAACATAAATTCGACATTAAGTACGAAATGTAAATAAATGTCTAAGCAAGGAATCGTCTATGGATAACTAAGGCTCCTTCAATGAATCTACCCAAGCTCACACATCCTTCGTCTAATTCCATCAAGCTAAACCTGAGGGAACAACCACATTAAAGAAGCAAGTGTTAGCTATAAGAATAGCTAAGTAAGATAACACTTAATTAAAAGCATTTGTCCAATTAAAACAATCTTCATTATTAGACAAGTTTTATTAGGCACAACACACATCACACGTTCACACATATACTACATTTCGACTTCATATTAATTAGGATAATCATCCTAAATGTGCCTATCCTGCATTAGTTCACACATTGTCACACGTATCTTTGTTAACTACATATAAGTGTGCCCTGCATCACACCCGACTGGATGATCAGTCAAAAGACTACTCATCTTACGTCGTTAAGGAGTGGCAAGCCAATCCAAGAGTAATCCGTATGTGGAGGTTGGTCAAACCTCTCGTACTACTCGCCCTGCGTTATAAAGACCATGTTGCGAGGAGCCACCCAAGCAACAACTGCATCTACGCACTCATCCGGCTTAAGACAAGTACGGGTTAAGCTTAACACTTTCCCTGCATTAGTTTTATGAGCTCAATTTCACACATATAGATTGGGTCCCTGCATTCCCAAACATTCACACACATATAGTCTAGGTAACACACATTCCTAGACATTCACACACTTTAACTTCATTACGTTTGGATCCTTAGACGTGCAAGTGACATAGTAACCTAGCAAGTCTAGTGAACTAGGCGTACAAGTCAAGCATGCATATCACACATCAACTTCATTTCTATATATCATGCATATCAAGATACTTCATTAAACTACATCAACTGCATAGCTACATACTACATTACACTACAATAGGGACTGCATCTCAGGTCTCATGGTCAACTGCATAACCCATAATACCTCCCAAGTAACCCATATGCCCACATGCAATATAAAGATACCGAATGGAAGTGTTTACGATTTGAAACCAGCTTTTAGTTGATCCCCCAGCGTGTCAAAGTAGTGTATCTTACCTGGTAGTAGTATGTGCGCGCAAACAAAAGCTAACAGTGCTTAATAGTAATCCCCGACACCTATCGTACATTAACATATAAAATATAAGTCATTTGGGACCTTATCGAACTTAGTTTTGTTCTTAAACCTCACTTTAGCTTCAAAACGAATTTAACCAACGAATTTGGCTTCAAACGAAGATGAACTTCATTTGCCAAACGAATTTAGACCTCATAAAACGAATTTAGGTTAACTGGAACGAATTTGGACTTTCCTTAACAAACGAATTTGAACTTCATATGAGCAAACGAATTTGAGTTTCATTTTGACAAACGAACATAAGCTCCTATCAAACGAAATTAGTTCCAAATGATTTTAGGCTGTCAACATCAAACGAATTTGGCCTCAAACGAAGTTAAACTTCGTTGGGGCAAACGAATTTAGATTTGTAGGAACGAATTTGTCATAGCAAACGGATTTGGAGCTTCAATAAACGAATTTGGACTTCATATGAGCAAACGAATTTGAACTTCATATGACAAACGAATTGAAGCTCTATCAAACGAATTTAGCTTCATAAAACGAATTTGAACTTCATTATGAGCAAACGAATTGAAGCTTCATACAAACGAATTTAGACTTCATATGAGCAAACGAATTTGAACTTCATTGACAAACGAATTTAGAAGCTCATATCAAACGAATTTAGACTTCAGGAACGAATTTGGACTTTCCTTAACAAACGAATTTGAACTTCATATGAGCAAACGAATTTGAGTTTCATTTTGACAAACGAACATAAGCTCCTATCAAACGAAATTAGTTCCAAATGATTTTAGGCTGTCAACATCAAACGAATTTGGCCTCAAACGAAGTTAAACTTCGTTGGGGCAAACGAATTTAGATTTGCAGGAACGAATTGTCATCAGCAAACGGATTTAAGCTTATTTTCGACCAGAATTCATAAAACGACTTCGTTCTTCATTTTTCCAGAAATCAATCAACTTTGGCTTCACCCAAAACATGTTTTTGACATACATAGACCTCTTTTGATCATCAAGATCGATTACAAACTCGTTTGACATCGTTTAGAACATTAATTGGCTTAAACATAATATAAACCCTAACTTAATCAAAACTCCTTTTTAATCAGATCTGGTTCCTTATTAAACAACTTCTAAATCTGAAAATACCATCTATAATTCAGTGATTACCTGCTTGGCTAGATGATCGATCAATTCCAACACCAAAACACCCAATTGCTTGACCAAAACTTGATTAATTGCTTTAGAATTCAAGAAAGGCTTTGATAGGCTTTGTGTGTTTTCAACAAGTAATGGCTGCTGGAAATTAGCCTAATGACACCTTCCAAAACCCTAAACCCATTTTTGACTTTACCCATATGTCAAGACTAGTCCCTAGACTTCCAAATCCTTCATTATTGGTCACAAACTACATTATTGACCATATACAACATTATCCCTTCATTAAATGTCACTTCATAGACATAAACCTTCGTATTTCACACATTTATACTACATTAACATTTAGGTTTTCAAACCTCACACATAACACACATTAACTACGTATATGCATATATTCACACTAGACTTAACGACACACATGAGGTTGACTTAACAGCGTTAGTCAAATCTTAAAGAAAAGTTTGGGATGTTACAATTACTCCCCCTTAAGAGGATTCCGTCCCCGGAATCTCATCATTAAGGAACAACTCCGGATAATTCTCCTTCATTACTGCTTCAGTTTCCCAAGTCAAGCTTTCTCCATGATTATGCTTCCACTTTATCAAGACAAGATCTATCACTTTCCTACGTAACTTCTTTTGCTTCCTTCCAAGTATTGCCACTGGTTCTTCAACCATTTTCTTCATTGGGTCAATGCTCACATCTTGAATTGGAATCACACTTGACTCCTCGGCTAAACACTTCCTTAGGTGGGATACATGAAAGGTGTTGTGAATTCCATCCAATTCTGGAGGTAATTCCAACTGATATGCTACATCCTTAATGCGTTTCAAGATTTTAAAAGGTCCAATAAATCTTGGACTCAACTTGCCCTTCTTTCTAAATCGGATTACTCCTTTCCATGGTGACACTTTCAGCATCACTAAATCACCTACATTAAACTCCATTGGTCTCCTTTTCTTATCTGCATAAGTTTTCTGCCTTTCTCTGGCCACACGTAAAGCTTCTTTAGCTACATTAACTTTCTCAACGGAGATTTCAATAATTTCGGGACCGGTTAACTGCTTTTCACCGGGCTCCTTGGTTGCACTTGATGGCCTTGTTGGCCACGGTTTTGGTTAGGACCGGTGATTTGAAGTTGATTTGGGTGAACCCCACT
>CM067167.1:229026732-229121345 GCA_034093135.1 Erigeron breviscapus | reverse complement strand
CATTCATCAACTATACCGTTCTTTCATCTCTGCGAATAAACCAACTTATTAATTTGAGCTCTTGTCTTAATCCTTGCACTTGGTTCACCAATAATGTCCTCAACTGGATGATACTTGTTGACTCTATGCTGTATAGCTTTATCAACTTGAAGATTTACACCCAAATTTGAACCTATTTCTCCATGAGGAAGTGGAGTAACTGGTTCCGATTCTTGTGCACTTGTATCTTCAGTATCCTTTGATGAACCATCTGCATTGGTGTTGCGTGAAGTTGACACAAGCTCTGTATCTTGATCTTTTCTTGATTCCTCATTATTCTTTGATGCTGTAGCAGTCACGGATTCTGAAGGAGTAGTAGACCTTGCTCCGATATTCTGATCACGTAGCAATACTACATCATCCACCTCTGAACTACCTGCACCAAAAGAAATAGGACCATTAAAGGAGGTAAACACATCATCATAATTAAACAAGATAGTAGACCCTTGATGTAAAGGGGGATTATAGCTAGAGATAACAACATTGTAACCAACATCAACTATTTTAGCCTTAATGTTGTACACCCTCCTATTTGGAGATCCCGGAATGTAACCAAGAAAAATTCCCTCTTCAGCCTTCTCGGCAAATTTGGGTTGGTCACGAACTTTTAAAAATGTGCATGGGACTCCAAAAGGTTCCAACCCAGTTAAATTCGGTTTTCTATTGTTTAAAAGCTCGTAAGGTGTCTTATTAAATCTTTTAACAATTAAAACCCTATTTAATACGTGACAAGCAGTGTTCACTGCTTCCCCCCAAAACATAGTAGGAAGCCTTGAATCAGCTAGCATAGTCCTGGCGGTCTCTATCAATGTCCTATTTTTCCTCTCTGCTACTCCATTCTGTTGAGGCTCATAGGGTGCACTGAATTGATGCTCAATTCCCTTGCTCAGACAATATACTTCCATAATCTGATTCTTGAACTCTGTCCCGTTATCACTTCTGATTCTCTTCACTCTTGTGTTGTACTGATTTTCAACTCTTTCCAAGAACTCCATGAGGATTTGAGCAGTCTCATCCTTGGTCTTCAAGAAAAATACCCACGAGAATCTAGAAAAATCATCAGTAACTACTAGACAGTAGTACATAAACCCTATGCTCCGAACATTTACTGGTCCAAATAAATCCATGTGTAGTAGCTGAAATGGAGCGGCAATAGAATTCCGAGTCTTCGGCTTGTGTGGCTTTTTAGTCTGTTTTCCTTTTAAGCACGACACACATTTATCCTATACCATAAATCTCTTATTTGGAACACCAAGAATCAATCCATTGCTTGTAATATAATTCATCTTTCTGAAATGGATATGAACCCATTCTTCTATGCCATAGCAGAGACTCATCTTCAGAAGCTTTGGTGAGTAGACAAACTGGTTCCACTGAATCAATTACACCTAATTCAAGACCATAGATGTCCTTCTTTCTTGGAGCCTTCAGTAGAATCCATTCCTCTGGAATAACATAACCTGGTTTCAAGATAAGAGCTTCCCTTTCTGTAAAGTGAACTGGATTCCCTTTGTCGCATATTTGAGACACGCTCACCAGATTATGCTCCAGCTGTTCAACAAAGTTCACATTATCCATTTTAATCTTCCCATTGACGACTTTTCCAATACCAGAAATACTTCCGCCCTTGGGACCAGCAAAACTAACATAAGACCCTTTAACAGGTGTAAACTCCGTTAATAGTCTCTTGTCACCAGTCACATGTCGTGAACATCCACTATCGACAAAACATATCCCAGTAGTTTTCCTTAGTGGTTCCTTCTGTTCAAGAACTTCAAGATGTGCCATGAAGCCAGCTTCGGCTTCTGTAATCATACTTTTACTTATATCTCTTACTGGTTCTGATGGTTCAGGTTCCTCTTCTACCTTCTGATGAAGACAATCAAGATCATCCGTGCTGGCATACAGTGTATAGTCGAATGAATTATCAACAAGATCGTTCATTCGTCCATCAATGTCTTGAATTTCTGCCAAGAATGCATGATTCTGATCATCGGTACTAGTCGAACCCCAATTATAAGTACCAGCAGATTGAACGACTAAAGCTCTCGAGTTGTCCGTTCTCCTGAGCTTCGGTTCCCAGTATTAGCATATTGATGTCCCGAATTCTGACTCACTATAGAACCACTTTGATTGAAGTTCTGACGGCCTGTAGCTGAATTGTTGTCCCGTCTTGGCCTCTGACACTCTCTTGCAAAATGTCCAAACTATCACAGTTATAACACTTCACCTTGGTCTTGTCAAACCCTACTTTGCCATTCACAACCTTCCTTCCGGTTCTATCTGTGAAACGCTGAACTCTCAATGTTAACATAGCTAATTGCAAGTTCAGATCCATTTCTTCCAAGTCATCTGGATCAACTTGCTTGTAATCCTCCCTAACCAGATCAGGATCAATCAGTTTTCCTCCAATTAACTTCTCATGAGCAGACACAAATGAAGCGAGCATGCCCAAATGTCCATCAGCAGATCTTATGCTCATCGGCATCCCTGTGTAACCCGAGCTTGGAGAACTACCATTCTGAATCCCATTATGCACTATCATGCCGATTCTGGAGAAGTTACATACTTCAAGTTGCTATCAGAATCCGTTGACATCTTCATCTTGTAATCATCTCCACTATAGAAGGCAGTAATCCCTCCATTTGAAGATTTTGCAGAAGGAACGCTTGATTTGCTATGATAAAGTTCAGGACGCTGAACAAAATCACTGCTACCTGCTTCCTTCGACTTTCGTTTCATATCATGACCTCTCAGCTTTCGAATGATCTGATCCAGAGTCCATGTGCTAAATTCGGGATTTTGTTGGATTGAAATTCACAAACCCTTCCCACTTAACTGGAAGAGCTTCCAACAACTTCTCGATGACATCTTATGGATCAGGTTTGTAGCCAAAGTATGCAAGCTCAACCAGCAGATGACTGTAACGAATCAAGATCTCATCAAGAGGTTCATCTTTGAAGCTAGTAAAAACATAATACTGCTTCTTTAGCAAATCCTTCCTTCTCTTCTTGAGATCATCATCACCTTCACAATGCTCTTTGAGTGCATCCCATAAGCCTTTTGCACTATCATACATTTCAAACAAGTGCAAGAATTCCCCTTGGAGAGCCATTCAGAGTGATCCTAAAGCTTTACTTTCTGCTTCGTAGTCTTTCTTTTGATCGACAGTCATTTGCTCATACGAAGCCACTTTTCCACCACCAGAACCAGTAGGTTCTTTGTCACTTTGCACAGTGGGATGAACATAACCATTAACAATACATATCCACATCCTCACATCCATTAACCTGCAATATACTCGAATCTGCCCTTCCAACTGAAATATTGTAGAGTCCCTCACTTGATGGTTTAACCCAATAGTGTAAAATACAACAAGTCTAATATGCACTAGATTTGGCAGTATGTAACATCCCAAAACTTAAACGTATATGTTGACTAACGTCGTTAGGTCAAATTCTAAGTCCGTGATATGGTTACGTGGAAGTACGTGTTTATATGTTTATGTGCCCTACATGTAAGATTTAATTATCTTTAATGAGTGACAATAAAGTGGATTAAATGATGTGTAAAAGGCCTTGTAGTGTGCGAAAGTGCTTTAATGTGTTACGTATATCCCCAATAGGTGTTTTAATGCGAAACAAAGTCGATATGAAGTCCAGGGACTAGTTTTGCCAAAGGTATAAAGTTAAAAACGGGATTAAGTTAAGATTAACCTAATCTAGGATCATTTTGGAGTAATTAACCTAATTAACCACACCTGTACAGCCGCTTCAATTCCTTAACTAAATTCGAAAGCAATTGATCAAGTTTTGGTTGAATTGATTGAGTATTTTGGGTTACTTTCAATTGGCTATCAAAGCAATCAGGTAATCAATGGGTTGTTAATTGTATTTTCAGATCAAAAGATGTTTTAATATTGATTCAAAACTGGTTTAAAAAGGGTTTTGCAATTAATTAGAGTTTAAAAGATGTTTTGGTTAATTGATGTTGTAATGGTGTTTAATGGGTTTATAATTGATCTTGATGATCAAAAGATGTTCAATTATGTCAAAAACGTGTTTTGGAAGAAGCCATAGTCGTACGATTCTGGAAAAAAAATGAAGAACAAGTTCGTTTTTGAATTCTGGACGAAGTTGAGTTTAAGTTCGTTTTGAGCCATCTTCGTAAAGCATAAACTCGTTTTCTGGAAACTATCTTCGTTTGACAAAACGAAGATCATCTTCGTTCGAAGCTAAAAACGAAGGCTAAGTTCGTTTGATGCTCAAATTCGTTTTCTGAAATCTATGTTCGTTTGATCAAACGAAGATGAACTTCGTTTGAGGTCTAATTCGTTTTTGGAAACTTAAATTCGTAAGGTGTAATCTGGACTTTTACGTAGTCAGTCCTAAGGTCATACGAGAGTTGTTTTAAGGTCCCTAATGACTTATACCCTATATGTTAATGTACAATAGGTGTCGGGGAATACTGTTAAGCACTACTAGCTGTTGTTTACGCGCATACACTACTACGAGGTAAGATACACTACTTTTGTCACGCTGAGGGTGCAACAAAAATGGTTTTATAAACTATAACCTCCAAAACGGTAATGTATAACCTATATGGTGGTTGGGTTGATATGGGAGGTATTCGGGGA
This sequence comes from Erigeron breviscapus, assembly GCA_034093135.1. NCBI lineage: Eukaryota > Viridiplantae > Streptophyta > Magnoliopsida > Asterales > Asteraceae > Erigeron > Erigeron breviscapus. Next base: position 229,116,670 of record CM067167.1, on the reverse strand, counting down.
TTAAAGATGACGGTGCCTATGCTTAAATGTTTCCCCGTAAATACGTTTATGATATGATATGTTATGATGACGGTGGTTAATGATATGTTTACGATATGATATGTTATGATGAACGGTGGTTAATGATATGTTGTAATGTTGTTATGTGCATGTATATGTGGCTTGTTCATCTAAAACACTAGACCTTTTTAGGTTGCCATGACACGTGCACGTTTTAAGGGCCCTAACGTGAAAAGATGATAGTATGGATTAGTTTAGGTTGAAGGTGGAAATCTAAACTAAATATGATAAATGCTCGAGCTAATTAGATGTTAAGTGTTATGCATAACCTGTGCCTTACGGTGGTAATAGGTACATCGTGCCTTACGGAGGTAATAGGTACGTATAAATGGTGCCTGACGGTGGTAATAGGTACGTCATGCCTTACGGTGGTTATAGGTATGTTAAAATGGTTGCTCGGGTGGTTCCTTGCAACAAGTCATATGTGGCGAGTAGTTTCGGGTGGCCTGATGACCCACCTAATGTCTTGAACATAACGTGCTACTCATGGATCGACATTGTCTTTCCTTAATGGTAACTTCGGTTACAACTTAACGGTGACCTAGTCACAACTTAATGAGATGAGATGAGATGAGATGATGACGAAATTGATTAGGCACGCTTAGGGTCATGAACTCTATGCTTATATGTGATGTGGATATGTGATGTGGATATGTTTATACGGTGGTATGAATGCCTAATTAAAATGACGTAGTGTTTTAAAGTGACGATTTAAATGGATGAAATGTTTGCTTAAACCTGGTGTTATCTTACTTAGCTTTATAGCTAACACTTGTTTCTTTTAATGTGTTGACACCCCTCAGGTTAGGCATTGAGATGACGTGTGAAGCTTTGGCGAGAGATGGGTAGATGATCAAGCTGGCTCTAGTTTACCCAATAGCTTCGCATAGACCTTATGTTATTGATTTCCTTTATGGAACTTATGTAAAGACTATGTTATGATTGCTTATGTTGGGCAATCTTATGGATTTCTTTTATTACTGATTTGATGCTATTAGTAACACCACTTATGTTTTCTCAACTGTTTTCCTTAGTTGAGTATTTTCCTGAATCGTTTCCGCATGATTTAACGCCGTTAGGCGAAAATTTTTGGAAATCCATATTTTACAAAACGGGTGTTACAAGTTGGTATCAGAGAAGTAGTTTAAGTGAACCAAGGCCTATTGACCATAGGATTTGGACTTAAACTTAAGATGCGTATGCTAGGTATTCGTAGGATGCCTTAGCTAGTGATGACAGGTGATGTAGGATGGGTTGGGACGAGTGCGAGTGTGATAGGGCTTATGAGATGTTTACGATACGAAGTATGTTATAGCCTTATCTTTGCGCTTATCGACTCTATCTTTCAGTGAAGGAAAGATGGTTAACACTCGTCAAGGCAACTTACGACGCGATGGAGTTACTGCTAGCGTTACTCCACCTGTCCATCCGGGTGCAGGTGCCTCTAATGCTGCTACTGCTACTGCAGCTAACGTGAATAGAAATCAAGTGAATCCTCAGCAGGTCAATCGACAAGGCTCGTTAGGCCCTATGCCTCCACCTCTTGGTAATCAACCCATAGTTAACGAAGCAGTGGTGGAGCAAATCCCAAATGCAGCTGAACTGTACAATCTTGTGCTGACTCTCCAAGCCCAGTTAGCACAGACTCAAGAACAACTGAACAACGCTCTTGCTGAGAATGCTGAAGGAACTGATGGCAACTACTCAGTGCCATCTCACCACATTGAGCCACCAGTGGATAATGTTGTCGTTCCCCCTGTTATGTTGATGTGGCTCCTCCTAATGTAGTTCAAGCTCCTCGATTTAAGTTCGAAAGTTTCCAGAAGTGTGGAGCTCAGAAATTCAATGGAACACTTAACGTAGTAGGCTGTATGGAATGGCTTGATGATACTGAGATGGTCTTTGAAGCTTGTGACTGTCCAGAGGATAAAAAGGTGTTGTGTGCGAGTAGAATGTTGAAAGAAGGTGCTCGAGATTGGTGGAAGAGCATTACTATTTCGATGACTCTAGATATGGTATCTGCTATCACATGGGCTACCTTCAAGCAGAAGTTTATTGAGGAGTATATCGGGACTCATGAACAGCGCAAGATGGAAAAAGAGTTTCGTGCTTTGACGGCTGAAATTGGTAAAGTCAATGATTATGCTCGTTCCTTTATGGAGAAGATGAAATTTGTGGGTCATCTATTCAGAACTGATGCAGATCAAGTCGCCTGCTATGTCGATGGTTTACCTCCAAGTTATCGAGGTATTTGTAGGCAGCATAAGACTCTAACTGAAGCAATAAAAGAATCTAAAAAGCTTGATGATGATTTTGCTGCGGATAAGAAAGTTGAAAAGAAAGAGGATGAGAAGAAGTCTGGCAATAAGAGGAGGTTTGGTGGATCAAATCGTTTTGGAAAGAAATTTAAGGGATCTTCATCGTCCTCTGACAAGGGAAGGGCAGACAGGGATGGAAAATGGTGCCCTGGCTGCAAATCTATCCATTCTGGTCAGTGTTCTACAAAGACCCGCAGGTGCAATAGGTGCGGAACTCAGGGTCATACCATTGATCAATGCACTGACAAGGCTAGATGTTATAAATGTGGAGACACCAAGCACCGTATTGCAGACTGCCCGCAGATGAAGAAAGATGAGGGAAAGAAGGCAGGAGCTTCCCAGGCCAAAGCCCGTGCTTTTCAGATGACGGTGAGGAGGCAAAAGACGATGATCAGGTAGTTACTGCTACCCTTATTGTAACTCCAAACCTGCTAATGTGTTATTTGATTCTGGTGCGAACAAATCTTTTGTGTCTACTCTGTTTGCTCCTAAGTTAGACATGACTACTAGTTCCTTACGGTGTCCTATAGAAGTAGAAGTGGCTAATGGTGCAACGACTATTATTCGGGAAGGTTATTCTGATTGTCCGATAGAAATAGAGGGTCATTCATTTACTGCTAACCTGTTACCCGCTACTATTCCTAGTTTCGATGTTGTTCTCGGTATGGACTGGATGTCTAAAAATGATGCTGTCGTCTTATGTTCGAAGAAAATAGTCCGTATCGCTACCCCTGACGGTAAAGGTGTCTGTGTTTATGGTGACAAGAAGCCGGGAAATGTTAAGGTGATCTCGATGATGAAAGCGCTTCGTTGTATACGGCAAACTAAGTCACATTTTCTAGCTTATGTCATCGATTCTTGTATCGCGAAGCCTACAGTCTCTGATGTCGAAGTTGTTTCCGAGTTTCCTGATGTTTTCCCTGAAGATCTTCCAGGTCTTCCTCCTGATCGTGAAGTTGAATTTTCTATTGACCTTATTCCTGGTGCTACTCCAGTAGCCAAAGCTCCGTATCGATTAGCTCCGACAGAGATGAAGGAGCTGATGACGCAAATTCAGGAACTTTTAGATAAAGGTTTCATTCGTCCGAGTTCCTCTCCTTGGGGTGCTCCTATCCTTTTCGTAAAGAAGAAAGATGGATCCATGCGTATGTGTATCGATTATCGCGAGCTGAATAAAAGAACGGTGAAGAATAAATATCCCCTCCCTCGTATTGATGATTTATTCGATCAACTTCAAGGTGCTTCTTATTTCTCAAAGATTGATTTACGGTCTGGCTATCATCAATTGAAGGTTGAAGAAGAAAGTGTAGCCAAAACAGCGTTCCGAACTCGTTATGGTCATTATGAGTTCCTTGTCATGCCATTCGGTTTGACAAATGCTCCAGCAAAGTTTATGGATTTGATGAACCGTGTCTGTCGACCATTTTTGGATCATTTCGTTATTGTTTTTATTGACGACATCCTTGTGTATTCAAAGTCGGAAGAGGAACATAGAGAGCATTTGAGAGCTGTCCTTCAAGTCCTCAGAGAGAAAAAGCTATATGCTAAGTTCTCCAAGTGCGAATTCTGGCTAAAGGAAGTTCATTTCCTCGGCCATGTCGTCTCCTCTGATGGTATAAAAGTAGATCCTTCGAAGATAGAAGCGGTGTCGAAGTGGGAGCAGCCTAAGTCTCCTACTGAAATTAAGAGTTTTCTCGGTTTGGCTGGCTATTATCGACGTTTTATTCAGGATTTCTCGCGCATTGCCAAGCCAATGACTGAATTAACGAAGAAAGGTGTGAAGTTTGTGTGGACCGATGCTCAAGAGAAAGCCTTCACGACATTGAAAAAGAAGTTGTGTGAAGCTCCGGTTCTAGCTTTACCCGAAGGAACCGATGATTTAGTGGTTTATAGTGACGCATCCATCACGGGGTTAGGGTGTGTACTAATGCAACGAGACAAAGTTATCGCTTACGCCTCTCGACAGCTGAAGACTCATGAGCGGAACTATCCTACTCATGACCTTGAGCTGGCTGCGGTTGTTTTTGCTCTGAAGTTGTGGCGACATTATCTGTATGGTACAAAGTGTACCCTTTATACGGATCATAAGAGCTTACAGTACGTTTTTACTCAGAAGGACATGAATGTTAGACAACGACGGTGGATGGAGTTATTAAAGGATTATGATTGTGAGATTAAATATCACCCAGGCAAAGCTAATGTGGTTGCCGATGCCTTAAGCCGCAAAGGATATGCGAAGAGTAGATTATGTGCGATGATTACAAAGATTGAGTCGAATTTACTGGAACCTATCGATTAGCTCAAATCGAAGCGTTAAAGGATGATAATGTGAAAGCGGAGTCTATTGGGAAAAAGAAGAAAAATAGACTTGAAATGGAAGAAAATAGTCGCGGTCTTCGAACTTACAAAGGTAGAATATGGGTTCCTCTATATGGAGGCAATCGTGAGTTAGTGATGGACGAAGCTCACAAGACTAAGTATTCTGTACACCCTGGTGCCACAAAGATGCATGCGGATTTGAGCCGATTTATTGGTGGCCCAGTATTAAGAACGATGTGATGATGTATGTGCAGAAATGTTTGACGTGTGCTAAAGTGAAAGCTGAACATCAAAAGCCTTACGGGAAATCAGCAACTTGAGATCCCTGAGTGGAAATGGGATCACATTACGATGGATTTTGTGACCAAACTTCCGAGGACGCCTCGTGGTCACGATATGATATGGGTCATTGTCGATCGATTAACGAAGAGTGCTCACTTTCTCCCAGTTCGTGAGACTGCTCCTATGGAGAACTTCGCTACGTTGTATATTGATGAAGTGGTTACTAAACATGGTTCCGATATCGATTGTGTCCGATCGTGATGCTCGATTCGTTTCCAACTTTTGGAAGAGTTTTCAACGGGAAGTTGGTACTCAAGTTCGTCTGAGCACGGCCTATCACCCGCAGACCGATGGGCAAAGTGAAAGGACTATTCAAACGCTCGAAGATATGCTCAGAGCTTGTGTAATGGATTATGGTGGTTCGTGGGATAAACATCTACCTCTTATTGAGTTTGCGTATAACAATAGTTATCATGCGAGCATTGGAATGCCACCTTATGAGATGTTATATGGTAGAAAGTGTCGGACTCCTAGTTGTTGGTTGGAGCCCGGGGAAAAGCAATTTGCTGGACCCGAAGTAGTACAAATCACGGCCGATAAAGTTAACGTAGCAAAGAAAGCCTTACGTGTTGCTCGCGAAAGGCAAAAGTCATATGCTGATAAGAAAAGGAGGCCGTTCGATTTTAAAGAAGGCGAATTGGTTTTACTCAAGGTGTCGCCTTGGAAAGGTGTATTACGGTTTGGAAAACGTGGAAAGTTAAGCCCCAGATTCATTGGACCTTTTAAGATCATTAAGAAGGTAATGAACAGGCATTTAAGCTGGACTTACCTCCAGAACTTAATGGAATTCACAACACATTTCATGTGTGTTACCTACGTAAGTGCTATGCGAATGAAACGGATGTCATTCCACTCGAGGACGTAAGTATTAATCCCAACAAGCAGATTGTCGATGAACCTGTTGCTATATTGGGAAGGAAACAAAAGAAGTTACGACGAAAGACTATCGATCTGGTTCTCATAAAGTGGAAACACAATCACGGCGAAAGTATGACTTGGGAGACCGAGTCCGTAATGCGGGAGACCTATCCCCACCTTTTTGATGTTGAAGTGATTCCGGGGACGGAATCCTCTTAAGGGGGAGGTAATTGTAACATCCCAAAACTTAAACGTATATGTTGACTAACGTCGTTAGGTCAAATTCTAAGTCCGTGATATGGTTACGTGGAAATACGTGTTTATATGTTTATGTGCCCTATATGTAAGATTTAATTATCTTTAATGAGTGACAATAAAGTGGATTAAATGATGTGTAAAAGGCCTTGGTAGTGTGCGAAAGTGCTTTAATGTGTTACGTATATCCCCAATAGGTGTTTTAATGCGAAACAAAGTCGATATGAAGTCCAGGGACTAGTTTTGCCAAAGGTATAAAGTTAAAAACGGGATTAAGTTAAGATTAACCTAATCTAGGATCATTTTGGAGTAATTAACCTAATTAACCACACCTGTACAGCCGCTTCAATTCCTTAACTAAATTCGAAAGCAATTGATCAAGTTTTGGTTGAATTGATTGAGTATTTTGGGTTACTTTCAATTGGCTATCAAAGCAATCAGGTAATCAATGGGTTGTTAATTGTATTTTCAGATCAAAAGATGTTTTAATATTGATTCAAAACTGGTTTAAAAAGGGTTTTGCAATTAATTAGAGTTTAAAAGATGTTTTGGTTAATTGATGTTGTAATGGTGTTTAATGGGTTTATAATTGATCTTGATGATCAAAAGATGTTCAATTATGTCAAAAACGTGTTTTGGAAGAAGCCATAGTCGTACGATTCTGGAAAAAAAAATGAAGAACAAGTTCGTTTTTGAATTCTGGACGAAGTTGAGTTTAAGTTCGTTTTGAGCCATCTTCGTAAAGCATAAACTCGTTTTCTGGAAACTATCTTCGTTTGACAAAACGAAGATCATCTTCGTTCGAAGCTAAAAACGAAGGCTAAGTTCGTTTGATGCTCAAATTCGTTTTCTGAAATCTATGTTCGTTTGATCAAACGAAGATGAACTTCGTTTGAGGTCTAATTCGTTTTTGGAAACTTAAATTCGTAAGGTGTAATCTGGACTTTTACGTAGTCAGTCCTAAGGTCATACGAGAGTTGTTTTAAGGTCCCTAATGACTTATACCCTATATGTTAATGTACGATAGGTGTCGGGGAATACTGTTAAGCACTACTAGCTGTTGTTACGCGCATACACTACTACGAGGTAAGATACACTACTTTTGTCACGCTGAGGGTGCAACAAAAATGGTTTTATAAACTATAACCTCCAAAACGGTAATGTATAACCTATATGGTGGTTGGGTTGATATGGGAGGTATTCGGGGATTAAAGATGACGGTGCCTATGCTTAAATGTTTCCCCGTAAATACGTTTATGATATGATATGTTATGATGACGGTGGTTAATGATATGTTTACGATATGATATGTTATGATGACGGTGGTTAATGATATGTTGTAATGTTGTTATGTGCATGTATATGTGGCTTGTTCATCTAGAACACTGGACCTTTTTAGGTTGCCATGACACGTGCACGTTTTAAGGGCCCTAACGTGAAAAGATGATAGTATGGATTAGTTTAGGTTAAAGGTGGAAATCTAAACTAAATATGATAAATGCTCGAGCTAATTAGATGTTAAGTGTTATGCATAACCTGTGCCTTACGGTGGTGATAGGTACATTGTGCCTGACGGTGGTAATAGGTACGTATAAATGGTGCCTGACGGTGGTAATAGGTACGTCATGCCTTACGGTGGTTATAGGTATGTTAAAATGGTTGCTCGGGTGGTTCCTTGCAACAAGTCATATGTGGCGAGTAGTTTCGGGTGGCCTGATGACCCACCTAATGTCTTGAACATAACGTGCTACTCATGGATCGACATTGTCTTTCCTTAATGGTAACTTCGGTTACAACTTAACGGTGACCTAGTCACAACTTAATGAGATGAGATGAGATGACGAAATTGATTAGGCACGCTTAGGGTCATGAACTCTATGCTTATATGTGATGTGGATATGTGATGTGGATATGTTTATACGGTGGTCTGAATGCCTAATTAAAATGACGTAATGTTTGAAAGTGACGATTTAAACTGGATGAAATGTTTGCTTAAACCTGGTGTTATCTTACTTAGCTTTATAGCTAACACTTGTTTCTTTTAATGTGTTGACACCCTCAGGTTAGGCATTGAGATGACGTGTGAAGCTTTGGCGAGAGATGGGTAGATGATCAAGCTGGCTCTAGTTTACCCAATAGCTTCGCATAGACCTTATGTTATTGATTTCCTTTATGGAACTTATGTAAAGACTATGTTATGATTGCTTTATGTTGGGCAATCTTATGGATTTCTCTTATTACTGATTTGATGCTATTAGTAACACCACTTATGTTTTCTCAACTGTTTTCCTTAGTTGAGTATTTTCCTGAATCGTTTCCGCATGATTTAACGCCGTTAGGCGAAAATTTTTGGAAATCCATATTTTTACAAAACGGGTGTTACTAGTATTACTTGAATATAAATGCAAGTATATAAACAAAGTAATACAAAACTTAAAGCAATAAATAAAGTAAAGGTGGAACACAATGTAATTTTTTCAAGTGTATTTTATTTATGATGTTAAATAAAATACAAGGTTGTGCGGAATCAAGATAATACAAAATATGTAAGTATCCTAACAACCTATGAATTACAAATGATCTATATTTGCTAAATAAACTCTTTAGATCGAAATACTTAAAGTTGTGAAGTATCCCTGTTACGATCGAGAGTATTTAGACAAATTCACCTAATTGCTAAAAGTAATTTTAACAAGGAAATGACTTTGTATTTATAGGCAAACAAATTCACCAGTGAATTTGTGCCGTACAAATATGGTTGCATGTATTAATGAACCGACAAGGTCATTAAATGCATTGGTTAAAGTACAAGGATAAAGTCACATCAATATGACTTATTATCCTTTTAACCAACCACCTTTACACATGTAAGTACTTTTGTAAAGACAAGTGGAATGTTCTTTGAAAAGTATGTAAAGACAAAAAGTCAATTCCTCGTAATCAGTGTTCAGACTTGTAAGGTCTAGAACACTGACAAAGCTCCAGTCGTAGATCTGGTAAGACTTCCAGTGGACTCCGCCATTTATCAGTCTTCTTTATTCTAACTTCAGTCTTTGACTTCAGTGAGAATGTCTTTAGTAGAATAGATCTGGACTGGGGTGAAGTCCAGTGAGCTGAAATCTGGAAGACTCCAGATTTCCTATACAAGAATTTTGCTCACTGGTCTTCCATTATTTCTGAACAAATCTTCAGTAGGACTCCAGTCATCAAGTCTGGAGTAAGTACAGTAAATCTGGACCTAACAAATTCCCCCTATTTGTTTAGAAATAATGCAAGGTTTTTCAAGCTTCTATCTATACAACTTTGTATGCTTGAAAAACACTTGTTTTGATTTAGTCAAAAAATTTATGTTACTGGAAAACACTTTATAGATCATCAGTGTTCCAGTTTCATCTTTTAATTCTAACTTAGACTAAATCTGATCACTTACTTTGTGAATCAAAAATTGCAACAATATTTACATACATCAACTGATAAATAGTTACAATTTTGATAGATAAATACAAGTACAAGTAAATGATAAAAGAGTTAGGCCCTTCTCTCTGACGTCTGTCCTTGAGCATCTTCAGTGGCCTTCCTCTTGGGTAATGGTGAGGATGGTACAGACTCTGGTGGTTTCATACCCAGTGCAACTTCCATCTGTTGCTTTCTCTTCCAGACCTTCTCAATCCTCTTCAAGAATGCTTTTACATCAGTAGACACAACAGTCTTCCCCCTGAATGTTAAGGCAATCTCCTTTAGTTCAGTCCATCCAAAATCTTGGACTGAAGCATTCTTCCTTTCATCAGTAAAGTTACCCTCTCTGGTCAACTTTACTTCAAACCTGGTCATGCCTTCATGGTTTTTAGCTAATTTAATCTCTGCACCTATGATCCTTCTGGCATCAGCCCTGAACTTCATCATATCTTCATACTTGGCTTTTTGCTTTGCCATCTGGATCATGTATTCAGTTTCCCTGGATACCTTCTCTTGTTCTAAGGCAGACTGGATTTCTTCACGATTTATTCTTAGTGAAGTATCCAAGGGAATGAAAGTGCTCAGATCTGCATCCCTGATTGCCTTTAACTGTTTGGCAGTGAGTTTGGGCAAGCCTTTTATCTTCTTTCTATACTCTATCTCCAGAGCACCAGCATTCTTTCTGATCTTCTTCTGAAGGTTCACCAGTTCCTCCGTCCTTTGTCTGATCAGTTCAACTACACTGATACAATAAGTTACTGCATCATAAGTTTGTTCTTCTAAAGAGTACCTGGAGCGAATATAGACGTCATCCAATGCATCCAGACATTGATGAACTCTGGGGTCTTCCTTCATCTTTTTGTATACATCAATATGAATGCCCAACCTGCCAGCATTATACTCATCAAAGGTCCCCATTTTTGCCATTTCCATCTTGTGGGCCTGCAGATCATCCTTTTGCTTTTTCTTATAAATTTCTATCATTATGCACTCCTGCTCCAGTCTCTTTGAAGTGTCATCATCAGTAGTAGGAAATTCTGATGAACTTCCAGCAGTTTCAATTTCTCCTCCAGATACCACATGTTGCTTTCTTTTTACTGACTTTAGAGTAGTTGTGATATCTGGGAATGCTTCAAACTGGGGCTCACTGGCATCAGTACCAGCAGCCTCTTCATCCTGCACAATGGCTTCAGTGCCAAAGGCCTTTTCTATTGCACTAGCAATCACTTCTTTCTTTTTCTCAATAACATTCTCAGCCTTTTCAGAATTTTCCCCCTTGGAAGGATCATCAGTCCTGGACTTAAGATCTTTCCACAACTGCTCCAACATGTGACGGCCAGAAGCACCGAATGTTCTACCTGCCACTAGAGTTGTGAGATTCACAGTGTTTCTGAGAGTCATCACTTCCTTCTTAACAATTTCAAGTTCTTGAGGCAAGTGACTGGGCAGCTCAGTATTAATCATCTTCACCACCTGGGGAATAAACCATCTTGAATACTTCTAAGTACAGACCTAGAGATATTTTCAGTGATCTCTTTCAGCATGCTATGTCTGAACTTTTTGGTGCATTCATCACTGAGGGTGCTAACAACAGCAGCCTGATCAAGAGTTGGTCTGCTTTCCAAATTACTGATTCTGGTGATCAACTTCTGAAGTTCTTCTGTTAGACCTGCCAGTGGTTGAGCGATTTCAGTTTTCACTGCAGTCTGAACAGAATTCACCAACCTTGCCTCCAAGCCCTGGACTGCCACTTTAATATTTTCAGTGTTTTGATTGGTGGCCAGTACCAGCTCATCAAGCTTCTCAAATACTAGCTTCTCATTCCCAGCAAAAACATTCATTTCTGATGCAAGATTATTTGATAATAAGGACTTAAAATCAGAAACAACCTGGGATGAAGACTGGAGTGATCTCTCCAGGTCCGCCACCTTACTTAAAAGGCCTTGGACCTCGGTTGTAGAAGAAGTGGAGAGACCACCTGTCGGATCAAGAGCTGAAGTTATTCTTGTGGTCAAAGGAATTTGTGTCTTGACTTCCTCAGTGGATGTTTCAGATGTTACAACAGTCGAGTCCAACACACGAGAAAATTCCAATGGTTCTTCAAGTGGTGGAGGTTGATTTTGTGAAAATTGAAGTGTAGGTAGATTGAAATAAGGAGAATTTTGTGGAATTGAAAGAGGTGGTGGTGGTGGTGCAATCAATGATTCTGGTGGAGGTGGTGGCATTTCGGATTCTGGTGGTGGGATATTTGATTCTGGTGGAGGTGGTGGCATTTCTGGTAAGTGTTCTACTTCCGCTACATCATCACCAAGAAAACTCATGTCAGTATCAAAATTATTACCTTCTGACATGGGTGAATCAGCCTCATCCCAAACAAATGTTTCACCAACTGTGTGATCACCTGTCTGATCACCAACTTCTACATTCAAATCCAGTTGACCAACCTGCTCAATATTTTCCTGCTCAACTATTAAAGACCCATCTTCATTCATAATATCACCAGCAGTGGAAGTTGAGACTGGAATGATAAGAAGTGTGGCTCCAGTAACCCCAGTCATATCCCTGATGACATCTCCATATTTTTGTTGAGATGAATCTGGATGACTAGTTTCGGTTCTACTGGAACCAACCGGTACACCTCTTTTCCTAAGACGTCTGGTGTTTCTTGGTTGTCTTGGAGGGTCAACATTTTCTTGTTGCTGTTGGTCAGGGGCCACCTGGCTTATTGGTGGCACAATTTCAGCATCGAGGACTCCAGTGGGTCCTATAATAATTTGACCCCCACCTGGAGCCTCTTCTGGCTCATCTGGTGATGATGCATCGTTTTCTTCCCTTTGAAAACTAAGCATGGCCTGAGGAATATTTACCTCATTTGTTGAAGATTTAAGGTTGGTCAGATCACGCATATACTCACATACAGAAAAGTGAGTGGTTTCGAAATCATACTGGTCACCTAGAGCTCTTTTAAAAATTAGTGAAAGGAAACGGATATAAGGTACAAATGCTTTTCTACCTTTCACTTTAAGACGCTCTACCAGATTATCAAAGAAAATCTGAGCAAAATCTACTCTGTATCCGAACCAGAGGCAGTAAGCAATCTGGAGATGTGTTTGATTTATCTGGTCAAGTCCTCCAGAGCTGCCTCCCAAACACTCAACTATGTGAGTGAAAAAGAATCTCCATGAGTCTGTCAGCCTGCTCATGTAGATTGTTCCCTTTCTGGATAGCTGGCCATGCTCATCCAGAATGTCTGTGTGCCCCATCAATCTGCACACTTCCCTTGTATTCATGCCAGAGGGAAGTTCAATGGGCATCTCATTCTGTTCAAAATAGTTTAATTGTAGAGCAGATCTGAGTGTATCAACAGTGAAGACCAAGGGTCTGGTACCTTGCTTAAGTGTATAAGAAATTGAGCAAGTTGCATCTACATATTCTGCAGAGTACCAAAATTCATAGAGATAGTCGTGGTACATCTTCCCAGGATTTAGGGTCAATGCACCATAAAGAGGACAGGAGAGAAAGAAGGTATTTAATCTCCCAATAATGGATTGAGCATCATGAACACTGGAGAGTGAGAGTTTGGCCATCAAGTTATTCATGTTAATACGAATGGCTGCTGCAAGAGAGATGTGATCCGCCCTTTTTACGGCGGCGACAGGAGCATACTCAGCAGAAAGAAGATTTTTCGGTGAGTTTGATTGTCTTGGTGCCATTGTATTTTTGGTAGAAATATGAAAATGAAACTGAATTTAGGGTTTTGATAAAGATATGATGAATTAAATATGAGAGAGATTGATGATTGGAATATGAATGAAAAAGAAAGTAAATGAAGGAATTTAGAGAGTTTTGGGAGTAAATATGTTCGAAGTAAATGCAAATGAAAGTGAAAGTGGGTATTTATAGGAGAGAGAAACGGAATTCAAAACAGTTAATTTGAATTTTATAAAATGTAATTTTGATCGGGTTTTGAAATCCGCCTTAAATACATCACATCACACATAAATGTGTGACGGTTTACAGCCCACAAACAGTAACCAACTTGCATTTTTTGTCTTCCCAAGGTAAAAATACCATCATTTCTTTGAAAAATATCATTGCCACGTGGGACAAATAGTAATTGTCCTTTCAAATGGTTTGCTTACGTGGCAAGCACAATGACCAAGTATTAAAATATTATAACTGACATATCATGACTTAATTCAATGCATCTGGAGATTGACTGGACACTCCAGAATCACTGGTGGATTATGCCAGTGAAGTATGCACTTATGGTACACTGGAGGGACACTCCAGTAAAGTACCAACGAAAACCATTTGAGTGAGACTGGCAACCTCAAACATGCACATCAACTAATACAGACAAGTGAGAGGGACACATTTACAAAGTACCAGTGATATATTTCAGAAAATTTTATCCAGTGAGAAAATAAATTAACAAATTCCCCCTGAAATTAAAACAAATTTTAAGGACAAAAATATATCTTTCAGTCTTCCCCCTGGATGTTGATCCAGAAATCTATTAATGCAGAGATAGTACACAAGGGCGTTCAATATCTAAGCAGTTATAGATTTATAAATCTTTTAAATCAAGGATCCCTGATAGTACACAAAGGCGTTCAATACCAAGGTTCCAGATTTAAGGGTTTAACATTCCCAACTCACCAACAAGATATTCAAAAGTTTTAACATCCAGAGGTTTGGTAAAAATGTCAACGAGTTGTTTGTCAGTGGGAAAAAAATGGAGTTCAATATTATTTTTCATAATATGATCACGAATAAAATGATACCTGAGATCAATGTGCTTCGTCTTTGAGTGCATGATTGGATTGTTCGAGATAGCAATGGCACTGGTATTATCACAAAATATTGGGGTCTTTGAATACTTAATACCATAATCAAGCAACTGTTCTTCATCCAGAGTATCTGAGCACAACAACTGGCTGCAGACACGTGTCAAAATATGAAGTTTAAGTTCGTCAAAAGAATTTTATGAGAAAACTGCGCAAATCTGAGTTTTCCGAACAGATTTCGGTCGACTTCAAATAGTCATATCTTGGTCAATTTTAAGAACTGGAAGTTTATTTTTTTCCAGAAACATTTTTAAGATGTTAAGAGTTGATAGTAAAAAAATTGGATTTTTTGAAGCTCCGAAGGTCCTTAACTTTTATAAAACTTTTCTGTGCGCAAACAGTGAATTTTCTGATTAGTCTGTAAATATCGAATTTTTAAAAGTAGTTAAAGTACAAAATAAATTCTTTAAAAATTCATGTAAGTATCTAACACATAAAAGTTACAGTGGTAAAAATTTAAGGTCTTGGTTAGTTCGTTTGTTCCAGATTAAAAATAGATAAATTTACCAAAAATTTCAGTGAATATGAACTTGTAGAAACCAATCATAAATCATTAAAACAAATACTCTATATTAAGTTATATGACTTGTAACTTAATAATACATAACAAATCAGGTTGGGAATAATTTTGAAAGTAGCCATGTATGTATATCATCAAATACGGGTTACAATGGACGGTTATTGACCATGTCCATAATTGTAACTTGTTCTTGTATATGTGTTGTGTAGATTCTAGTGATCATTTTGGACTTTGCACAACTACTTGCTTGTTGAGGTGAGTTTCGTGGCCCCTTTTTATATTATTTCTTTGGGGGAAAATGATGCTCAAAACATTTTTTTATTTCATTTACTAGCTGTGCCAAAACTTGTTTGTTTTATTGGACGAATACGTGTAATTATGAAATGTGTATGTTAGCTTTGCTTGTGTTGATTACAATGATGCAATAGATGTCTGTCGATATCTATTGAAGACAATTTACGGCAATAGATGTCTGTCGATATCTATTGAAGACAATTTACGGCAATGGATAACAATGATAACAATTAACCAACTTTATACTCCAGCTAGTAGTTTGTTGGTATACAATGTGATGTGATTGAGTTGTTGGCAAGCAGTGATGAGTTTGTGTTCTTGGATTACTATGATGGCATTGAGTTTTGGTATGCATACATGCTACTACATGTTTATATTTTACACTATTGTCCATACTACTTATATCATGCACAGCAAATTCATTTGTATTACATTAAACCTACGAACTCACCAACATTATGTTAACATTTTCGAGCATTCATTTTCAGGTAATAACAATGCTTAAGGAGAGTGAGCATATGGACTTTAGGAAGACCAATAAAGAGATCCTTCATGTACTCCTAGCTTTGCATTTGAACAATTGAACTTTATTTGCTATTTGCTACATCTTTTGCTATTTGAGGCGTGTTGCCTAGATCTATCCCGCTTGTGGGAATTACTTTTATTTGGATTTCATTTAGTATGACTCTATTATAAATTCCATGTGCTATGCTATATCTTTTCGTCATATCCTACGATTCCGCCTAAGGTGGGGTGTGACAGACTGGTATCAGAGACATGGTTATAGAGAATTAGGTGGTTTGGCCTAGACTATAACCTAAGTACCCTCATATAGCGTACATAATAGGAACTATTTGTGCATCTTATATGTGTGAGTACTTTCATTAGATAGCACTGGTTATGTGAGACTTATATTTGCGTTAAATTGTTAATTATGATGAAACCTTATGTGCTTAGATTAGTGAAAGTTTCGACTCTTACTTTAACGTAGCTAGTTTTTACTTAGTCATGGCACGTACAAAGAAAACAGCCCGTAAGAGTTGCGCATGGAGATCCTGGTTCGCCGCCCGTCGACAACGTCAAATGCCGTTTCAGAATCCTAGAGTTCCCTCTGAAAGCGAGCCGTCAGAAGACCCTTACTACTACCCTAAGACAATTATAGAGTATCAAAATCCTACAGATAACTCTGAGAGTGAGCCGGAAGAAGACCCGGACTATGATTCGAAGGCAGACCCCGAAAGAGTTCATAAGGAAAACACAACGGAGGCTGCGATAAAAGACTTTAAAAGAGAAAACATAAAGAATCCAACCAAAGGACCGCATAACAAGAACCTCATCAAGAAAGCTACTGACTACCTCTCTGATGCAGAGAGTGAGTATAGGCCCATGAACGAGGTTCAAGTTCGACTCTATAGTCCCGCCAGCCCAGGAAACTCTCAAGAGAGCCGGATTGGACCAGCACGACATCAAGTTCCTTATCCTCCCATCATTTCCTCCAACTCCCCTTATGACGCCACTTGCGCGTGGGAGGGTTAGCCTTTAAGGAATATCTAGGAATCCTATCAAACTTGCATTGCTTCTTTTCTTATTTTCTTAGTTTTTTTTTGGATTTTATTCTTATGTCTTGGATTCCTTCTTTAGAAAGCTTTGGATATTCTTGGATTCCTTCTTTAGAAAGCTTTGGATATTTCTTGGATTTATGAAATTTTAGGTTGATTGATTTATAGAAATGTCGTACTTGGTATATGGATCTATGTGTGTTGTGGCATTTATTTATGAAGGATGTGCTGAATTTGTGACATGTGAATTTGGACGATAAAAACATGTGTGGTGGGATGAAGTTGTAATTACGGTGCGCAACGTAATTACAAATGCATCACAACACACATGCGCTTATATGACCAAGTTTGCTGATCAAACTCAACACAATTAACAAGTTGGACAAGGTGTTAAGAAATGGTGCCATGTGTAGTAGTTATTTATAGAAAGTCATCATCAAGTACTTATAAATCCTTTCTCCTTGTGTAGAAAATGAATAGAGGAGCAAGAGGTGGAAGAGGTGGAGGACGTGGAGGTAGAGGTGGTGGTCGTGGTGGAAATAATGGGGTTAATAACGGAGAAGGTGGTGGTGGCAACCCGGATATTGCAAACATGATCGCTCAACAACTAGCTGCAATTGTTCCTACTATTGTTACTCAAGTGACCGCTGCTGTTCTTAATGCGAATAACAATAATGCTAATAACAATAACAACAATGAGAACCACAATAACAACAATGAGAACAACAATAACAATAATGAGAACAATAATAACAATAACGAAAATAACAATGATGGTAATCAGAATAATAATAACAATGTCGGTGTTGGTCAAGTGAATGGCAATAACAACAATGAGAACAACAATAACAATAATGCTAATAACAATAACAACAATGAGAACCACAATAACAATAATGAGAAACAATAACAACAATGAGAACAACAATAACAATAATGTAATAACAATAACAACAATGAGAACCACAATAACAATAATGAATAACAATAACAACAATGAGAACAACAATAACAATAATGAATAACAATAACAACAATGAGAACCACAATAACAATAATGAATAACAATAACAACAATGAGAACAACAATAACAATAATGTAATAACAATAACAACAATGAGAACACAATAACAATAATGAATAACAATAACAATAATGAGAACAACAATAACAATAATGAATAACAATAACAACAATGAGAACACAATAACAATAATGAATAACAATAACAACAATGAGAACAACAATAACAATAATGAGAAACAATAACAACAATGAGAACAACAATAACAATAATGAATAACAATAACAACAATGAGAACAACAATAACAATAATGAGATAACAATAACAACAATGAGAACAATAATAACAATAATGAAAATAACAATGATGGTAATCAATAATAACAATAATGTCGGTCAAGTGAATGGCAATAACAACAACAACATTGGAGGCGGTGAAAATGGATGCACCTATAGGGAGTTTCAATATTGTAAGCCACAAGATTTTGATGGCAAGGGAGGAGCATTGGCAGCCACTAGATGGATAGAGAAAATGGAAGCTGTGATGGATATTAGCAACTGTGCAGAGAATCAAAAGGTGAAGTATGCCACAGTTTCACTGACTAATAAAGCATTGACACGGTGGAACACTGAGATACAAGCTAGGGGTAGAGTAGCGGCTGTGGGGATGACGTGGGATGAGTTTAAGGAATTACTATTGGAAGAATTTTGTCCGAAAAATGAAATGCAGAAGTTGGAGAATGAATTTTGGAATCATGCCATGGTAGGAGCTAAACATGCCGCTTACACTGATCGGTTTCATGAACTTGCCAAACTAGTACCTCACCTAGTTAGACCAGAATCAAAGAGGATTGAGAGGTACATCTATGGCCTTGTTCCCCAAATTCGTGGACTTGTGTCAGCAACTGAGCCAACCACGATTCAAGGTGCTATTCAGAAGGCAGGATCTTTAACGGATGAGATGGTGAGAAATGGGTCATTGTCCAAGGTTAATGAGAAAAGGAAGGATGGTACTGAGACGAGTGGGTCAAAGAATACTGATGGAAATAACAAGAAGGCTAGAGTGGCAAAGGGGTTGATGGCAACGAATACGACTAAGAAGGAATATACAGGTACTGCTCCAAAGTGTGCAAAATGTAATTACCATCATTTCCAAAATTCGCCTTGTCGTTTTTGCACAAACTGCAACCGAGTTGGGCACCTTGCTAGGGATTGTCGAGTGGGATTCAAGCAGGTGGTTCCGGTGAATGCTGTTAACCCGACAAATAACCGTGGGACGTGCTATGAGTGTGGTGGTGATAACCATTACCGCAACACGTGTCCAAATTTAAATAGAGCATGGGGTCAGAGGGCTAATAATCCGAATCAAGTACTAGCTATTGGTGGGACTTAGACTCAAAGAAATAATCAGGGGCAGAGAGGTAACAATCTGAATCAAGCACTAGCTATTGGAGAGAATCGGACTCAAGGGAATAATGCCAACCAAGCCCGTGGGAGAGTATTTGTCATGGGAGCAAATGAAGCTCGTCAAGACCCAAATATTGTGACGGGTACGTTCCTCTTAAACAATCACTTTGCTACAGTATTATTCGACTCTGGTGCTGAGTACAGTTTTGTTTCTACTAAGTTTATGTCACTCCTAGATATAGAGGCCAATAGTTTGAATACTTATTACTTGGTTGAAGTAGCTAATGGGAAATTTGTTAGAGTCGATAAAATCGTTAATGAATGTGCCTTAGAAATAGAGGGTCATCTATTCAGTATTAACCTTCTGCCTTTCTCGCTAAGGAGTTTTGATGTAGTTATTGGTATGGATTGGCTATCGAAGCATAGAGCCGAGATAATTTGCCATGAGAAAGTGGTTCGTATACCGCTAGGGAATGGTCAAATGTTACTTATATATGGGGAGCGGGCGGAGGAAAATCAGAAGCACCTCATGGGCATTAAGGCTAACGAGAAGAAACTCGAGGATATTCCTATCGTACGGGATTTTCCACAAGTTTTCCCCGAAGATCTAACAGGATTACCTCCTATAAGACAAGTCGAATTCCGTATTGATCTTATTCCCGGAGCGACCCCAGTTGCCAAAGCTCCATACCGTTTAGCGCCTACTGAAATGCAAGAGCTGTCTAATCAACTCCAAGAGCTCCAAGAAAAAGGCTTCATCAGACCGAGTCATTCGCCTTGGGGAGCACCGATATTGTTTGTCAAGAAAAAGGATGGTTCGTTTCGCATGTGCATTGATTACCGGGAGTTGAACAAACTGACAGTTAAGAATCGTTATCCCCTTCCTAGAATCGACGACTTATTCGATCAACTTCAGGGTGCGAAGTTCTTCTCGAAGATAGACCTTCGATCCGTATATCATCAACTCAGAGTTAATGAAGCAGACATTCCAAAAACAACATTTAGGACTCGATATGGACATTTTGAGTTCTTAGTCATGCCTTTCGGTTTGACTAATGCTCCCGCGGTTTTTATGGACATGATGAACCGCGTATGCAAACCATATTTGGACAAGTTCGTTATAGTATTTATTGATGACATCTTAATCTATTCGAGGTCTAAAGAAGAACATGAATCACACTTGAAAATGATTCTTGAACTACTTGGGAAGGAGAGATTGTTTGCTAAGTTTTCAAAGTGCGATTTTTGGTTACAAGAAGTTCATTTCCTTGGGCATGTAGTGAATAGTGAAGGAATCCATGTCGACCCCAGTAAGATAGAAGCGGTGAAGGATTGGAAGACTCCTACAACGCCATAAGAGGTTCGTTCATTTCTAGGCTTGGCCGGATATTATCGACGATTTATCGCTAACTTCTCGAAGATCGCCCAACCACTTACTCAGTTAACCCAAAAGGATAAGAAGTTTGATTGGGGAGATAAACAAGAAAAAGCATTCCAAACACTGAAAGAGAATCTATGTAACGCTCCAATTCTTACCCTTCCCGACGGTCCGGATGATTTTGTAGTTTATTGTGATGCTTCAAATCAAGGGTTGGGATGTGTATTAATGCAAAGGGGTAAAGTGATTGCTTATGCATCTCGGCAACTCAAAATCCATGAGAAAAACTACACTACCCATGACTTAGAGCTTGGTGCAGTGGTTTTTGCACTCAAATGTTGGAGGCACTACCTCTACGGGACGAAAAGTGTGATCTACACCGATCACAAGAGTCTCCAACATATTTTCGACCAAAAGGAATTGAACATGCGACAGAGGCGATGGGTCGAATTGTTTAGTGATTATGATTGTGAGATTCGCTACCATCCGGGTAAGGCGAATGTTGTGGCTGACGCGTTAAGTCGGAAAGAAAGAATTAAGCCAAAACGAGTACGAGCAATGATCATGACGATTCACTCGGATATAAAAACAATGATAATTCAGGCTCAAGATGAAGCATTGCAGGATATCAATGTAGGAAATGAAGAGTTGCGTGATTTAGACCAGCAGATGGAGCGTAAAGAAGATGGGGTATTGTATTTTGTAGGACGTATATGGATTCCACTTGCAGGTGGATTAAGAACTGTGATCTTGGACGAGGCACATAATACGAGATACTCCGTTCATCCGGGAGCTGACAAAATGTATCACGACCTTAAGGATTTGTATTGGTGGCCGGGAATGAAAATGGACATAGCCAGTTATGTCAGTAGATGCTTAACATGTCTGAAAGTCAAAGCTGAACATAATAAACCACCGGGTTTATTAGTGCAACCACAACTTCCCGAATGGAAAATGGACATAGCCAGTTATGTCAGTAGGATGCTTAACATGTCTGAAAGTCAAAGCTGAACATAATAAACCACCGGGTTTATTAGTGCAACCACAACTTCCCGAATGGAAATGGGAAATGATAACCATGGATTTCATTACAAAGTTGCCAAGAACTAGTAGTGGGCATGACAAGATTTGGGTGATAGTAGATAGATTGACAAAGTCTGCGCATTTTATAGCTATCCGTGAGAACTACACGATGGAACAGTTGGCAAGGATTTACATAAAGGAAATAGTTGCAAAGCATGGAATTCCTGTGTCCATTATATCCGATCGTGATAGTCATTTCACATCACGATTTTGGCAGTCATTGCAAAGGGCATTGGGAACACGTTTAGACCTAAGTACGGCTTACCATCCTCAAACCGATGGTCAAAGTGAGCGTACTATTCAGACCTTGGAAGATATGCTTAGGGCGTGTGTGATGGACTTTGGGGGAAGCTGGGATATTCATCTTCCTCTAGTTGAATTCTCGTACAACAATAGTTATCATACAAGTATTAAGTGTGCTCCGTTTGAAGCTTTATATGGACGGAAATGTCGCTCACCTGTTGTTTGGGCTGAGGTTGGAGAAAGTCAGTTGATTGGTCCTGGAGATTGTACAAGAGACAACAGATAGGATTTTCCGAATCAAAGAAAGACTGAAAGCGGCTAGGGATCGCCAAAAGAGCTACGCCGATAAACGACGAAGGCCGTTAGAATTCTGTGTTGGTGATAAAGTGCTACTTAAAGTGTCGCCTTGGAAGGGCATAGTTCGATTTGGAAAGAAAGGAAAGTTGGCAAGGATTTACATAAAGGAAATAGTTGCAAAGCATGGAATTCCTGTGTCCATTATATCCGATCGTGATAGTCATTTCACATCACGATTTTGGCAGTCATTGCAAAGGGCATTGGGAACACGTTTAGACCTAAGTACGGCTTACCATCCTCAAACCGATGGTCAAAGTGAGCGTACTATTCAGACCTTGGAAGATATGCTTAGGGCGTGTGTGATGGACTTTGGGGGAAGCTGGGATATTCATCTTCCTCTAGTTGAATTCTCGTACAACAATAGTTATCATACAAGTATTAAGTGTGCTCCGTTTGAAGCTTTATATGGACGGAAATGTCGCTCACCTGTTGTTTGGGCTGAGGTTGGAGAAAGTCAGTTGATTGGTCCGGAGATTGTACAAGAGACAACAGATAGGATTTTCCGAATCAAAGAAAGACTGAAAGCGGCTAGGGATCGCCAAAAGAGCTACGCCGATAAACGACGAAGGCCGTTAGAATTCTGTGTTGGTGATAAAGTGCTACTTAAAGTGTCGCCTTGGAAGGGCATAGTTCGATTTGGAAAGAAAGGAAAGTTGGCAAGGATTTACATAAAGGAAATAGTTGCAAAGCATGGAATTCCTGTGTCCATTATATCCGATCGTGATAGTCATTTCACATCACGATTTTGGCAGTCATTGCAAAGGGCATTGGGAACACGTTTAGACCTAAGTACGGCTTACCATCCTCAAACCGATGGTCAAAGTGAGCGTACTATTCAGACCTTGGAAGATATGCTTAGGGCGTGTGTGATGGACTTTGGGGGAAGCTGGGATATTCATCTTCCTCTAGTTGAATTCTCGTACAACAATAGTTATCATACAAGTATTAAGTGTGCTCCGTTTGAAGCTTTATATGGACGGAAATGTCGCTCACCTGTTGTTTGGGCTGAGGTTGGAGAAAGTCAGTTGATTGGTCTGGAGATTGTACAAGAGACAACAGATAGGATTTTCCGAATCAAAGAAAGACTGAAAGCGGCTAGGGATCGCCAAAAGAGCTACGCCGATAAACGACGAAGGCCGTTAGAATTCTGTGTTGGTGATAAAGTGCTACTTAAAGTGTCGCCTTGGAAGGGCATAGTTCGATTTGGAAAGAAAGGAAAGTTGGCACCAAGGTACGTGGGACGTTTGAAATTGTTGAACGGATCGGTCCGGTAGCTTATCGTTTAAGACTACCTCAAGAACTAAGTAGGATACATGATACTTTTCATGTATCAAATGATACGAACCAGACACCTCACGTATGCATGTGGATCTTTACAATTATCTATTTACGTTGTTATTTACTCTTTTGATAGGTTATGGTTTGTTTATTTTATTTTCTAATTAATTTTGTTGCATATGCACTAGTGGGAGACGTGGGTAGTTCCATTCACAACTTCTCCTATTTTGTTGCTACTGTAACTCCTTGTTTGTAACTTGTAAGGCTATTTATAGCCGTAGGTGTCTTGCTTAGAATCATGAATGAATGAAATATGAATTAAGTCTCTGTCTTCAATCTTTATTCTTGGAGATTGACCCCCTCTAAGGGTTATCTATCTTTGGGAGTTTGTAGGTTTTCTCCGTAAACCTATCATCAAATCTCAAGAAGTGTCTAGCGGATACAACTTTGCATGTACCGCTAGACGACATCAAGATTGATGACAAGTTACATTTCGTGGAAGAGCCGGTTGAGATCATGGATCGAGAACTTAAGACATTAAAACGAAGCAAGATTTCAATTGTCAAGGTCCGGTGGAACTCGAAGCGAGGGCCAGAATTTACTTGGGAGCGAGAGGATCAGATGAAAACCAAATATCCACATCTATTTGATGCTACGGCTTCCAATAGTAACTCCAACTGAATTTCGAGACGAAATTCTCTCAAGTAGGGGAGACTGTGACATCCGTCACCAAAAACTGGTAATTCATTATAGTCTCTAACTTACATTTCAAATTTCTTGACTAGTCAATGTGCCTATATAGTATAAAAGCATAGAAATATGGTGATCATTCCAATATGTGGCTCTGATTACTTAGATTCCAATAGTTAGGATTTAGACATTTGATCTTCCTAAACATAGATGACTATAACTATTCCCGTAGTATTTAGACGCGTAGTTGTTAGTCATATTCATTTCTTAACAGCAATACTACTCGTTGGCTATTTAGAGTTTTAAGCTAACAAGTTGAACCATGACATTTTATGAGTAAGTTGAGATTTAATGAAAGCCTATAACACATTACTAATACAAAAATATCTATCTGTTGATATTAAGTTCGGTCAAAAAGGGATGACCATCCCATATACTAATACTAATCCTAAATATTCTAAGGTAATGATAGTAGTAAGTTCATTAAACAACATGGAATACAAGTCCAACTTTTGTTACAATAATGATTATAATACTAACATAACTACGTAAATTTACGGAACGGCTAAGCATCCTTGCGAAACAAATATTAAACTAAATACAAGTAGCAGAGAACAAGTGAGACTACGTACAATTGAAAGGTCGGTCAGAGGAGTTGTAAATCTACTAGAATTCTTGTGGTGCATTAAGTCTAATCATAAACTAAGTCAAATATTTATTTCAACACTTATAAAATATATATGCCTCATTAATGCATCAAAACAAAAATCTCAAAACACAAATTTTGTGCTTGGCAGCCGTCGAACATATTAACCAAAACACCATCACAAAACTAATTTTCTTCATCATTCAATTGTCAAACAATCATCTTAAGGAATTCTTGGATTTTGGTGAGTCAAAAATACACTTTTCATTATGTTTTCAGAAAGATCTTTTATATAAAATCTATGGTTAAACTTCTTATAGATTATATTTTATTTTATTTTGTCAAGGTATCTAAGGAGTGATCATCAATCTTGGGGTAAAATTTCTTATCTCTTCTTTTCATATATATATATATATATATATATATATATTCTTTTTATATATATATATATTATAAATATATCTATATATTGATGATCTTTTATTATAAGTAGCCTATTTGATGAATATATATTATGACAAAATTTATAATAACTAATGGATGTCTTTTTATGGTTAAATCAAGAGCTTGAAGTATAGATCGCATTAATCTTAAAAGTTTACGTATTAATTTTAGTGTAGTAATTAATATAATATAAGAAATCTAATTATGAACACATGGAAATCATAATAACAGATTTATATAGGTGTTGGAAAGATTTGAAAGTTTATATATAAATATTTAGTTGTAGTAGTCTTTAAAACAGTAAGTTTGAGTTATTTATTAATATATATATAAGAAATCTAATTATATGGAAATCATAATAACAGATTTATATAGGTGTTGGAAAGATTTGAAAGTTTATATATAAATATTTAGTTGTAGTAGTCTTTAAAACAGTAAGTTTGAGTTATTTCAGAATCTGGACAGATTCAGTTTGTTAACTTTGAAAGGTCGTATCTTGGTAATGGAAGATGGTTAAGTCACGTTTTTGGTGTCTAAAATTAAGTTCAGGAAGTCTACTTTCTGTTGGAATTGGTTTCGTGTCAAAATATGAAGTTTAAGTTCGTCAAAAGAATTTTATGAGAAAACTGCGCAAATCTGAGTTTTCCGAACAGATTTCGGTCGACTTCAAATAGTCATATCTTGGTCAATTTTAAGAACTGTAAGTTTATTTTTTTCCAGAAACATTTTTAAGATGTTAAGAGTTGATAGTAAAATTTTTTTGAAGCTCCGAAGGTCCTTAACTTTTATAAAACTTTTCTGTGCGCAAACAGTGAATTTTCTGACTAGTCTGTAAATATCGAATTTTTAAAAGTAGTTAAAGTACAAAATAAATTCTTTAAAAATTCATGTAAGTATCTAACACATAAAAGTTACAGTGGTAAAAATTTAAGGTCTTGGTTAGTTTGTTTGTTCCAGATTAAAAATAGATAAATTTACCAAAAATTTCAGTGAATATGAACTTGTAGAAACCAATCATAAATCATTAAAACAAATACTCTATATTAAGTTATATGACTTGTAACTTAATAATACATAACAAATCAGGTTGGGAATAATTTTGAAAGTAGCCATGTATGTATATCATCAAATACGGGTTACAATGGACGGTTATTGACCATGTCCATAATTGTAACTTGTTCTTGTATATGTGTTGTGTAGATTCTAGTGATCATTTTGGACTTTGCACAACTACTTGCTTGTTGAGGTGAGTTTCGTGGCCCCTTTTTATATTATTTCTTTGGGGGAAAATGATGCTCAAAACATTTTTTTATTTCATTTACTAGCTGTGCCAAAACTTGTTTGTTTTATTGGACGAATACGTGTAATTATGAAATGTGTATGTTAGCTTTGCTTGTGTTGATTACAATGATGCAATAGATGTCTGTCGATATCTATTGAAGACAATTTACGGCAATAGATGTCTGTCGATATCTATTGAAGACAATTTACGGCAATGGATAACAATGATAACAATTAACCAACTTTATACTCCAGCTGGTAGTTTGTTGGTATACAATGTGATGTGATTGAGTTGTTGGCAAGCAGTTATGAGTTTGTGTTCTTGGATTACTATGATGGCATTGAGTTTTGGTATGCATACATGCTACTACATGTTTATATTTTACACTATTGTCCATACTACTTATATCATGCACAGCAAATTCATTTGTATTACATTAAACCTACGAACTCACCAACATTATGTTGACATTTTCGAGCATTCATTTTCAGGTAATAACAATGCTTAAGGAGAGTGAGCATATGGACTTTAGGAAGACCAATAAAGAGATCCTTCATGGACTCCTAGCTTTGCATTTGAACAATTGAACTTTATTTGCTATTTGCTACATCTTTTGCTATTTGAGGCGTGTTGCCTAGATCTATCCCGCTTGTGGGAATTACTTTTATTTGGATTTCATTTAGTATGACTCTATTATAAATTCCATGTGCTATGCTATATCTTTTCGTCATATCCTACGATTCCGCCTAAGGTGGGGTGTGATATCTAGCCACGGGAGCAAATGATTCATCAAAATCGATATCTGACTGGCAGTACCCTTGTGCTACCAGTCTGCCTTGTTTCTGATGACATGGCCATCTTCATCTACCTTATTCCTGAAGACCCATCTGGTTCCAATTGGTTCTTTCTTTCCAACTGGGAAAGGAACCAGGTACCAAACCTTGTTCCTTTCAAACTGGTGAAACTCTTCTTGCATAGCTATCACCCAGCTTGGATCTTCCATAGCCTCGTCAATCTTCTTTGGTTCTATCAGTGATAAGAAACTAACATATAAGCATTGATCACTGGAGGCTCTTCTGGTCTGAATCCCTCTACTGGAGTCACCTATGATCTGATCGATAGAATGAGCTTTTGTCCACCTAGAGTATTGACCAGGATTGTTACAAACAACAATATCAGTGCAAGAGTTCAGTTGAGTCTCCTCTGGTGTTGCTTCAGAAGGAGGATCTTGCCAGACTACTTCAACATCTTCATCTGAATCATTTAAATCATGATTTGCATCATGAAATTCTTCATTTGAAGGCATTTCTTGAAGTATTGGTTCAGTCTCAACTGGGACTGATACTGGGGGAGTAGTACGAACATCTGATCCAATAATAATTTCAGAGGGTAGCTTGAAAATAATTGAAGGATAGAATAGAGTACTACTGGAGGGTTTCTTAGTCTGAACAGGTTCCAGATCAGGATGACTGGAAACTTCTTCTGAAGAATTTTTATTGTAGTTGATAGGATCAGATTCACAGAAGACAATTGGAGTTACTGGGGGAGTATCAAGGGTTGGCTTTTTATTGATTGTTGCATTCGATTCATCAAATGTGACATGTATTGACTCATGGACCTTCTCCAGTCTCTTGTTATAGACTCTGAAGGCCTTGTAAATGGCTGAATAACCTAAGAAATATCCTTCATCAGTTTTGGCATCAAATTTGCCTAACTGACTGGAGTCGTTCAGGATGTACACTGGACATCCAAAGACATGAAAATAACCAATATTTGGTTTTCTATTTCTTAATACTTCATAGGCTGTCTTTTTGTGTCTTTTGATGTACACAGACCGGTTCTGGGTGTGACAAGCAGTAGCAATTGCTTCAGCCCAAAAACTGGTAGAAAGACCAGATTCAGCAAGCATACTCCTGGCAGCTTCTATCAGCATTCGATTCTTCCTTTCCACCACTCCATTCTGTTCTGGAGAGTGGGCTGATGAGAAATTCTGGGAGATGCTAGTGTCAGTACAAAATGACTCCAGAGTTGCATTCTGGAATTCTGTTCCATTGTCAATTCTTAACTGACAAACCTTTCGATTATACTTGAGCTCAATTTGCTTGATAAGACTGATGATTTCAGCAGCAGCTTCATTTTTAGACCTGAGAAAGATAACCCAGCAATATCTGGAGAATTCATCGACTATTACCAGAGTGTATTTTTTACCAGCACGAGTCTGAACATTCACTGGACCGAAGAGGTCCATATGAAGCATATGAAGTTGTTCAGATATGCTAAAATTATGCTTTGTCTTGAAACTAGTACGTTTTCGCTTACCCATCTCACATCCTGGACATGGCCTTTCCTTTTTGAAGGAAACTGAAGGTATCCCATCTGCCAGTTGTTTTCTAGACAACTTATTTATATTTTTGAAATTTAAATGGGATAACCTTTTATGCCATAACCAGTTTGTGTCTTCATCAGCTTGAGAATAGAAATACTGCTCTGAAGGAGAGCTTTCCATATCTATCACATACACATTCCCTTTTCTGGGAGCAATCAATACTACCTTCCAGTCCTTGTTGAATACGATGCCATGAACAATATTGAACAGAACTTGATAGCCATCATCACACAGTTGACTGACACTGATTAGGTTATATTTCAAACCATTCACATATGCAACTTGTCTGAATTTGACTTGTCCATTGCTCAGAACACCATACCCCTCAGTCTTTCCACAACCATCATTTCCAAAAGTAATGGAGGGTCCATCAGAAATTATGAACTCCTCCAGCAGGGTCTTACGTCCGGTCATTGTCCTGCCAGCTGCACTGTCAAGATACCAGGTATGTTTCTTTCGATAGCCCTGCACATCCACCAGATATATCAGTTAGATTTGGGAACCCATCGACTGATGGGTTCACTGTACCCTCCCTTATAGGTCCCTGGAGGTATCTGGTTGAGTTCACTTTCTTCCAAAATAGATTTTTCTGCAAATGTAATTGGAATAGATAGTTTTGAAACCTTTTTCTTTTTCTCAA
Source organism: Erigeron breviscapus (assembly GCA_034093135.1). NCBI lineage: Eukaryota > Viridiplantae > Streptophyta > Magnoliopsida > Asterales > Asteraceae > Erigeron > Erigeron breviscapus. Next base: position 229,086,980 of record CM067167.1, on the reverse strand, counting down.
CTGGAGAAATATATTTATCTTTCTTTGAAAAAGGTTTGGTATTTTGTCTAGGGCCAGATGAAGTACCCTCAAAATTGTTTAATATTGCATTACAACTTTGAAATTGATGAGTCAGTAATTGAAACTGGCTCTCTAACCTTAACAAAATACTTTCATCAGATGACACCTGAGCCTTTCCAGTTGACTGGACTCTAGGCTTAGGTAGGGAGACATTCTTCTTCTTTGGAACAGAAGGTTCCTTGGAGGAGGACTGAGGCAAAGGTTTCTTCAGATTGACCTTTTTAACTAGAGCAGTCACCTGAGGTGCTCCAGTTTTTACCTCTGGGGATTGAACTGGGAAAATATTGGCCTTAGGAGTTACAAGCTCATCATAAATGGTAATGGGCCTAAATCCCTCTGGTAAACGATCAATTACTGGTATTAATGATGCAACATGAGTATTTCCATCTAAATAAGCACGTTTTTGAGTGGGAAATTGATTTACTCCAGCATCATATGGCTTTCTGGTTTCAAGCCATGATTTAATAACCAGTTTTTCTTTTTCTAAAATGATTTCAAGATCTTGTTTTTCTTGAATCAGTTGTTCAGTTACCAGAACTTGGGCTTGAAATGCTAGTTCAATATCTTGAAGTTCCTTTAATTTTGATTTTAAAACTGTAATTTCAGAAAAATCTGTTTCTAGACCATTTACACAGTCAGATCTAACAGTTTCAACAAAGATTAAATCAGAATTAAGAGCTCCAGCAATGTCCAATTTTAGTTCAGTGTCAGTTTCCACATCATAATCACTGACCTAATGTCCACCCATCTTCCAGATGTGACATCTTCCTTCACCAGATGCTCTTCGTCTGCGAGAGCCATGTAACAGCAATCTCTTTCCTCTTCTTCATCAACAGATGAATCATCAGAAGGAACCCATTTCTCTTCAGTTGTTGCAATCATGCATTTATTATTTTCCATTTGTTGTGCCATGACAGCAATTTGAGCCTTAAGCTTTTTATATTTAGATTTATAGCTATCATCAGGTTTTTTATTAGAAGTAAATGGACCAGACTGGGATACAAACTGACTGGACTTGCAATCTTTCATGAAATGACCTTTTCTGCCACACTTAAAGCATGTCAGATTGGTCTTATCAGTAGAAGTACTGGATGCAAATTATCCAGATGGCCTATTTGCTCTTGCTTTGAAACAGTTAAACGTTTTAGCAATCATTGCAACCAGGTCATCATTTTCAGATTCATCACAGTCTGGAGAGGTAAGACTAGATTCTCCAGATTCCATAAATTCATACACCATCTTCTTCATAGAAAATACATTCTCAGAAGATATTAGTGCTGTACCTTGTGGTTCAGTATGCTAACCACACTAGAACTACTGGAGGCATGGTTATAGGCATCTTGTTCTGCCACAACTCTCTGAGCCTGATTTTCTTCAGTGTATCTGAAAGCTCCATATAAAGTTGAAAGAGTGTGAGAGTGCAGAGTTTTACCTTGTCTTAAGACCAGGATCATGTGAGACAATTTGGTGGGTAATATATCACAAAATTTCTCCAAAAGTATATCCTTGTCTTTCTCAACCCTCAGTCCTCTCAACTGGTTAATAATGCTCATAAATCTGGTGTAAGTACCAGTGAGAGACTCATTGGGCTGAGCAAAAAATGACTCATACCTCTTGTTTAAGGAGACCTTTCTGGTGATAATGGTGTCATCTTCTCCTTCATACTGGTTCACTAGTTCATCCCACATGGTTTTAGCACTGGGAAAAAGAACTAGTGTGGGAATTAGGGTTTCTGGAACAGCTCCGAGGATCATGTTTTTGAGGAGGGTATCTAAATTTACCAATCTCCTTTCCTCTTCAGACCAATGTTCCTCCCTCTTTTCCCTACCTCTTCTAGATCCAGTTGGATCAAGAAGAGCATTGAGAGGTGATGTGGGGACGTAAGGTCCTTCATTTAAAATTTTCATCATATTTCTCTCAATTCCAGTGATATGCAATATCATCCTAGCTTTCCACGTACCAAATTCATCACTATTCCCACTGAATTTAGGAACAGGATTGTTTGAGTAGTGCACATGTACATGTGGAGAAGCAGGAGTAGGAGGAGGAGGGGGTGGATTAGTGTTAATGACAGGTGGTGGTTCATTATTTTGATCATTAATATTAGGATCAGGACCAAGACTAAAACCTCCTTGTGTATTTTCTGGGTTGGCCATCAAAGAAGCAGATCTAGGCAAGTTTGTTTAGCCTTCCGCTCTGATACCAATTGTAGAGTCCCTCACTTGATGGTTTAACCCAATAGTGTAAAATACAACAAGTCTAATATGCACTAGATTTGGACTAGTATTACTTGAATATAAATGCAAGTATATAAACAAAGTAATACAAGACTTAAAGCAATAAATAAAGTAAAGGTGGAACACAATGTAATTTTTTCAAGTGTATTTTATTTATGATGTTAAATAAATTACAAGGTTGTGCGGAATCAAGATAATACAAATATGTAAGTATCCTAACAACCTATGAATTACAAATGATCTATATTTCCTAAATAAACTCTTTAGATCGAAATACTTAAAGTTGTGAAGTATCCCTGTTACGATCGAGAGTATTTAGACAAATTCACCTAATTCCTAAAAGTAATTTTAACAAGGAAATGACTTTGTATTTATAGGCAAACAAATTCACCAGTGAATTTGTGCCGTATAAATATGGTTGCATGTATTTAATGAACCGACAAGGTCATTAAATGCATTGGTTAAAGTACAAGGATAAAGTCACATCAATATGACTTATTATCCTTTCAACCAACCACCTTTACACACGTAAGTACTTTTGTAAAGACAAGTGGAATGTTCTTTGAAAAGTGTGTAAAGGCAAAAAGTCGATTCCTCGTAATCAGTGTTCAGACTTGTAAGGTCTAGAACACTGACAAAGCTCCAGTCGTAGATCTGGTAAGACTTCCAGTGGACTCCACCATTTGTCAGTCTTCTTTATTCTAACTTCAGTCTTTGACTTCAGTGAGAATGTCTTCAGTATAATAGATCTGGACTGGGGTGAAGTCCAGTGAGCTGAAATCTGGAAGACTCCAGATTTCCTATACAAGAATTTTGCTCACTGGTCTTCCATTATTTCTGAACAAATCTTCAGTAGGACTCCAGTCATCAAGTCTGGAGTAAGTACAGTAAATCTGGACCTAACAAATATCTATCAAGGCTTATCAACTTGGGCGGTGATTTGGCCTTTCCGGTTTCGTGATCCATCAGAATTAATTGATTCAGCAAAGATTGATAATTTGCGGGTAATTGAGACGTCATTTTCTCCGAGCTAGGAAAATTCACGAACTGTTTACAAAAATAAACGAGGTCATAAAAGTTCACGAGGTCGTAAAGAAATGCGAAGTCACAATTAAACACTCGAGGTCGTAATTGAACTGGCGAGGTCTTAAAGAGCTCACGAGGTCGCAAACGAAATACGAGGTCGCAAATACGAGGTCGCAATTGAACTGGCGAGATCGTAATTAGCTACCCAGGTCGCAATACGAGCTGGATGAGGTAATACGAGCCCGCGAGGTCGCAAACGATGCTGGAATCCTTAGATCTCTTGAATTCGAAACCCTAAAAGCCAACAACAACACCTTCGACTGCTGCAAATACAAATAGAGGTCACAAACAAGATTTCCGGTCGTAAACTCGTGAAAGAATCACGTCTAAACGACCCTAAATCGATATTGTCTATCACCAACAAGCTATAACCTTCGGTATTAAACCAAGAGGCTTGATACCAATTTTAAGTCCCCTGGTACGGATCGTTAATAGCTTGCTCCAGTTATCTTGAGGTGCGGAATCCGTCACTATAACTTGGTGATCAACAATAAGCCTTCAGATCATCTGCTGCCTCGCAGATCTTCTCTAGGCTAGCTGAACAAGCTTTGACGACTTAACCTGCACAAATATGCTCGAAATTTCGACAAATGTTCAACCCTAATCCCTGTTAGGGTTCGATATATATAGGGATCAACACGACTGGGCTTCAGCGCAGCGGCCTCGCATTTCAAGCCCAGCTCGACACTATTACGAGGTCGTAATCTGTGTCTTGCCTCGTAATTGACCCTGCAATTACGAGGTCGCATTCCCAATTGCGAGGTCGTAAACTAGATGGCTAATTACGAGGTCGCAATTCAAGAACCAATTGCGAGGTCGTAAACTAGATGGCTAATTACGAGGTCGCAATTCAGAAGACCAATTGCGAGGTCGTAAACTAGATGGCTAATTACGAGGTCGCAATTCAATACACCAATTGCGAGGTCGTAAACTAGATGGCTAATTACGAGGTCACAATTCAATACACCAATTGCGAGGTCGTAAACTAGATGGCTAATTACGAGGTCGCAATTCAGAAGACCAATTGCGAGGTCGTAATTAGCTAATTACGAGGTCGCATTCCCACTGTGAATTGCGAACTCGCAATTCACACTTAGCAGATTTACTATACATTCAATACTTAAACTTAATCTAGTATTCTATGCATAATACTAAGTTTATTAATAACAATCACATTACAAAGACATATAACAATATAAGCCCAAACAATCTATACTGCTATTGACATAGATGTGCACTTACAGATTGATAATGAGGCAGTAAAATACACACATGATTATACAGAATTGAGATGATACAAATATGTTACAACATGATAAACAGAATCATGAGGTAGCACCTCACGATCCTGTGGACGACCTAAGCCACTATCTTTCGTTGACATCTCTAACCCTAGGACCTTTACATGTATTTATAATGACTTGACACAAAAACACTAGTCTACACGGGCTGGGCTTCTTCAATATTGGGCTGGCAGCACTTACGACCTCGCAATCCCTGTGCAGGTCGTATTTTGCTCCTTAATTACGACCTCTCAAATGCTTGAGGTCGTATTTCGACCCATAACAGAATTCATATAGCAACGACCATAAATTGTACACCAAAACGTGCACTTACAGTCTCCCCCTTGGGCGTTGCTATATCTATTTTTTTTTTACAACAACAACATAAGAGTCTTTTCTCGGGAACTTACCCTATGTTTCTTCAGATAACTTTCTTCAATTGTGTGATCAAAGTCTTCTGATTAAACAACTTGAAACGCATAAGAACTCCTCTTCTGTGTGTGGACTAGAACTGCTGCTGCTTGTATATGCGAGGTCGCAATTTCTGAGCAATTGCGAGGTCGCAAACTAGATTCTTTACGAGGTCTCAATTCAATACACCAATTGCGAGGTCGTAAACTAGATGGCTAATTACGAGGTCGCAATTCAGAAGACCAATTGCGAGGTCGTAATTCTACCAGGTCGCAAATCTTCCTGATCAGCATCTTCTTCTAACGACAGCAGCTCTTCTTCTCCAAAAACCCTAATTCGTCCCCAACCTGAAAGGCCATGAATCTGAGTCTGCCTCAGCATGCAAAACTAATCAGATCTTGTTTTCATCGTCGCAAAGCTTTAACACTATAAAGCGTGGGAGGAGGAAAACCTAATCTTGATTATAAGCATGCGAATCACGAGATCCCGCAACAGAAGCTTTAAAAAGCCCCTACCTCTCTGATACCAAATGTAAGTTCCTAGCAGGATCATAGTTACGAGATCTATATGAATAAAAGTGTGCGGAATCCACAAATATTCATTGATAATGAGGCAGTAAAATACACACATGATTATACAGAATTGAGATGATACAAATATGTTACAACATGATAAACAGAATCATGAGGTAGCACCTCACGATCCTGTGGACGACCTAAGCCACTATCTTTCGTTGACATCTCTAACCCTAGGACCTTTACATGTATTTATAATGACTTGACACAAAAACACTAGTCTACACGGGCTGGGCTTCTTCAATATTGGGCTGGCAGCACTTACGACCTCGCAATCCCTGTGCAGGTCGTATTTTGCTCCTTAATTACGACCTCTCAAATGCTTGAGGTCGTATTTCGACCCATAACAGAGTTCATATAGCAACGACCATAAATTGTACACCAAAACGTACACTTACAACTTCTACAGCTGAAGCTGAATATGTTGCTGCTGGAAGCTGTTGCTCACAAATTCTATGGATGCAGCATCAGCTTGCTGACTATGACATTATTGTGTCCAAAACTCCTATTTTCTGTGACAATACAAGTGCCATTGCAATTACCAACAATCCTGTTAATCATTCAAGGACTAAGCATATTGATGTCAGATATCATTTTATCAGAGACCATGTTATGAAGGAAGATATTGAACTCCAATTTATTTCAACAGAGAATCAGCTTGCAGACTTGTTTACCAAGCCTCTTGATGAAGCAAGGTTTAATACCTTGCTGAGCAAGCTGGGAATGTTAAATATGGAATAGTTTATTAAGGAAGACTCAAGCTGATTGACCTTAGTTTTGACCTAAGGATGACCAAGCTGAGTCAGCTCAACTTGGAGTCAGCTTGGCTTTTACTTAATAAGTTATTTTATATTTTTTTTGTTCCCTGTTGTTGTAAATAAAATATTGTTTCACTTTGTTTGTCTCTCTTTCCTCTGTACAAACCACAACCGTCATTTCCTTCATGGTAAAAAGTGACCGTTGGGGTAAATGTACTTTCTCTCTCCAATCACAAAACGACACACTTTGGTGGGAAGGCCATATAAAAGCCAACCCGTTTGATCAAATCACTATTCCATTGCATTCTCATCTCTCTAATCTCATTCTCATTCAGTTTTTGTTAGGACCAGTTCACCTGGTAAACTGGCCAGTCTCCAGTTGCATCTGGAGACCCAGTGAAACTGACCAGAGTGAACTGGAGACCTAGATGATTTGTCGAGAAATATATTGAAGTCTAGTTGCACCGTACAGTCAACGCAACTGAAGACTTCCTCCAGTTGAGAACTGACCAAGTTGAAGAATCATTCCAGTTGAAGTCGAAGACAACAAATGGAAGATAGAGAATGGCAATGGCAGCAAAGCCCAGTTGACATTCTAGTCAGTTACAAACTGGAGACCATCAGTGGAAAACCCTTACAAAGCTTTACACTGATTACGAGGAATTGACTTGTATGCTTTATGTACCTGTACCCGGATAATAAGCCTTATCTTATTATTTAAGTAATAAAAGGTACATAAAGGTGGTTGATTAAAGTTGCTTTAACATGCGACTTTACACTGCTTTTTAAGGAATTAAATGTTATTCCTTAAATGCTCTCAACCACATTTGTACGGCCAAAGTTAACATCCCAATGTTAACTTTGCCTATAGATACAAGTCATTGCACAACCAAGAATATTACTTCTTCGAATACTCTTCGATAGAATTCACACTTTGCAAACCTGCAATATTCTTGGTGAACTTGTGCAATATTCTCTCAATCGCTAAAAGGAATATTTCACAACTTTAAGTGTTTCGATTGTCTTGAGAAATTCCGAGTGTAGATCAATTGTATTTCATAGGTTGTTAGGATATTTACATTCTTTGTATTATCTTGGTTCCGCAACAACCTTGTAATTTGTTTAACATTAATAAATAAATTACACATTAAAAATTACATATTGTCTCATCAAGTTACTTTACAAGTTATTTGTATTATTGCATTGTTCTTTACTTATTGTCATTTATATAAGTAATCTATCTAGAACTTGGTATATACACACTGCAACTGGTCGTCTCCAGTTCAGTGCATATATTGCAAAGTAACTCCACCATCGACATAGAGGTGTCTTCAGGTAGTGCCATCTATTGAGTTGGGACTTACAAGTGGTATCAGAGCAGAAGGCTAATAATCTTGCCTAGATCTGCTAAGATGAACACTACTGAAGGTGGAGATGGTTCTGGTCAAGGTGAAATCCCTTTGAATAATAATGCCCAACCTTTTCAAAATGTTAATACCAATCCTCCTCCTCCTTCTACCCCAAACCATGTCCATGTACACTACTCTAACACTCCTGTTCCCAAATTCGATGGAAACAGTGAGACTTTTGGTACATGGAAGGCTAGAATGCTTTTGCATTTTGGTGGGATTGAAAGGTATATGTTGAAAATCCTTAAGGATGGACCATATATACCCATGTCTCTTGGGGTGAGTCCTCTTCTAGATCCAACTGGAAGAAGAGGTTCAAGAGAAAAGCCCGAAGACCATTGGTCTAATGAGGATCGTAGACTTGTTGATCTGGACACCAGACTCAAGAACATGATCCTTGGGGCTGTTCCTGAAGATCTAATTCCAACACTTGTGGTGTTCCCCAGTGCAAAATCAATGTGGGACGAATTAGTTATTCAGTTTAAAGGAGGTGATGACACTATTGTCACCAGAAAAGTTGCCTTGAACAAGAAGTATGAATCCTTCTTTGCCTTGCCCAATGAAAGTCTAACTGGTACATACACCAGATTTTCTAGCCTCATTAATCAGCTGAGAGGCTTGGGTGTAGAGATGGATAAGGATATTCTTCTTGAGAAGTTTTGTGATATTCTTCCTTCCAAATGGGAAACATGGTTCTTGTCTTGAGACAAGGTAAAACCTTGCACAGCCATACTCTTGCATCGCTCTATGGAGCCTTCAGATTCACTGAAGATAATAATGCTGCAAGACTGGTGGCTGAGCAAGATGCCATGAACCATGCTCTGAGTTCCAAGGTTGCTAGTGTACCTGAGCGACCTTGTGCTACCTTAATGTCTGCAGAGAGTGTCCAGGCACACTCGATGAAGGAGATGTTAAACAGTTTCTTGAACTTTGGCCTGACCACTGAAAACAGTGATGGTTGTAATGAAACTGACGATGATGATCTGGTCGCCATGATTGCTAAAACCTTTAACAGGTTTAAGCAAAAATCTAAAAGATTTAATGGCCCCAACAATGCTTCCAGCTCCAGCTCTCTGGATAAGACCAATCTTACATGCTATAAGTGTGGCAAGAAGGGTCACTTTTTGAAGGAATGCAGATCTAGTCAGTTGAACAACCAAACTGGCCCCCTGTCCCTAATTTCAATCGGCCTGATGATAGCTACAAAGCTAAATACAAGAAGCTTAAGGCCCAGATTGCCCTCCTGTCCATGGAAAAGGAAAAGGATCAGTGCTTAATGGCACAAACTGAGTGAAAATGGGAGTACTCTGATGACTCATCAGTTGATGAAGAAGAGGAAAGGGACATGTGTTTCATGGCCTTGGAAGATCAACAGCAGCAACACGTGGCAAAAGAAGATGTCATCACTGGAAGATGGGTGGACATCATCTTGAAAAAGGTATGTGACTATGATCACCAGATTGACCCTGAACTAAAACTGGACCTGGCTGAATCATTAAGTGGTGATTTAGCTTTTGTGGAAACTGTAAGAGCTGGTAGTGAAAGATATCTTGACACTATCTTAATTGAACTGAACAACGTTAAGCCACAACTGAATGATTTACAAAGTGTCCAGTTGGCTCTCAAGGAGTCAGTTTTAAAGATTGAGGCTTTAGAACTTGATAATCAAAAACTATTTTCTGATCTTGAAAAAGAACAAAAGATTATCAAGTCATGGGTAAAAGCATCTGGTAAAAACTATGATGCATTTTCAAGAACTATCGATGCCCAGAAGAATGCATGGAAATCTGGAGATGGCAGCTCTCATACCAGATCTTCATGCATTGCCTCCAGCTCTCAAGGTTGAAACACCTTATGATCAACCTGAAGCTGTTGAAACTGAAACCTCTGAGACCACCCCCATTGAGGTTAAAACTGGAGCCAAACAGGCTAAAGCTCCAGTCAAAAAGGCCACTGGTAACAAGCTTTTACCTCAAAAGTCTAAGGTGCCCAAGACCCGACAGACTAAAGCTCCAGTTGAACCAAGGTCCAAGGTTCAACTGCCTGAAGAAAATAATATTTTGGTTAATCTGGAAAGTCAACTCCAACTTTTGTCTCAACAGGTTCAGAGTTGTACTGCCCGGATTAACAATCTGGAAGGAGGTTTATTACCTCCAGTTTTCAAACAAAATATTAAACCACTCCCTTCAATACCTAAACTAAAGAATGTTCCATCTGGAACAAAATCTGGTAAAAATAAGGGGAGTAAGTATCAAATACCAATCGTTTTTACTCCTGCACCTGGAGCTGGTGAAAAAGCTCCAGATGCAGCCTCCAGTTCAACTCCTCAACAATCAACTGTGACTTCTGTAGAGAAGTCCAGTGAACCCATCAAGAAAAGATGGGTTCACAAAAAGAACTAATGATTTTTGTGTGTGTGTAGGCTATCGAAAGAAGAATATCTGGTATCTGGACAGCGCTGCTGGCCGGACTATGACCGGATGTAAGCCCTTACTGGAAGAGTTCACTGTCCAAGATAGACCGACAGTGACGTTTGGTAACGATCAATCTGGAAAGACTGAAGGATATGGTGTGCTCAATAATGGACAAGTCGAATTCAAAAGAGTTGCATTTGTGAATGGTTTGAAATACAACCTGATCAGTGTAAGCCAACTTTGATGATGGCTTCAGAGTTTTGTTCGATATTGCACAAGGCACCATATTTAACAAGGATTGGAAAGTGGTGATGATTGCACCAAGAAAAGGAAATGTGTACATCATGGATATGGAACCAGCTCCAGAAGAGCAATGTTTCTATACCAAAGCTTATGAGAACACCAACTGGCTATGGCATAAAAGATTATCCCATCTTAATTTTAAGAATATCAACAAGTTGTCTCGCAAACAACTGGTTGATGGGATACCTTGATGTGTGAAATCGAGTTTAAAAATTTAAAACAAGAAATACCTCGAAACTCACTACTACACACTATCGGGCAGTGGACCCGATCGTATGCAATATAGTTACAAAGTAAGTCCAGGTTCGTTCACGGGGATTGGTTTGAATCAATTGTCTAATAAAGTAGTTTGGAAAACAGGGTGGAACACTTTGAATCTCACTTTGACAATTAAATTAAAGTAAATTTAAAAGACAAAACACTTAAAAGTAAAGAAAAGCTTCAAACAATAATAGTAAAGATCATCCATCTTGAACTCGCTAGACTTCAAACATGATTGCATTCAATTAAGACCAAATTCATTTAGAGTTGACAAGATAATCGTGAAAGGATAAAATGCTCGCGTGGTACCACCAACCGCTCACAAATCACCCAAACACCTAAGTTGCTAGTTTAATTACCCAAGCCGGTACCACCAATGCCTAGACAACCTTACCAACAATTAGTTTACTTGATTATCCAATTAACAATTGTGCCTATGTGAATTAAAACGTGGTACCGCCAACCGTTTCTAAACACGTTGACAAAATGATTCCTATTATTAAAATGACATTCACTATCATACCATGAACTAGTGATAATTGCTCATAGACAAGCAACCGTTTGAAAATCACATATGTATCCAACTAGTACCACTAACGAAGAATACACATGCCACCAATATCATAATAATATATATAAAGGAATTAAATCATCAAGATCTCGACACAACGATAATTGAAATCAACTCTTTGAATTAAAACATATAGCAATCACATCATTCGTCTAGTTTCATCAAGGTGGATGATTAAAAGATTAGCCACTCATGATTAAATTGAAATAACAATCAAAATAAAGGAAGAACATGATGTACCAATCGTTTGAGAAATAGAAATTGCAAGACAATAAAATAGATACGATCTAAGTGGGTGCACGTGAATCTTCAATGAATCGGAAGATGATGAAATCTTGATTCGATCCTTGAAGGTGTTCCCTGAAGTGCAGCTCTTAGAAAGAAAACTTGATACTTTGGGAATTAGGTTTTTTTTCTATTTATACCCCCCCAAATCTGATGCAAAAGCTGCCCAAAACCTATCAGCCCGTCACCCCACTGCGGCGCAGTGGGCGAGTGATGCCCCCACTGCGGCGCAGTGGTTATCCCCTGGTCACTGGGTCGTTTGTCTTCAGTTTGACTGCGGCGCAGTGGGCACATGCACTCCCCACTGCGGCGCAGTCATATTCTACTGGACAGACCGTTCACTTTCAACATAACTGACTGCGGCGCAGTGGGCCTTGGTCACCCCCACTGCGGCGTAGTCCAAAAGCTCTGGTCCGGCCAACACTTCTTCAACTTGAAAACTTGCCAAAATATTCTATCTCCTCCAATTAAACAACTCTCGATCTCACGAATCAACTTCTTGGCCAAAAATCAACCGAAAATTCAACAAATGAGCGCGTAACCTGCTAAGAGCCTGAAAACACTAACAAACACCATAAATGTGCCAAATGCATACAAAATCAACATAAAACACTTAATAAAAAGGCCAATAATGATGTGGGCGATAGGTCTAAATTGGTCACATCAAATCCCCCCACACTTGAGCATTGCTTGTCCTCAAGCAAATCCGGAATTAAAGCAAAAGTAATCCTTGGCAATGAAGCTAAATAAACAATTACGAGTATCAAAAAGAAGCAACACCAAGTATGTCAATGACAAAAAGTTGGGTGAAGCAGTTTTAATCTTAAATGAAAACTCCAAAATGTTTGACAATATCTGAACAATCCACAAGCCTCAATAACACGACTAAGCACAAGTGAAACAAATGAACCTATCAATATCATTCCACTCCAACAAACTTACTTTTGGGGTTGAATATATCAAGAATCACTCATAGCACGGTCGTGATGCATATCTTACCATAGGCTTGAACAAGGATCATAGCTCCACCGACATGGCGTAAGCACCGAGTACATCATCAAAATAGGCATATAGGACGGTTGTATAGTTAAGCTAAGGTATATATAGTGGATATTTACAAAGGAGAATGGGAGTGTAGGTTAGAAATGAAAGGAAACAATCTAAAGTATACGGTATGTATGAAATATGTACAAAATAGTCTAATCAAAACCCGTACCATTTGTTTGTGTACTCGTGAGTCACTACTTAGACATACTCTCACACTACAGTCATGCTCGCTAGCTAAACACTAAAGCAGTTATACGATATTATCATCTTTAATAGTTGAGACAGCGGTGACAGGTCGGTGGTTCCCCACTCGCAGAGCGACATAACTCAACTAATGGTTAGAGTTTATACCTTACATTAAGACAGCGGTGACAGGTCGGTGGTTCCCCACGCGTAAAGCGACATAACTTGATGCGTATAGATTTTACTCGTTAATAGTTCTTTGAACTCTTTTTATTAATCTACTGATTGCCTTTTCTTAAGATTACTACATTATTCATGCAATAGACATTTATCAGAGATCCCAGATGACTCATACTCCTACTCTGCATGCAACTAGTTCACATTAAATAGTGTAAGAATTAAGGCGAACCATACATCTAAACTAGTTCCTACACAAGCACGTATAATTAAGTCCAATTAATACACCTATACTAATGACTAGAAAGCTCTAATTGCTAGGCATATTAAAGTCCGGTTAAATGTGCTATGGTAAACATAATCGCATACAGTTTCAGTCTAAGCTCTAATCCAGTTGGAAGCATGAACAGCCACAAATCTATAGTTAAGCTAAAAGTCCTAACTAACCGTTCATCTACCAAGGCTAATGTTGCTTAGTTATCGTCATCTTTTGTCTACTTGCAAAGCTTATATTCTCAAAATAGTTTTCAGACACAAGAAAAACTTAAAATTTGCATGAAATAAGTAGTAGAAAACTTGTGATAAATCAAACAATTAGACCAAGGGTTTTTCCTATTCCATCCCCCACACTTAAATTGTACAACGTCCTCGTTGTACTAGACATAGAAACAAAGGGAAATAGGAAAAACACTAAAGATAAAAGGATTAACGAAACTTCCCGGGTCTAAGTTGCATGATAGTTGTTGAAGATGGCATTTGCGGAGCGACTTGAATGATGTTGAATCTTCAAAGACTTGAGTCGTCTCCATTTGATGGCGATCCATTGATGCGTCTCCACCTTCTTTTCTTTTTGGTATTTTCTGATTTTTTGATTTTTTTTTTATTTTTGGGTTTTACTGATTTTTTTGGATTTTTCGCGATCTGGTGTACAGAACGGAGCTGGGAGCGGCGCTGGACTGGTGGTGAGCGGCGCTGGATAGCAGGGAGCGGTGCTGGATCTGCACAGGTGCAGGTCCAGCGGCGCTAGGAGGTGTGGAGCGGCGCTGGGATGCCCAGATGCATTCCCAGCAGCGCTGGAGGTCTCCTAGCGGCGCTTTTGACTCCTGTACGTGTTCCGACGTCTGATTTCTTCAGCGATTTGATGCTCGAACTCCCCCACACTTAGCTTTTGGCCAAGTGCATGGTTTCCTTCAGACTACAAAGCAATATACTCCTGCACACTTCAATCATAATATCAAAACGGAAAATAACAAGCTAAAACATAAAAATAAAAATAAAAACAAAATACGATTGCAATAAGTTACTTGTTTCCTTGATCCATTGAAAGCTTGCATCTGTGAATCTCAAAACATACTCATAAAATAGATCACAAATGATAATATTTAAAACAATCACTCAATTGCAATTAGTCACATATTCCTAAAAATAAAAACAAAATACGATTGCAATAAGTTACTTGTTTCCTTGATCCATTGAAAGCTTGCATCTGTGAATCTCAAAACATACTCATAAAATAGATCACAAATGATAATATTTAAAACAATCACTCAATTGCAATTAGTCACATATTCCTAAAAATAAAAATAAAATACGGCTTGGGTTGCCTCCCAAGAAGCGCTAAGTTTAACGAGTCTTCAGCCGGACTCATTCCCCAAACTTACCATGGCGGGGTCTTAAACGCCCCCACACTTAAAGTGTCGGGCGGTTTACGCGAATAAGGCGAATAATAAGTGAATGTTATCTTAACCATTACCCAACCAATGTAATTCACCTTATCAAAGTTCACTTTTAAGACATTGAAATGATTTGTTTCCTTTACAAAACTCATCTTAAAAATGTATCCTTTCATCCTAACATATACCATTTCAAGAATACCCTTATGACACGGAACCTTCAAGTATTTCATGTTAAGGCTTATATCCGTCCATTCAAAAGGGTCGGGAGCTAAGGGGTCAGGGGCTAGGTCCAAAGACAACAAGTAGTGCATGAAATTACTACTAACCCTAATATTGTCTAACTTAATACAATGATACTTGAATGACAACAAGTTAAAGTAAAAGAGCTCCCTGGATAACCCGGCTCGAGTTGCACATGATGTTGTCCCGTGTCCTCAACTTCAGCTATCATAAGATCCGTATGCCCTTTATCCGGCTCCTTCTTCCGTGCCATTATCTTCTTAAAAAGATTTAGCGGCTTTGGCACTCCTGCAAACAAATCAAAGGAAAGCATTTCAGTTAATAATATATCAAATAGGTTTGAATGCTTACCTGTTTCACGCTCAGTTTGTTGTAGAAAAATGATCTGGATCTGATCGGGCTTCCATTCCGGAGTCAAAACAAACTCAGAACGCGAATCTGTCTGAAACGGGGCTGCCAGCGGCGCTGGCAGGGCTGCCCAGCGGCGCTGGTTGTTGATCTGAAGCCACCAGCGGCGCTGGTGGTCTCCCCAGCGGCGCTGGTTGCTGTCTGGTCCAGGTTCTTGTTCTTCGATCTTCTTCTTGATTTTTAATCCTTCAATCTTCGGGACCTGCCAATTATTCTTAGGTAAAAATGTAAAATCAAGATAGGGTTCAGAAAACTTACCTGAATAAGTGAATATAGGATTCACTTTGGTACGAGTCGGCGGTCTCACGGACTCCCCCACACTTAAAGTGTCGGGAGGTCTAAACTTAAAGAGTGAGAAAACCTCGCCTTTTACATTCAATTCCTCGAAATCAATGACTTGTCGATACTTCACTCCTAACTCCAAAGGTTCCACCCGTTTCTTTTTAAGCATGTTGGCCGAAATATCCAAGCACTCATCGTTGAGGAAAGAAGCAAACACTTCCTCTAGCTTCCTCTTCTTGCTCAATAGACCATCTTGTACTTGAATACCGGGTTGCACTTTCTTATGGTCGACACAATCTTAATTCCCATGGTTGGGGTAGTCACTAACTCTTCATCCCATATGATCTCAAGCTCGTCTTTCCATTCGGCTTCATCCCATACGACTTCACCTTCTTCCTCCAATTCCACATCAACACAGTCACTCTCATTCTCATCACTCGACTCGTGCGGTTCCGGATGTGGTATGTCATGATCGTCCCCGTTCAAATCATCTTGGTCTCCTCGCCTTGGGGTTGAATCTTCTTTCTCCATCTCAACTTCTTCTACATTCGTCTCCTCTTCTTCTTCAAGTGCCTCGTTGTTTGTTGGGGATTCTTCACCCGTTGTCACCAGCGGCGCTGGAAGGGTCACCAGCGGCGCTGGTGGTACCAGCGGCGCTGGTGGTCACCAGCGGCGCTGGTGGTACCAGCGGCGCTGGTGGTACCAGCGGCGCTGGTGGTACCAGCGGCGCTGGTGGTACCAGCGGCGCTGGTGGTACCAGCGGCGCTGGTGGTACCAGCGGCGCTGGTGGTACCAGCGGCGCTGGTGGTACCAGCGGCGCTGGTGGTACCAGCGGCGCTGGTGGTACCAGCGGCGCTGGTGGTACCAGCGGCGCTGGTGGTACCAGCGGCGCTGGTGGTACCAGCGGCGCTGGTGGTACCAGCGGCGCTGGTGGTACCAGCGGCGCTGGTGGTACCAGCGGCGCTGGTGGTACCAGCGGCGCTGGTGGTACCAGCGGCGCTGGTGGTACCAGCGGCGCTGGTGGTACCAGCGGCGCTGGTGGTACCAGCGGCGCTGGTGGTACCAGCGGCGCTGGTGGTACCAGCGGCGCTGGTGGTACCAGCGGCGCTGGTGGTACCAGCGGCGCTGGTGGTACCAGCGGCGCTGGTGGTACCAGCGGCGCTGGTGGTACCAGCGGCGCTGGTGGTACCAGCGGCGCTGGTGGTACCAGCGGCGCTGGTGGTACCAGCGGCGCTGGTGGTACCAGCGGCGCTGGTGGTACCAGCGGCGCTGGTGGTACCAGCGGCGCTGGTGGTACCAGCGGCGCTGGTGGTACCAGCGGCGCTGGTGGTACCAGCGGCGCTGGTGGTACCAGCGGCGCTGGTGGTACCAGCGGCGCTGGTGGTACCAGCGGCGCTGGTGGTACCAGCGGCGCTGGTGGTACCAGCGGCGCTGGTGGTACCAGCGGCGCTGGTGGTACCAGCGGCGCTGGTGGTACCAGCGGCGCTGGTGGTACCAGCGGCGCTGGTGGTACCAGCGGCGCTGGTGGTACCAGCGGCGCTGGTGGTACCAGCGGCGCTGGTGGTACCAGCGGCGCTGGTGGTACCAGCGGCGCTGGTGGTACCAGCGGCGCTGGTGGTACCAGCGGCGCTGGTGGTACCAGCGGCGCTGGTGGTACCAGCGGCGCTGGTGGTACCAGCGGCGCTGGTGGTACCAGCGGCGCTGGTGGTACCAGCGGCGCTGGTGGTACCAGCGGCGCTGGTGGTACCAGCGGCGCTGGTGGTACCAGCGGCGCTGGTGGTACCAGCGGCGCTGGTGGTACCAGCGGCGCTGGTGGTACCAGCGGCGCTGGTGGTACCAGCGGCGCTGGTGGTACCAGCGGCGCTGGTGGTACCAGCGGCGCTGGTGGTACCAGCGGCGCTGGTGGTACCAGCGGCGCTGGTGGTACCAGCGGCGCTGGTGGTACCAGCGGCGCTGGTGGTACCAGCGGCGCTGGTGGTACCAGCGGCGCTGGTGGTACCAGCGGCGCTGGTGGTACCAGCGGCGCTGGTGGTACCAGCGGCGCTGGTGGTACCAGCGGCGCTGGTGGTACCAGCGGCGCTGGTGGTACCAGCGGCGCTGGTGGTACCAGCGGCGCTGGTGGTACCAGCGGCGCTGGTGGTACCAGCGGCGCTGGTGGTACCAGCGGCGCTGGTGGTACCAGCGGCGCTGGTGGTACCAGCGGCGCTGGTGGTACCAGCGGCGCTGGTGGTACCAGCGGCGCTGGTGGTACCAGCGGCGCTGGTGGTACCAGCGGCGCTGGTGGTACCAGCGGCGCTGGTGGTACCAGCGGCGCTGGTGGTACCAGCGGCGCTGGTGGTACCAGCGGCGCTGGTGGTACCAGCGGCGCTGGTGGTACCAGCGGCGCTGGTGGTACCAGCGGCGCTGGTGGTACCAGCGGCGCTGGTGGTACCAGCGGCGCTGGTGGTACCAGCGGCGCTGGTGGTACCAGCGGCGCTGGTGGTACCAGCGGCGCTGGTGGTACCAGCGGCGCTGGTGGTACCAGCGGCGCTGGTGGTACCAGCGGCGCTGGTGGTACCAGCGGCGCTGGTGGTACCAGCGGCGCTGGTGGTACCAGCGGCGCTGGTGGTCACCAGCGGCGCTGGTGGTCACCAGCGGCGCTGGTGGTCCCAGCGACGCTGGGGTCACCAGCGCGCTGGGGTCCCAGCGGCGCTGGATATTCCCAGCGGCGCTGGTGGTTACCAGCGACGCTGGCTCTTCCGTATCAGCGTCTGATTTATCGATTTCTTCAGTTCCTTCTTCATTTGACTCCCGGAAGACCTGCACTTCTCCATTAGTTGACGAAACGATATCCACATCAACAAGCTTCATCTTGTTTGGTTCCGGATGTGGTGCTTCACCTTGATTCAACTCCTCTTGTTTCGGGATTACATGCTCTTGTTCCTCGTCTCGACTCCTTGAAAGATCGTCCCCTCCTTGGTGCTTGAAGTAGCCTTACCTTGATTGATTTTGCATTTACTATCGATTTGGGCTTCGTCGGCACCTTCAAAATGAGCTAAAAATGAACTTTCATACAAATCTGAGCTGCTGTCGGGGCTCCCAGCGGCGCTGGGGTCCCAGGCGCTGGTGGTCACCAGCGGCGCTGGCTGAGGACCTGGTGGTCACCAGCGACGCTGGTGGTCCCAGCGGGCTGGGAGTACCAGCGGCGCTGGTGGTCACCAGCGGCGCTGGCCTGAAGGACCAGCGGCGCTGAAGGCTCCAGACAGTCGTCAGATTTTTCGATTTTTCCTGTTTTGCCTTGCTCTTGCTCCTTTTCGACCGGGACTGCATCAATGGTCGGAGGAAATGCTCTCCACATCAGCTTGATGAATCTTGTTGGGTTCTTCGTCTTGCTTTGGATCTTCCATGAATGAGACCTGTAACTTGTTTTCCAATAGAGAATAACCTTGTTTTGCTGAATTAAAAAGAAAATTACCTCCACTAACAGCATCCAAGATCTTTCGAGTATCATCATCTAATCCTTCGTAATACCAAATAATACCTTCTTCAAGCTGAAAATCTTTTTGAGGGTGACCTTCCATCACCTCTTTTATTCTCTTACAGCCTTCTTCCCAAAGTTTCTCCGTCGATCCAAGTTCCCAAAATGCTTTGATGATCTCCTTCATCCTTTTCCAAGCATCTTCCCACGTTTCACCTTCGTGCTGCACAAATTGCCGAATTGCGATAAATTTAGCTCTACTGCTTCTACGTTTCTCCTCGAATTCATCATCTGATTCATAGTCTTTGAACGCCATGATTTATGCTGAGCCTACAAACCAGACACTAACTATACCCGTGAAAAGCACTAGTTATGGATAAAAATAAAAATACAAAAATGAAAAGACAAAAACTAAAACTAACCTAGACTAATAAAAAAAATATTTTTGGATTTTTTAAATTTTAAAGAAAATGAAAATACTAGCTAAATTAACTAAACCCTAATTTTGACCTAAAAACCTAATTTGACTTTTAACCTAAATGACTTAAACCTAATTACTGAAAGTAACTATTTCGTGCCGAAACACAAAATAGGGTCGAATTACACTACTAAACTAAGAATGCGTCGCGTCCCCGGCAGCGGCGCCAAAAAGCTTGATGGTGTTTTATTTTATGCTTTTAAATTTATAAGTTGTACAAGTAATTATCTGAAAACACACACACTTACGAGCAGAGAACTCGATCAGTGTAGTATAGTCTAAGTGATAAGTTACAGGATCGTTCGCAGGGACGCTTGCACTACCTAATCTAATAATATGTGTAATTCTAGCGGTTGTGGGGTTGTCACGATTTCCTATTAAACTAATTAAAATACTGAAAAGTAAAATAGAAGTCGCAACCGCTTATTCAGCGAGAGGCTTAGTCTGAAAATAGTTTGAAAAAGCAAATAACAGTAATTAAATTAAAATACTTGTTTGGCATCTCCGATCTCATGGTACGACCAAATACTATCCTACCTATTTGCTAGTCTGTTGGAAACTTAATCACGGCTCAGATTCTCATTAGATTCACTTTGCCTAATTACTAGTGCTGTCGCTAAACTCACACTACCCTATAAAAAAATTCTCGTTAGATTCATTGTTTAAGCATTAATGACCTAAAGTTTGTGTTACTAGTTCATCTTTTAGTTACCCGGCTCTTAAGCCATGACCAGATAGTAATTATCTCCGGTGACCACAGTGCTCGTTTCCAAGTCAAAGGATCGCGTCTAACATTGTTAAGCATCATGTTCTATTCATCCTAATTACTATGGTTCTGATCCCTCGGTTACAAGTGAATCACCTTTTACAACTTGTTATAGACCGACTAGTGTTTTCCATCCTAGCATATTAGTCCTAGTGTATGATCATAGACAACCATCGGAATTAAACTAATATATTCAGATATAGAACCGATAATAATATGAAGAACTAGTAAAACATGGATCTACGATAAACAGTAAAACACACTCTAACAGATTCTAACAAATAAAGTAAAACAATAAACATCTACATGATCACATTGATCCAAACAAGTATTCAGCCTACTAGCCTGACATTATTAAAGGAATAACAAAGTCTGAAAAGATGAAAGACATTGTTTACCAACTGAAAGTAAAATAGAAAAGTAGATCTAGGCTGAGGATGAAGATCGGAAGGTGTTAGAAGCTCCAAAACCTTCTGGAAATCTGCAACTACGACCTAGGGTTGAATGTAGGCGGTTAGGGCTGCTGAATCGGCTCTCTCCTAGGGTTTTGAGGGTTAGTTCGACTTAAATAGTGAAATAAGTCGGTTGCTGATCTGGGCCGCCCAGCGGCGCTGACTGGGCTTGCCAGCGGCGCTGGGACTGGGC
The DNA here is from genome assembly GCA_034093135.1 of Erigeron breviscapus. Lineage (NCBI taxonomy): Eukaryota > Viridiplantae > Streptophyta > Magnoliopsida > Asterales > Asteraceae > Erigeron > Erigeron breviscapus. The sequence continues at coordinate 229,065,968 of CM067167.1, read as the reverse complement.
CAGCGGCGCTGGGCTGATGGGAGCGGCGCTTGATGTTGGCCAGCGGCGCTGGCATGGCTGCCAGCGGCGCTGGTAGCTCCTGCTGCAGTTCGTTCTTCTTCGTTCGGCTCCCGAATCACCTCCTTGTGTCTTGTAACTTCATAGGCCTTCATCTTGAGTTACTTGATGTCATTTACCCTCTCTCGCATCTTCCGTGAACCTGCGTAAACATACGACTCATTAAGTACCGATAGTTCTGGAATATTAACTCATTTAGACATAGAAATGAGGCCTTTCGATTGGGGTTTTTATCACAAAATGGATGCTCATCAAGTCTCCTCATCTCAAAGGAAACTACCCCTTGAGGCTGAATCTGCAAGGGAACGTTCCCAAGCTGACTCAGCTTCACCTGCTGCTAAGCCGAATCGCCCATCTGCATCCTCTAAAAAGGGTGCAGGTAAGATAAAAGGGAAAACTGTTACTGCTGCATCCTCCCAAAAGGATGTAGGCATTGAAAGACAGACCTCAGCCCAAGGTCAGACTGAGTCCATAATTATTTCGCCTTCATCACTCTCCAAACAGAGTGGTGAAATCATTAAAGGGACACCCCTGGACTCAACCCAAGTCCATAAAGAGTCGAGTTTTCCACAGTTGCAAAATATTGAGCTTGTGTACAAAAGATCTCCAAGAAAAAGTACACAAGCTGATTCTTCTCTTTTACACTCTGGGTCTGCACAGGCTGCCAATGCTTCACCTAGATCACAAGGTGGAGTACAGGCCTCAAAATTATGTCCCAATGAGGCTGTGGTGCAACAAAACATCACAGAAGAGGGACCATCCAATTCTACCCTTAACATTACACCAACTGCAGTCGTCTCTGCACTTGTGGAAACACAAGGGACTGCCTTTGGTCAAGAGGGCTTGATTCGTCAAGACCTCAATCTGTCTCTTGCAGGTGAGACACCTACCGATGGTCCTCACGATGTTGGTAGTCAAAGACTCATCACCACCACAAGGGGTGATCAGTCACTTGGTTAGTCTGGCACTCATCCATCCTCAAGGGATGTTCTGATGACTGCCAATGCTGAAGCTGAGCAATCTATTCAGCTTCCTGAAGTAGGCAATGTACAGCTTGAATTACATGTGAATTCTCCTCAAGCTGATGCCAGACTGACAACTTCAGCTCTACCTCTTGAGACTCACTCTCATGAGGAAAATCGCCCAACAACTCCTTCAGCTCCACTACTTCTAAATTCACCTCATATACCGACCTTTAGGGCCACCAGTGAGCCCTCTGAAAGGGTTCAAGCTGAAAAGCAAACTGCTGGTCCTCCTATTACGGCCAGATCCATCTTAAAGGATATGGTAGCTAAGCTCACTGAGATGAATAATGCCCAAAAGGCTGACATCACAAAGCTTGGTGAACGTATGGATGTTCTAGAAGGTAAACAGGTATCAATGCAGGATCAACTTCAGGATATTGTGAGCACTCAGTGGATTTTGGCAACCCAACAAGATGAAATAATGTTTGATATGGCTGAAATGATGTAGATGGGTGCCAGGCTGAGTGGCACAATCAAAGGTTGGAGTCAAGGAATGAGGGAGACAAATCTGGAAAATAGAAGGTATTTAGACCTTCTTGCCACCTCCCAAGATAAAATGAAGCAGTCAATGCGAATCCGTTTTAAGGCAAACAGAGTCAGACTCAATATGAGAAACAGAACGGTTCGCAAAGACATAAAAAATCTGAAGACTCAACTTGAAGAAGTTGTGAATGTACCTTCCAAAGTGGAGGAGTCTGAGAATGAGCTAAGGAACAAAGTTGCAGCAATCAGCTCAACAGTTGATGAGCTCAAGACTTCAAGCTCATCTCACACTACTAAATTGACTGAGCTTGAAAATTATTTGAAGAATGACCTTACTCAGCTCATAAAGTCAATCAGCTCCAGTTCCTCTGCTCCCATTGATGATGACAAAAAGGGGGAGAAGGAAGTAGAAGGGGAGAAAGTAGATGGTGAAGATGCTGCTGCCACAATGGAAGTTGATTCTGAGGTAAATGAAGAAGAAGTTGAAGCTGTTGTGGCTATAATGAACATTGGAGCTGATCAATCTGAAACTCAAGCTGAAATTCAAATTCAGACTGAGCCAGCTTCAACACAAGAAGAAGAAGTAGTTGTGGAGGAATCTGGTGATGATGAAGAAGAAGGATCTGATACAAAAGTTGTCTCAAGCTGATGCAGACCTTATTGAATTCGAAGATGATGAATCCTCCTCTGATGACAGTGACAAGATTCCCATTGGAACTTATTTTACAGAGAGGAGAGGATCTGGATCAGCCTCAGCTTTTATTCAACCATTGGAAGATCAAGCTGACCAAGACACTCAGACTGGAGGCACACAGACTGAAGAAACTTCAAGGCAAAGAAGTCAGCTTGAGATTGAAGAAGAAGCTGTTAGAAAGAATCAAGCTGAGCTGAAGAGAAGACAAATTGCCAAAGATGCCAGATTGGCAAGGAAACTGATCCTTGAAGAAAAAGAAAGAGAAAGACTCATAAGGATTCAGGATCAGTACAATGAAGAAGAAAAGAGGCAAAGAATAAGAGAAGAAGAGGAGAAAACACAAAAGGCTCTCCAACAATTAGAAGAAGAACACCTTGATGACTCTCCAAAGAAGAAGCAGTCAGCTCAAGAAAAGAAGAAGCCAGTAGTCATCTCCAGAAAGCAATCATTGTCTGAAAAAGAAAAACTGGAGAGATTTAAGCTGACTAGGGCTATTCAAGAAGAGATTGTTGGGGTCAAGCTCACAAAGGCCAAAACAAGTAAATACCCCAGAATCCACTTGAGAAGAGAAGGTGATTCAGCTGCAAGTGAAGTGTTGGAGATTTCTGAGCTGTTTACTCTTGGATATGCTGAATGTGTGGAGCTGTATAATCTTTTATTGCTAAACAAACCAAGCAATTATGGAGTGGTGGCTGGTGATCTGTCCAGAAGATTTGACAAAATGAGAAACTATAATATTGACACTTCTGGACTACCACAACCATTTGCTCCTGAAGATCATTCTGAAGCTGATGAAGATGAGACTGTGCCTGGTCTCAAAAGAATAAAGAAGAAGAAAGTAACCATTGAAGACTTATTCAAAAGAAGACAATTGCACATGAAAATTCAAAAGTCTGGATATGGTGAAAAGATGGATAAGCTTAATTTCAGTTTGCCTCCTGAAATTGCAAATCCAATGGAAGGCCAAATCATTGAAACTCCTGAACTGGGCATGATAATCAGAACTCATAGAGAAGAAGTTGGGCTACAAAGAGCTTCTGAGCTAACAATGGTTCCAAATGTACATCTATATGCTCTCATGCTGGTCTGCAATCAAGTTGGTGACAGCCAAAGCAGATTTCATCAAGCCTTAATGATTGAAGGTTCAAGAAGGGGGTATGATTTGAATAAGCCTACTCCAGATCACATAAAGGAAGAGTATTATGTAACAAAAGTTTGTAAATACTCTATGTTATGCTTTAATGTACAATTTATTTTCTAGTAAATAGAGTTAAAGTTATCTTTTTCATTCAGTGTTGTAAGTATATATTGTATTAGTTGAAAAAGATCAAAAGAACCCAAGGAAAAGATTGAAAAGGGTCAAATGCATAATGTTATCAACTTGATAACCCTTTCAATCTGTTTAAGTATTTCCAGTCTGATCAGAAGAAGCTGCAAAGGTTTTGTCATCATCAAATAGGGGGATATTGTTGGAGTCAAGTCACTCATACATTACAAGAAAGATTTGAAGATGACAAACAACTCAAGAAATACTTAAGTCCTTGGTTCTGGAGCTGAGTCAGCTTGAATAATTTCAAGCTGAGTCAGCCTGAACATCTTCACTAGAAGATGGTATCTCTCAAGCTGCATCAAAAGAATAACAAGCACTTGGTCTAAATCAAAGATGAAGAACAAGGATAGAAGACCAAGCTGATGGGTGGAAGTCAGCTTGGATCTTACAGTCAGCTTGGAAGGTACATGTTCAGCCTGGAGTCTTGCAAGTGCTCCAGAGTTGTTATAACTGATACGTCCCACGGTGTATCAATATACCAAAGTATATTGAACACAGAACAGTTGTAGAGGAGGGTGAATACAACTTTTCACAATCTTTACAAACTTTTTAACACAAAACATTTTAAGATTCAGACAATGAATATTAAGCAAGTAAGTAAAGTGCAGGAATCATTAAAACAATAAAGCAGTAAAGAAATAAAAACATTCTTGAACACAGATTGTTATTTTCAAATGTAATCCTTTATTAAGAAATAATCTATAAAAAGAATTACAGGGTTGTTGCGGAATAAAGATAGCCTATAGATATCTAAACAACCCTATGAAATGACAAACAACAATCAATAAGTTTCAGCTCAAGAGAATCAGCCCAAGCTGATCTCGTACAGACTAAGCTGTGTATAAGAGCAGAGAAACTTGTGTGAAGAATGATTCTCAGGAAATGCCACTCATATGCAATCCATGAATGAGGCTTTTATAGGCACAAGCGCTCATTCATTAGGTGTCCGTTGCAGCTACGTGTTCTTCAATCAGTGGTTGATGAAGGAATAATCAATCGTGCCTTTCATGGTACTTGTGGTCCCCCACGTACTGACGCACATTCTTTATCTACCAATAGGAGTATGGACACGCATATGTAAAACAACCACCAACCTGGATCCTAGGATTCTTCCTAGTCACGTCATTTGTCCTTATCTTCAATCCAGGTTGTTATCTTTACTTGATTTTCAGACACAGATTGGGCCGTTTGTCAAGGCACCCGTCTGCCTAAGTATTTCCAAGCTGACTGCTAATCCCAAGCTGTCTTCCACTAACAACTTGGTCTTCTATCTTCAATCCTCCTCTTCGACTTGGACTGAATGCTAATACATTGTTGATGCAGCTTGAATAACACTTGCTTCCATAAGATATTACAATTACAAGTATAAAGCATGATCTGGGTCAGAGACAAATCGTAAGTTGTGTCAGCTTAGTCTGACCCAGATCAGTTTACAAGAACCAAAGATTACTAAGTGTTTATATGTCAGATTTGTCATCATTAAATTTACAATTAACATTGAGACTCAACAATCTCCCCCTATTTGATGATGACAAAACCCAACTACACTTCTAACTATCAGCTTACAAAGAATCAAATGAAAATATGACTAACAGCTTATGACCCTTTGAATCTTTTGGGTTCTTTTTAATCTGATATGAAATTTTAACCAAGAAACTAGATTTGTACAACTGCCTTTGCATATATAGAGAATAAATCAAAGATATTACATGTTACATCACTATTCTCCAAGCATTTCAATAGCTTCTTGCTTAACCTCAAATGATGGAGCAATTCTCACATCTAATTGCCTATCTAACCCTTCATCTATAAGGAACTGCTCATACCCATTACCTTTTTCACTAAAGTTTCTGCAGAATCTGTACAAGGTAAATAGGTGCATAGATGGTACCTGTTTTAGTTCAGCAGTCCTTTGAAACACCAAATTCCCTCTAGCATCTACAAAGTACATCCCATGTTCAGGTTCAGTAATGAACTTCCCACATCTTGCATCTTTGACACCAGTAGGTAGATACAGATTAAGATTATCAAGAATCTTGTCAATTGCACCAGAAGATAATTGTGCTAGCAACTCTGTAGGAGACAAGTTTTGGAGAAAAACTGAATGATCACCTCCAGGAGCATCAATCCTTTCATACCTTCTTCTTTTCTTCTTTAGTGGCTCAGCTAACTCATCTTCATAATCCATATCATATGCAATTGGTCTTGGAAGGCCAGAGATATCAATCTTGTACTTCACCACAGCAGCTAACTTCTTCTCAATGGCTTCCAAGACTGTCTCTTTGTGAACTCCAGACATACCAGTAATGATGTTATGTAGTTCCACCCACTCTGTGTATCCTAGATCAAGCAGTTTGTCAAGATCATGGGTTTCCCAGTTGGTTTCATAGCCTCTCCTTGTAAACCTCATGCTGGGAATGTTCTTTCCTTTTCGCCTTTTCAGTAGAACCTGGAGGATTGGTTCTGGATGCCTTCTATAATGAATCTTTTCAGTAACTTGTCTTTTCTCCAAGGCATCAAACCAATTATGGGCTTTCACACTTTCTTTCACATCTTTAATCTTCTGTGATGGTTTAGAATGAACCACCACTTTCTTCTTTCCTTTTCCTTTGCTCACAACTTTCTTTTTAGAACCAATGGCTGCAAGATCTTCTTCATCTTCCTTATTCAATTGTTCTTGAACAGCCTTGGCAATTTCAGAATCAGACTTAGTTGCAGCAATTCTTTCTCTTTCTAGTCTGTCCTCCTTAATCATTTTATATGCCATCTCAACTGTTACCCCAAGCTGTGGAGCAGTTTCAGTTGCAATCTCCCAATCTTTTTCCTTTTCAGTTAAGATCTTCACACCACTTGACCCAGCTTCTGTTGTTCTTTTCTTGATCATAAACTGGGACAGAGTGGCTGTGTCTTCACTAGATGAAGATTCATCAATTTGTACTTTGGGAGCTGGGTCAGCTTGAGTTGGCACAGCTTGCATAGGAACAGCTTGGGAGGACTTTCTTTTCTTTTCAACTTTCTCTTTTTCAACACCAACTTCCTTCCTTATATCTCCTATTACAGCATTAACAGTCTCCCCCTTGGTTGTATCACTCTCCTTTTCAATTTCTTCATTCAATTTTCCAACAGTTTCACCACCAGACTCAGATTCTGGTCTTTTTATCTCTTCCACATCTTCCTTCTCACTTTCCACCCTAGAACTATGCACAAATAATCTTCTATCATTTTGTGCCTCCTCAGCTCTGGCCTTATCTTGTCTTTCTTTCAATCTTTCAAGGTATTCTTCAATGTCCTTGTCAACCTGAGCTTGTTGTCTTTCTCTTTCTAGCTCTATTTCAGCTTCACTCATTGCACTCCTTTTTCTTTTAGTAGCATTCTTCTCCCCCTTTTTGTCATCATCAGCAGGGAAAGAGCTCACTGGAGTGGCAAAGAGGCCTTTGAGTTCTTGGTTGATCAAGTCAATCTTTATATTAGTCAGACAGCAGGCTCTTCTTAGCTCAACATAATCCTCATGGAGGAGTTTAATCTTTGATTTAACACCCTTAGAAGCTTCAATCAGATCATTCTTGAAGTCAGCTTGTGACTTGTTTGAAGATCGAAGTCTAAAAAAAAAAAAAAAAAAAAAAAAAAAAAAAAAAAAAAAAAAAAAAAAAAAAAAAAAAAAAAAAAAAAAAAAAAAAAAAAAAAAAAAAAAAAAAAAAAAAAAAAAAAAAAAAAAAAAAAAAAAAAAAAAAAAAAAAAAAAAAAAAAAAAAAAAAAAAAAAAAAAAAAAAAAAAAAAAAAAAAAAAAAAAAAAAAAAAAAAAAAAAAAAAAAAAAAAAAAAAAAAAAAAAAAAAAAAAAAAAAAAAAAAAAAAAAAAAAAAAAAAAAAAAAAAAAAAAAAAAAAAAAAAAAAAAAAAAAAAAAAAAAAAAAAAAAAAAAAAAAAAAAAAAAAAAAAAAAAAAAAAAAAAAAAAAAAAAAAAAAAAAAAAAAAAAAAAAAAAAAAAAAAAAAAAAAAAAAAAAAAAAAAAAAAAAAAAAAAAAAAAAAAAAAAAAAAAAAAAAAAAAAAAAAAAAAAAAAAAAAAAAAAAAAAAAAAAAAAAAAAAAAAAAAAAAAAAAAAAAAAAAAAAAAAAAAAAAAAAAAAAAAAAAAAAAAAAAAAAAAAAAAAAAAAAAAAAAAAAAAAAAAAAAAAAAAAAAAAAAAAAAAAAAAAAAAAAAAAAAAAAAAAAAAAAAAAAAAAAAAAAAAAAAAAAAAAAAAAAAAAAAAAAAAAAAAAAAAAAAAAAAAAAAAAAAAAAAAAAAAAAAAAAAAAAAAAAAAAAAAAAAAAAAAAAAAAAAAAAAAAAAAAAAAAAAAAAAAAAAAAAAAAAAAAAAAAAAAAAAAAAAAAAAAAAAAAAAAAAAAAAAAAAAAAAAAAAAAAAAAAAAAAAAAAAAAAAAAAAAAAAAAAAAAAAAAAAAAAAAAAAAAAAAAAAAAAAAAAAAAAAAAAAAAAAAAAAAAAAAAAAAAAAAAAAAAAAAAAAAAAAAAAAAAAAAAAAAAAAAAAAAAAAAAAAAAAAAAAAAAAAAAAAAAAAAAAAAAAAAAAAAAAAAAAAAAAAAAAAAAAAAAAAAAAAAAAAAAAAAAAAAAAAAAAAAAAAAAAAAAAAAAAAAAAAAAAAAAAAAAAAAAAAAAAAAAAAAAAAAAAAAAAAAAAAAAAAAAAAAAAAAAAAAAAAAAAAAAAAAAAAAAAAAAAAAAAAAAAAAAAAAAAAAAAAAAAAAAAAAAAAAAAAAAAAAAAAAAAAAAAAAAAAAAAAAAAAAAAAAAAAAAAAAAAAAAAAAAAAAAAAAAAAAAAAAAAAAAAAAAAAAAAAAAAAAAAAAAAAAAAAAAAAAAAAAAAAAAAAAAAAAAAAAAAAAAAAAAAAAATAAGTTAAGTGGTAAAAATAAGAAAAAAAAAAAAAAAAAAAAAAAAAAAAAAAAAAAAAAAAAAAAAAAAAAAAAAAACCACATCTGAAAATGAGATAGTGGCAGCTTGGGAAGAACTTGCAGTTGGCTTAAAAGCCACTGACTCTGGAAAGAGCAGCCTGCAATCCTTAACATCAGGGTCATTGGGCATATTTAGAAGGGGGTGGAGGTTTAAGGAGTTTTGGAACATTTGCTCATGAGAGTGAGTCTCATGAGTGGATCTGTCAGAATTGATGATGAGTTGGTCAGCCTGAGAAAGATTAACGTTTAGTTCAGGCTGAGGGCCAGTGGGAATGTGTTGATCTAGATTTTGATCAACTCCTCCACTAGCATCTTCCATCAGAGCATCCCTTGAGGATGGATGGGCAAACTCATCATCGAATGAAGAATCACTTCCAGAGATAGTGATCATATTCTCATTGACATCGAGAGGACCATCAATGGTTCCCTTTACTGCACAAGGGGCTAACATGACTGCCTTAAAGACAGCCAAGTAACCTGCAGAATCCCTCTGTCCAAGGACAGATGCAGACACAGACTCTGCAGGTGTAATGTTTTGTGTAATTGATTACCCTTCAACAGAGGTGTGTTGTTGCACCAAAGTATCCTTAGGGAGAATTGAGGCCTGTACCCCTCCTTGTGACATAGAAGGGGCATTGGCAGCCTGTGCAGACTCAGAGTGTAAGATAGAAGGAGTCTGATCAGCTTGGGGAGGAGAAGCAGTGTCACCAATGCGTTCGATACTTCTCTCTTTAGGCTGACCATCCTCAGAAATGATGTGCATTGACTCTGACTCACTTTGGATCTGGGCTAGATCCCCTGTTACCCCTTTAATGATATCATCAACCTTTTGGGAGGCTGATGATGGTGAATTCGGTTTAGACACAGTATGACCTTGGGATGAGGTCTTTCTTTCAATACCTTCACCCTGTTTGGAGGGTTGGGTAGCAGTAAGTGTTCCCTTTAACTCGTCTACACTCTTTTGGGAGAGTGCAGATGGGTGTGGTGTTTTCGGCTTGTCAGCTTGGGTGACAGGGACAGCTTTGGAACGTTCCTTAGCTTTCCCTGCACCTTGGGGGATCTCAAGATTGGATGAAGCATTATCAACCCCAAAAGCTGACACAGATTTCTTATTCGATCTTTTCTTTTTGGCCTTAAGAGGTACTAAGTCCTCAACAAGGGGTCTTTTAGAATCGGATTTTGAGCGAATGGAAGAAGGTGTGGCTAGGGAGGCTGATGTTTTGGCCAACCCTTCACCCTCTTTTGTAGGAGTAGAATTTTGAATAGATTCAGAAGAGTTTGAGGGTTCAGAAGCATGTGTATCTGGGTCCCCCTGATTAGCAGATTGAGTGTCAGACCCAGATCGCGTCGAAGAAGGGACAGCTTCCCTAAGTGCTTCTTGTTCCTCTTCTCTTTTCCTGCAAAAATAAAGGTAGATCTGCATTGCTCGGGTCAGACCCTACACAGATACCTTTGGACTATTGAAGATGTTGTTATTGATAGACTTGCATTCCACAGTCTGACCAGTTGCCAGACTGTAATCATTGTCAAGAATAGCTTCAATGATAAGAGCAAGAATCCTACCATAAGGTATGGTAAGACTCTTCTTATGAACGCGATCAACAAGGTCCTTAAAGATTAAAGCAGCAAACTCTATTCTGGTCATGGTGACCATTGCATGAAAAATTTGCAATTCTAAGACATTAGGCTGATCAAAGCTGCCTGCCTTTACTTGTAAGGTTTTTGAAATTGTGCTCAATAAGTAGTTCCAAATACCAGTTAAATGTTTCATTTTAACCACTGAAGCCAATGGACCAGTATATCCAACTTCTTGTAAAACATTTTTGGCTTCAGTATGAGACACAACAACATCATATTCATCATCAGGCATATATGACAGCTTAAAAGCAGACCTAAGCCTCTCGTAAGAAATATATACCTTTTTCTTACCATTGAGGATTGAGCCATAGATTGCAGCATCTCCTTTCTTATTCTGTTTGACAACACAGCTCGCCCAAAATTCACACAAAAGATCTTGAAACACCCAGTCTGGCTTCTCAATCATCACCTTGCCGAATGGATGATGCCATAAGAAAGCCACAATCTCATCGTATCCTTTAGCCCATGAAGGAGGATGAATATTAGCATAAACCAGACTGCCAATCTTGATTTTACCAGTATCAAGATCAGCCGGAACCACTACTACCTTATCTCCCACCACATAAGGTGAAAGCTTGTTGGCGCTTATCGGAGCTGGGTATCGACTTTCAGGTTCAGAACTAGATTGAGAATCATTAGAATGAATAGAAACAGATGATGATGCCATAAGAAACCACAATCTCATCGTATCCTTTAGCCCATGAAGGAGGATGAATATTGGCATAAACCAGACTGCCAATCTTGATTTTACCAGTATCAAGATCAGCCGGAACCACTACTACCTTATCTCCCACCACATAAGGTGAAAGCTTGTTGGCGCTTATCGGAGCTGGGTATCGACTTTCAGGTTCAGAACTAGATTGAGAATCATTAGAATGAATAGAAACAGATGATGATGCCATAAGAAAGCCACAATCTCATCGTATCCTTTAGCCCATGAAGGAGGATGAATATTGGCATAAACCAGACTGCCAATCTTGATTTTACCAGTATCAAGATCAGCCGGAACCACTACTACCTTATCTCCCACCACATAAGGTGAAAGCTTGTTGGCGCTTATCGGAGCTGGGTATCGACTTTCAGGTTCAGAACTAGATTGAGAATCATTAGAATGAATAGAAACAGATGATGATGCCATTTTGAAAACAAATTTTAGAAGAAATTAAAATTAATAAAACAGTAATCAGATTAGAGAGAAAAATTGATTTTAAGAAAATATGAACAAGTGATTTGGGATTTAGGTTAAATGAAAGTTATATACAAAACCCAAAATATCTTATTTGAAAAAGTTGGAGAGAGAAAGTTTTTGATTGGAGGATCAACAAGTAGTGGTGGTACTTTTTCAGTAACCGGCTGTTACCACTACACGTGTCACACTCCAATAGGATCAGCAAGTAAACTAAATTAAAATAATGAAAGTAATAAAACGCACTGAGATATTTAATAACAAAAATAACTACGAAGCTGGGTCAGACTCAGCTTACCCTCTTTCACTTGACATGCACCAAGTATGAAAGGGTAGTCTGGGTCTGACACAGCTTACCCTCAAAATTTTAGTATAACTCTAAGGGGTCAGATTTGCTATTACTTAGCTCACTACATTTTACAAATTAAGCATACCTAGCTTACTTATGAGGTAGTTGAACCTTGATTCATCCAATGGCTTTGTGAACAAGTCAGCAAGTTGATTGTCTGTTGGAATGAAGTGGAGTTCAACATCTTCTTTCATTACATGATCCCTGATGAAATGATATCTTATATCAATGTGCTTGGTCCTTGAATGAAGCACAGGATTGTTTGAAATTGCTATGGCACTGGTACTGTCACAAAAGATTGGAGTTTTTGTTGCAGTGACACCATAGTCTTGAAGCTGATATTGCAGAGAGCAACAACTTCCTGCAGCAACATATTCAGCTTCTGCAGTGGAGATAGAAACTGAATGCTGCTTCTTGCTGGACCAGCTTACAAGTCTATTGCCAAGCAATTGATAAGCTCCTGAAGTACTTTTTCTGTCAATCTTACAGCCTGCAAAGTCAGAATCTGAATAGCCAATTAGATCAAACCCTGAGTCTTTGGGATACCAAAGACCCAGATTGGGACTACCTTTAAGGTATCTAAAGATTCTTTTCACAGCCTTAAGATGAGATTCCTTAGGACTAGCTTGATATCTTGCACAAAGACATGTAGCAAACATAATATCTGGTCTACTAGCAGTCAAGTAAAGTAATGATCCTATCATACCCCTATAAGCTGTGATGTCAACAGATTTGCCATTTTATCTTCATCCAGCTTATCACCAGTTCCCATAGGAGTTTTCATAGGTGAGCAATCACTAAAACCAAATTTGTTTAAGAGATCTTTAACATACTTTCCTTGGTTTATGAAATTCCATTTTTAGTCTGTTTAACTTGTAAACCCAGAAAATAGTTTAGTTCTCCCATCATGCTCATTTCATACTTTTTAGACATTAATTCAGAAAACTTTTTACAAAGTCTTTCACTGCTAGACCCAAATATTATATCATCTACATAGATTTGTACAAGCAGAATATCACCATTATACTTTCTCACAAACAAAGTTTTGTCAACATTACCTCTTTTGAATTTATTAGCCAATAAGAATTTAGACAAAGTATCATACCATGCCCTTGGAGCTTGCTTCAACCCATAGAGAGCCTTGTCAAGCTTGAACACATGGTTAGGAAACTTTGAATTTTCAAAACCAGGAGGCTGTTCAACATAGACTTCTTCTTCCAATTTTCCATTAAGAAATGCACTCTTCATATCCATTTGATAGACTTTGAAACCCTTGTGAGCAGAGAAGGCCAAGAACATTCTGATTGCCTCTAATCTTGCCACTGGGGCAAAAGTCTCATCATAATCAATTCCATCCTCTTGTCTGTAACCAAGAGCTACCAATCTTGCTTTGTTTCTGGTCACAACTCCCTTTCATCCATTTTGTTTCTGTAGACCCACTTGGTTCCAATCACAGTCTTGTGATGAGGTCTTGGAACAAGTTCCCAAACCTTGTTTCTTTCAAACTGTGTTAGCTCATCTTGCATTGCATTAACCCAAGAGGGATCTTCCAGAGCTTCATCAACCTCAGTTGGTTCCATCTTGCTTACAAAATTGACAAACATGCAGAAATTTCCTGTTGCCTTTCTTCTTGTTTTCACACCAGAGAGTGGATCACCAATGATTTGGTTGATTGGATGACTCTTTGTCCATCTAGTAACTGGGACAATGGATTGATTCAGATTAGATGGTTCAGCATGATCAGCTTGAGGAAGAGGCTGATCAGCTTGGACAGAAATGGAGGAGTCTGAACCAGTTGGAGAGTCATTTAATGGATTATGAACAATAACTTCAGTAGGAGTAGGATCAGCTTGTGCATCTTGCACAAGACATGTAGCAAACATAATATCTGGTCTACTAGCAGTCAAGTAAAGTAATGATCCTATCATACCCCTATAAGCTGTGATGTCAACAGATTTGCCATTTTATCTTCATCCAGCTTATCACCAGTTCCCATAGGAGTTTTCATAGGTGAGCAATCACTAAAACCAAATTTGTTTAAGAGATCTTTAACATACTTTCCTTGGTTTATGAAAATTCCATTTTTAGTCTGTTTAACTTGTAAACCCAGAAAATAGTTTAGTTCTCCCATCATGCTCATTTCATACTTTTTAGACATTAATTCAGAAAACTTTTTACAAAGTCTTTCACTGCTAGACCCAAATATTATATCATCTACATAGATTTGTACAAGCAGAATATCACCATTATACTTTCTCACAAACAAAGTTTTGTCAACATTACCTCTTTTGAATTTATTAGCCAATAAGAATTTAGACAAAGTATCATACCATGCCCTTGGAGCTTGCTTCAACCCATAGAGAGCCTTGTCAAGCTTGAACACATGGTTAGGAAACTTTGAATTTTCAAAACCAGGAGGCTGTTCAACATAGACTTCTTCTTCCAATTTTCCATTAAGAAATGCACTCTTCATATCCATTTGATAGACTTTGAAACCCTTGTGAGCAGAGAAGGCCAAGAACATTCTGATTGCCTCTAATCTTGCCACTGGGGCAAAAGTCTCATCATAATCAATTCCATCCTCTTGTCTGTAACCAAGAGCTACCAATCTTGCTTTGTTTCTGGTCACAACTCCCTTTCATCCATTTTGTTTCTGTAGACCCACTTGGTTCCAATCACAGTCTTGTGATGAGGTCTTGGAACAAGTTCCCAAACCTTGTTTCTTTCAAACTGTGTTAGCTCATCTTGAGACTTGACATTGTTTTGAGCCATCATGGATCTGGCAGCTTCAATAAGAGTTCTGTTTCTTCTTTCTGCAACACCATTTTGTTGAGGAGTTCTGGCAGCTGAGTAGACTTGTGAAATTCCCTTTTCACTGCAGAATGAATTAAGAGTGATATTCTTAAATTCAGTACCATTATCACTCCTTAATTGCCTAACAGGTCTTTTGTAGAGAATTTCAGCTTGCTTGATGAAATGAATAATGCTGTCAGCAGCTTCACTCTTGTGTCTTAGAAAGAAAACCCAGGTGTATCTTGAATACTCATCAACAATTACCAACGAGTACCTCATTCCAGTGAATGATGGAGTACTGATTGGTCCAAATAAGTCCATATGAAGCAGATCCAAACAATTATCAATGGTTGAGCATGTTTTAGACTTAAAAGTAGCTTTATGTTGCTTGCCTTTCTCACAAGCACCACACAGCTTGTCCTTATCATAATTGATCACTGGAAGACCAGACACCAACTCTTTCTTACACAACTTGTTGATGTCTTTGAAGTTCATATGAGACAGCCTTTTATGCCACAACCAATTCAGCTCATCTTGAGACTTTGACATGAAACAGACTTCTCTTGTGATAGTTGGATTTCTCATGTCAAAAGAATACAAAGACTCATCCCTCTTTGCAATAAGAACCACATTGCCTTCCAAATCAAGAACAATTCCTTTATCAGACCTGAATCTCACTTCATAACCAGCATCACACAACTAACTCACACTGATCAGATTGTGCTTCAAACCATTAACATATGAGACTCTTCTAAAAGTAAGAGGACCATTTGAAAGTACACCAAACCTTCAGTCTTTCCTTGAGACTCATCTCCAAAAGTAACATTAGGACCAGCGCGAATCCTAAAGCTACATAGCAGGGACTTACATCCGGTCATATGCTTGGAACATCCACTGTCCAAGTGCCAGGTGTTATTGTCAAGACCTCCCTGCATTTATGATAAGAGATTAGTTCATTTTGGGAACCCATCCAAGGATGGGTTCACCAGAGCTGACCTTCTGGTCTGACTCAGATTGGGTGACTAAACACAGACTCTTATCACATTTTGAAACCCATTGTTGCTTGGTCTGTCCTTTACCAGATTCAAAGTTCTTTCTAGCAACATTCAAGGTTTCCTTCTTAACAAAACCTTTGCCTATTCCAGCTTTCTTACATTCAGCTCTCAATTTTCTTTGATCAACAATTTTTGGATCAGACACCTTCTCAAGAAAATTGGTTTTCATTGACACCTTATCAGTTTTGGACTCAACATATTTTAAAATCAACTTGTCAGAGTCAGACTTGGTGTTACTTGAAATAGACTCAGATTTTGCTTGTGACTCATTTCCTAAAGAACCAGACTTCTTACTCTTTAAAAGCTTAATTTTCTCTTTAGGAACACTGTGATCTCTATCCTTTCTTTTATTTCTCTTTGAACTATTCTTGTTTGTTTTAATCTTTGAATCTGACACAGATTGGGTGATGGTCAGCTTGGACAGGTCAAGACTTTCTTCAGGTTTTAACTCAACAACCTGATCAGCTTCAGACACAGCTTCAGCAATGGTCTGACCCATAGTTTCAGGATCTTTAAACCCAATACCAGATTTCTGAACCAACTTAATTGGTTTAGAAATAGTCTCTTTGGTTTGGACTTTGGGTGGTGAAGGAGGCTGATAACAGGGCTCCATAGCACATACTTCAGCAATGGCTATGGCCCTATCATAATCACCATCAAAGATAACTTGGATCTGATGAGGTATTTGTTCATTCACACATTTAGCAACTCTTTTAGAGCTTATACACCATGTTTCAGTAATCTGCTTAACCTTTAAAAACTTTTCTTCTGCAGTTTTAGCTTCTTTAATCAAAATGGAGTTTAATTGCTTTTGAGCTTTAACTTCAGATTCTAGTTTTTCAATGGTGTGACTCTTAGAGCTGTTATCAAGTTTCAAAAGATGTATTTCCTTTTTGAGTTCTTGATTAAAATGTTTTTGCAGTAAAACCTCATCACCAAGTTTGTTCAGTCTGGACAGCTTCTCATTATCAGACAGATTGGAAAAAGAAGTTACCTCAGGTGGAGCAGTCTGACTGGTGGATGCCTGGTGAGCTGACTCATATTGCTGTTGTATTTTTACCAGATCTTCAGCAAATCTTTGAGTAGCTTCTTTAGCCATGAAACACTTGGCATCTTTGTACAGCTCATCATCAGATGATGTGGCACTTTCAGCCCAGTCTTTGGCCACCAGACTCTTCTCACTTTTGTTCACCTTCTTAGTCAGCTCAGCTACTTGTGCTTTCAAGGCTTTGTACTTAGTTTTGAGCTTAGAGTATTTTTCACCTCTTCCGCCTTTGGCTGGCACAGCTTGGGCAGTTTCTTTGGATCTGCAATCTCCAGCCATATGTCCAGTCTTGCCACACTTGTAACAAGTGACCTTGGACATATCAAATGGATTATTGGCTTTATCAGCTTGGCCACCTCTTCCTTTTCCTTTAAACTTGTTAAAGGATCTCCTTCTGATCCTTTCAGCTAACATAGCTACTTCATTAGCTAGTTCATCACCATCAGATTCTTCACACTCAGATTCAGCACAAACAGAGTTAGGATTTGACATCACAGGAATATCATCATTAATACAAGGAATGATCTCATTACTAATTGAACTAGGGTGTTCAGTCATAGAAGCAACAAGTGCAGCAGCAGGCTGACTATAAGAATCACCCATAGCAATTAGTTTTTCAGCCTCTGAACATTCTTGGTTATGAAGCAAACCAAAAAGTCCAGGGAGATCAAGATCATGATAAACAGAACTTAATTTAACAGAAGAAATATAATTGTTCCATTTAGGTGGTAATGAATCAAGAAATTTGCTCTTTAAAACCTCATTTTTCTTATTAATTCCAACAGCAGCTAAATCATTTACCAAAGCATTAAAGCGGGTATGAGTGTCAGTCAAGGATTCATTTCTCAAAGAGAAAAATCTCTCATACCTCCTGGTCAATGTAGTAATTGTGGATTCCATGGAGGTAGAACAACCCTCAAACATAACAGTCAAAGTACCCCACATTTTCTTTGCTGTTGAACACATTTTAATTGAATGTAAAGGTCTTTGGGCACAGCTTGGACAATGAAATTTCTAGCCTTCACATCCAAGTTTGCCAACCTCCTATCCTCATCCCCCCAATCTGCCTTGTCCTTAACAATAGATTAGACTGTGGCAGGAATGGTTGGTTGACCTTCCCTGACCACAGCTTCTACCACAATGGTTTGTGTAGGAACATAAGGACCATCCGTAAGGATGTCAGGCATATTGTTATCGATGGATTCAAGGAACAAAGACATTCTACCTTTCCACCCACTGAAATCATCTTTGTCAAACATGGGTGGTCGGGTTGAAGAACCATTATCAATATAAGATGACATTACGCTTTACTATAAATTAAAATATGCAAGGATCAAGTCAAGTTAATTCTCAACCACCTCTCTGATACCAATTGATACGTCCCACGGTGTATCAATATACCAAAGTATATTGAACACAGAACAGTTATAGAGGGGGGTGAATACAACTTTTCACAATCTTTACAAACTTTTTAACACAAAACGTTTTAAGATTCAGACAATGAATATTAAGCAAGTAAGTAAAGTGCAGGAATCATTAAAACAGTAAAGCAGTAAAGAAATAAAAATATTCTTGAACACAAATTGTTATTTTCAAATGTAATCCTTTATTAAGAAATAATCTATACAAAGAATTACAGGGTTGTTGCGGAATAAAGATAGCCTATAGATATCTAAACAACCCTATGAAATGACAAACAACAATCAATAAGTTTCAGCTCAAGAGAATCAGCCCAAGCTGATCTCGTACAGACTAAGCTGTGTATAAGAGCAGAGAAACTTGTGTGAAGAATGATTCTCAGGAAATGTCACTCATATGCAATCCATGAATGAGGCTTTTATAGGCACAAGCGCTCATTCATTAGGTGTTCGTTGCAGCTACGTGTTCTTCAATCAGTGGTTGATGAAGGAATAATCAATCGTGCCTTTCATGGTACTTGTGGTCCCCCACGTACTGACGCACATTCTTCATCTACCAATAGGAGTATGGACACGCATATGTAAAACAACCACCAACCTGGATCCTAGGATTCTTCCTAGTCACGTCATTTGTCCTTATCTTCAATCCTCCTCTTCGACTTGGACTGAATGCTAATACATTGTTGATGCATCTTGAATAACACTTGCTTTCATAAGATATTACAATTACAAGTATGAAGCATGATCTGAGTCAGAGACATATCGTAAGCTGTGTCTGCTTAGTCTGACCCAGATCAGTTTATAAGAACCAAAGATTACTAAGTGTTTATATGTCTGATTTGTCATCATTAAATTTACAATTAACATTGGGACTCAACAATAACTTTGTATATATCATCAATCAACTGGATAAGCACCAGAAAGGACATTCTAGAAGTGCCAGTTGTTGATTGTAAACATTCTATGAGGTGTCCAATTTATTGTTGTTGCACGATCAACCTTGGTGAACAAGTACGGAACAAAAAGGACAATGTCACTGTCGCCTAGTACTGATCAAGCAGAAGCCATTAGATCAAGACGCATGGAAAGAAATGGACGGCATCCAAGGCAGTGTTGATGCCTATATAAACCAGCCTTTGTGTCTCAAGAATGAGTGCATCCTTAACATTAACTCTCACAATGATTAAAGCTATCAGCTTGGATCCGTGTTGTACTCAGCTTAGGCTAGTAAAGTTAACAAACAAAGTTGTAATTTTCTATTCAGCCAAGTAGTTAGATTTGTAGGCTAATCTGTTCCACAACTGTAAGTCCCAACTCGTTAGATGGTACTACTGAAGACACCTCTATGTCGATGGTGGAGTTACTTTGCAATATATGCACTGAACTGGAGACGACCAGTTGCAGTGTGTATATACCAAGTTCTAGATAGATTACTTATATAAAAGACAATAAGTAAAGAACAATGCAATAATACAAATAACTTGTAAGATAACTTGATGAGACAATATGTATTTTTCAATGTGTAATTTATTTATTGATATTAAACAAATTACAAGGTTGATGCGGAACCAAGATAATACACGAATGTAAATATCCTAACAACCTATGAAATACAATTGATCTATACTCGGAATTTCTCAAGACAATCGAAACACTTAAAGTTGTGAAATGTTCCTTTTAGCGATTGAGAGAAGATTGCACAAGTTCACCAAGAATATTGCAGGTTTGCAAAGTGTGAATTCTATCGAAGTTTATTCGAAGAAGTTAATATTCTTGGTTGTGCAATGACTTGTATTTATAGGCAAAGTTAACATTGGGATGTTAACTTTAGCCGTACAAATGTGGTTGGGAGCATTTAAGGAATAGCATTTAATTCCTTAAAAAGCAGTGTAAAGTCGCATGTTAAAGTGACTTTACATAACCACCTTTATGTACCTTTTAATACTTAAATAATAAGATAAGGCTTATTATCCGGGTAAAGGTACATAAAGCATACAAGTCAATTCCTCGTAATCAGTGTAAAGCTTTGTAAGGGCTTTCCACTGATGGTCTCCAGTTTGTAACTGACTAGAATGCCAACTGGGCTTCGCTGCCATTGCCATTCTCTATCTTCCATTTGTTGTCTTCGACTTCAACTGGAATGCTTCTTCACCTTGGTCAGTTCTCAACTGGAGGAAGTCTTCAGTTGCGTTAACTGTACGGTGCAACTGGACTTCAATATATTTCTCGACAAATCATCTTGGTCACCAGTTTTACTGGGTCACCAGATGCAACTGGTGACTGGCCAGTTCCAGGTGAACTGGTCCTAACAAATTCCCCCTATTTGTCTAGAAATATAGTCTAAGTCTTTTCTAGTTCTTGTATCTGTACAAGTGTGAACTGGAAAGACTTTGTTCGATTTAAATCTATTTAAGTTATCTAAGGCATTTTTATAGATCAATAAATGCCTTAGGTTTTTCTTTTAGGTTTGTTAGATTTTAATCTTTTATCTACCTTGTGGTTACAAACTGGTAACTTCATTTATACAAGTTACAGAATGTAAATACAAATTACAAGTAGATAAACTGAAGAAAGAACTTAATGAGATGGCCCTTCGCCAGTTCTTCTTCTCTTGGCAACTGAAGAGATAGGCTGAGTATCTTCAGGGTCAATATTCAACTTTTGCTCAAGATTTTCTTTATGTTGAATCTTCCCCCTTAGAAAGTTTACCCATGCTTTCTCGAACCTATTCTTTTGTGCCTTAGCATCCAAAACATTCACCATCTCCACCCATTCGCTGAACCCATATTGCATGGCACCAGGATCATCAGTTCTAACCAGTGGCCCACCAGTATACTTAACTTCGATTTGAAAAACCTTGGTGCCTGGCTTGATTGTAACATTGACACTACTAATAGTACCACCATGTCTTCTGGTTGACATGATCTGGGAGTAGTAATTTCTAGCTTCAGATTCATTTGTGATTTTTATACTCCCAGCACCAGCAGCCAGTACAGCGGACTTAATGTCTTCATTTGAAACTTCGCCAGTTGGTTCAACGAATGTGCTAAGGTCAGCATCCCTTGCATCTTTTGTCAGTGGTCTTCTTGGTTGTGGAATCCTTCTCCTTGGTGGATTCAAAACATCCTTCACAACCTTTTTGACATTTGCAATTCTCTTCAGAATCCCACTGGCCCTCATTTCTTTAGCCTTCTCCACTGAAATGTTTAAACTTCTGGCATCAAATTCTGCCTCATCCTCAGCATAGTGTCTATCCAGTTCTACATCTAGCATTTCATTCAACTGGTCAACTATCCTGGGATCATTTTTAACCCTAAGATACTCCTCCTTAGTGATACCCAACAGATTGGCATCACTCATATCAAGCAACTTGATTTGAGCAAGATGTGCCCTGGCTTCCACTTGGTTTCTTTGTTTCATTTTCTTCTTTTCTTTAATGTCATTTCCAAGTCTGGCCAGTCTTCTGCTATCACTATCTGAAACTGGAGGAAGTATGTCAGTATTTCCAGTTTCTAACATTTCATCAGTGGCCGGCTGGGCAGATGCTTCAACAGCTAAACCTTTACCTTTATCCAAACCAACATTCCCACTATCTCCATTACCACCAGATCCACCTACCCTTTGCTCACCAGCTTCAGTACTGGTAGCTACAACCAATTCCCTTCCAGTTGGAGTCCTTCCAGGTGCAACTGGTGCATGAACTTGACTTCTTTCCCCCTTGGCAGTCTCTAGACCTGCCCGAATACTTTCCCATTCAGAGGGGTGAGATGGCAACCGGTCAAGAGGCTGCCATGATTGCAAGTTCTTGCACTCTTTAAAGATCCCACACATCATCCTGAAGGACCTCCATAAGTGGTTCGTCTCCTTTGACTGGGTCAAGACATTTGCAACAACTTGGTCTTGACCAGTTTTCAATTCATTCAAGATTTTGGAGTCTTCATCCAACCCAGAGACAACCCTTTCCTTCACATCCTCATCATTCTTCTTCATATTCTCTACTTCAGTGGTCAGTTTATTCAATGATTCAGCATGTAGAGATACTTGGGTGTTCAAATTTTCAATGCTGCCCCTCAACTGGTTGATCTCACTGGTAAGTGGGGCCAGATCAACCTGAGGAGTGGCCAGCTTGGTGATCTCAGACATCACCCTTTCAATCAAACGTTCTTCTCTAGCACCCAACGTATCTTCTATCTTCTGACCAACTGAAGACATCAACTGCTCTCCAAGGCCAGTTACATCTAGGCCAGGTCTTTCAATAAGTTCTTTAACCTGCCTTTCAATCTCTCTCAAGTCAACCTCTGAAGTTCTGACAGTATTTCCTAGCAGGTTGGAGATTGAACTGGTGACCTTGGAGTGAGTTAGGTCAAAGGCTTCTTTTAGAGTACCAGCCAGATTGTTGCAGCCAGTGACCAACTCATTAAGCTTTCCAAACACCAAGTCTTCATTAGAAGAAAACTTGTTTATCCCCAGATCGACCACCTTGATGTTTGTCAAAGAGTCCTTGTGGTATCTGGAGAAAGACTTGGTGTTCTTGTCAAGTGTCTTCTGAATCTCCTCCACCCTGGTTAGAAGGTTTTGGAGATCGGCTTGAATGGAGACAACTTGACTGTCCAGTGACAAAGGAGAAGGTGTCACTGGACCACTTGCAGTTACTACTGGAGCAACTGGAGGAGGCAAACTGATGGAAGTCTCCCCAGTTGTCAGGCCAGCAGTTGAATATATAGAAGGAGTGGTGGAAGAAGAAAGGACTGGAAATTCAATGTGTTGTTCATGCTGAGAATGCTCAGGTGTGAACAACGGCGACGGTGGTGGGGGCATTTCTCGAGCAAGTGAGAATTGCCCAGTTGGTAAGGGAGCGGAATATATTGGTAAGGATGTATCAGTAGGAGTATTTACTTGAGGGGGTGAAAATGAAATTGATGCGTCTGGAGGTAAGACTGGAGATGAAGGGTCTTGAGCTTGTACAGAAGCATCAAGAATCTCCTGGTCTGTTTCAGTACCTTCAGAATCCGAAGATTCTATAAGGATTTCCTCGTCATTAACACTCATGTCCAGATCCATGAATGTGACAGAGGGCTGTTCAGTTACCTGGACAGTCTCCAGATGACCTTCCCCAGTTTCCTGGATGGGTACATCTGTTGGAGGATCAGATACCGAAGTATCTTCACCAGGGATAGACGTGATTGGAGTTGCTTCAGTTATGGTTGCTCTATCCTCAACCACAACTTGAGACGAACTGGAGGGTCCCTCATTATTTTGAGGCCCGCCCAATTGTCTTTCTGATTCACTTTCCAAAGGTGCATCAGTTTTAGCAAATGCCAGTAGCATTCGCTCTGGAATTTCGACCTCTCCAGCTTCAGATACCAGAGAGTCTAGATTCCTCAACATATCTGGCCTTGTGTACGGTGAATCTGTACTTTTATACTCTTCATGGCCCAGAATTTGTTGAAAACAGAGAGAGAGAAACCTTGAAAAGGGGATACACACACCCCTGGAGCCCTTCAGTTTTTGTACTAGGCTTCTATACAAAATATCTGCAAAGTCCACTCTCAATCCGTTCCACAAGCAGTAAGCCATCTCTGCTTGCGAGGAGTTAATCTGGTCAAGTCCACCAGAACTCCCACCCATGCTCTCCACCAGGTGGATGAAAAAATACCTCCATGAAGGTGTAAGGCCCTTCATGGTCATCGCACCTTTTGTCTTCAACACCCCATTCTCCAAACACTCCCTGTGTCCCATTTCAAGGAGTACTTGGCGAAAGTTTATATTAGGGGGCAAGACGACTGGAGATTCACCCTCTCTCCAGTAATTGAGGCGTAAGGCATCCCTCAATGTATCAGCTGACAAGGTACACTGGATTGTTCCATCCTTTAACGTGAAACTGATGGAGGAACAATCGGAAGAAAGAACGGCAGTGTACCAAAACTCACATAAGTAGTTGTGAAACATCTTACGTGGGTTTAGAGAGAATGAGGGTCCTATTGGAGAATTCTTCAAAAACTTTTGAATTCTACCAATAAGGGTATCGGACCCTTGAGATCCTCGTAGGCTGGCCATAGGATTATTTGGATTTAGTTTTATGACCGAAGCACTACTAGGGGCACCAGGTGCCTGTGTGACATCTGGTGAGGGATTGTATGGAACAGTCAAGAGATTTACATCTCTTGAACGTGATGATCTAGGAGCCATAGAAGAATGAAAATGAAATTTGGGATTTAGGGTTTTTGATTTGTGAAGCAAAGAGAAGAATGAAGCAATATTGATGATTGGAAGTAAATGAAGGAATGTAAGAGAAAGAAAAAATAAATGAGTTACGGAGTAAATAAGGGTATTTATAAGGGGATTCAAGATCCCAATGTAAAACCAAAAATTATATTTTATTAAACCAAATCAATTTTGAAGATATTTTGACAAAATGAGTTTGAGTTTTGAAATAAAAATATAACTTTCCATGTAAGCATTAAATGTTACCATGTCAGCATTAAATGCTACGACGGCTTACTTTACCCATGTCCCCACTCACTTTTTGTTTTCCCAATACAAACAGTTGTCAAGTACTAAAATGGTTTCAAACACGTCAGATCACGATATCAAGTGGTTTAAAACACTCGAGTATCATCACGTGTCACACATATTGACCAATTATTTGTAACGTTATAAAATATTCATCTATGTGAATAAATACGTGGTACCACCAACCGGATCTAAACACGTTTACCAATTAATACCTATTATTCTAATGACATTCACCGTGGTACCACCAACCGGATCTAAACACGTTTACCAATTAATACCTATTATTCTAATGACATTCACCGTGGTACCACCAACCGGATCTAAACACGTTTACCAATTAATACCTATTATTCTAATGACATTCACCGTGGTACCACCAACCGGATCTAAACACGTTTACCAATTAATACCTATTATTCTAATGACATTCACCGTGGTACCACCAACCGGATCTAAACACGTTTACCAATTAATACCTATTATTCTAATGACATTCACCGTGGTACCACCAACCGGATCTAAACACGTTTACCAATTAATACCTATTATTCTAATGACATTCACCGTGGTACCACCAACCGCTTGCAAATTACCCAAACACCTAATTTGCTAGTTCAATTACCCAAGCCGGTACCACCAATGCTTAAGAAAATATCCCTAGTAATTAGTTTGCTCGATTAACAATTATCAATCATATCTATGTGAATAAATACGTGGTACCACCAACCGGATCTAAACACGTTTACCAATTAATACCTATTATTCTAATGACATTCACCGTGGTACCACCAACCGGAGACAATCAATCATAGACAATTAATTGAAATAAAATACCTATTCACCTAGTACCACTAACGATGAACAAATAAATTATTAATATCACAAAGAATAAAGCATAAGGAATTAATCAATAAAGATCTCAATATAACGATAATAGAATCAACTCTTGAATTAAAACATAGCAATCACATTATTCGTCTAGTTTCATCAAGGTGGATGATAATAGATCTAGCCACTCATGATGAATGGTAAATAATAATCAAAAGAAAAGGTAAACATGATTGTACCAATCGTTTGATGAAAGTAAATTGTAAGACAAGAAAAGTAGATACGATCTAGATGGGTGCACGTAGATCTCCAATGATTTTGAGGAAGAAATCTAGCCTTTGAACCTTGAAGAAATCCCCTGTAGTGCAGCTCCTAGAAAGAGTATTTGATATTTTGGTAATTAGGTTGTGAAAACTATTTATACCCCCTGATGTCTGATGCAAAAACTGACCAAAAACCCTTCAGTGCCGACCCCTCACTGCGGCGCAGTGGGCGTGTAATGCCCCAACTGCGTCGCAGTGCATATATCCCCACTGCGGCGCAGTGGGGGTTTGTACAAACAATGCCGTGGAATATGGCTGCGGCGCAGTGGACCACGTACATCTCCACTGCGGCGCAGTCACTACCCTCACTGCGGCGCAGTCATCATCAAGCCATCCCCACTGCGGCGCAGTGGGGGTTTGTCCAAACAATGCCGTGGATTTTGGCTGCGGCGCAGTGGACCACGTACATCTCCACTGCGGCGCAGTGCCACGTACATCTCCACTGCGGCGCAGTCACATGCTTGGTGTACAACCTTCATCTTTCGATCCCGACACTCGCTATCTCTTCCACTCGAAACGACTCTCGACTTCACAAATGACTTCTGGCCAATAATCATCCGAAATTGCACAAAATGAACGCGTAACCTGTTTAGAACCTGAAAACACTAACAAACACATAAACGCGCCAAATGCACACAAATTCGACTAAAAGCTTTTAATAAAATGGCCAAAAACGATGTGGGCGATATGTATAAATTGGTCGCATCAAATCCCCCCACACTCGAGCATTGCTTGTCCTCAAGCAAATCCAACATTAAAGCATAAAGTATTCCTTGACAATGGAGCTAAATAAACAATGACGAGTATCAAAAAGAAGCCACACCAAGAATGTCAAAGACAAGGAAGTGGGTGAAGCAGTTTTAATCTTAAATGAAAACTCGAAATGTTTGACAATACCTGAACGATCCGCAAGCTACGATAACACAACAAGCACAAGTGAAATACATGAACCTATCAAAATCATTCTACTCCAACGAACTTACATTTGGGGTTGAATATAATGAAGAATCACTCATAACTCGGTCGTGATGTATACTCTTTTACCATAGGCTTGAACTAGGATCATTGCTCCACCAACACGGCGCAAGCACCAAGTACATCATCAAAATAGGCATACAGGTAGGTTGTATAGTTACGCTAAGGCTATGTATAATGGATATAATATGTACAATGAATGAATGGGAATATAGGTTAATGAAGAAAAGAAAAGTCAAAGTATATGGATATGTACAAATGGATACGGTAATGAAGGCAAGAAATGAAAGGGAACCAATCAAAAGTATAAGATATGTACTAGAAATGAACAAAATAGTCTAATCAACCCGTACCATTGATTGCCGACAAACCGCTAACCCAAAAGATATTAACTCGCTAAGACTCCTCAAAATATATCAAGAGAACCCGACACCAATGTGGTGTATCAACTCACACAACTCAACATCAACCAAATCATCCAATAATACAATAAAACTTTAGACAATTAAAATTGAGAAGTACCCACTAGTAGCCCAGGTTTTTTTTTTTTTTTTTTTTTTTTTTTTTTTTTTTTTTTTAATAGAATCAACTTTTTTATTGACCACTTTTACTCTACTAGTAGGTACCCTCTTACAATGATGAACATGTCCAACACTAGAGCAATCAAAGACAAACCTCGATAACATGACCAAATGACTCATTCTCATAGACAAGAACATGCCACTAGGCAATCCACCTAAACTCCCCAAACCATCCAACAAACCAATAGCAATCAACGGCCCACCAAGATTAGACTATCGGAAAAGTGAGGTGAAGTATATATACAAGAGTGAATTTATGCAAAGGTGAAATATACAAAGAAAGGAATGAAATGTATGTATATGTGAGTGTATAAAGGTTGCATAAGGGTGAGTATAGTAAGGTATGAATGTACAAAAGAGATGTGAAAAGAAAGAAAGAAAAAGTATGGTCAAACCTAAATGCCAATTCGTCATCCGATGTACTTAGTCACGATCACCAGGCCAAGTTCTAGAATCAACACATCACCGGCACACTCTTATCAAGAGAAGAACCCGGAAATGGAATGGATTAACCTCAAACATGCACATCATAGTGAAGAGCTCAAAATAGAACTCCTACCCTTAGATAAAATCCAAAGGCCTACGAGAGGGACACATCAACAAAACCGGTAGAAATCTCAATGGCCAAAAACGATGTGGGCGATATGTATAAATTGGTCGCATCAAATCCCCCCACACTCGAGCATTGCTTGTCCTCAAGCAAATCCAACATTAAAGCATAAAGTATTCCTTGACAATGGAGCTAAATAAACAATGACGAGTATCAAAAAGAAGCCACACCAAGAATGTCAAAGACAAGGAAGTGGGTGAAGCAGTTTTAATCTTAAATGAAAACTCGAAATGTTTGACAATACCTGAACGATCCGCAAGCTACGATAACACAACAAGCATAAGTGAAATACATGAACCTATCAAAATCATTCTACTCCAACGAACTTACATTTGGGGTTGAATATAATGAAGAATCACTCATAACTCGGTCGTGATGTATACTCTTTTACCATAGGCTTGAACTAGGATCATTGCTCCACCAACACGGCGCAAGCACCAAGTACATCATCAAAATAGGCATACAGGTAGGTTGTATAGTTACGCTAAGGCTATGTATAATGGATATAATATGTACAATGAATGAATGGGAATATAGGTTAATGAAGAAAAGAAAAGTCAAAGTATATGGATATGTACAAATGGATACGGTAATGAAGGCAAGAAATGAAAGGGAACCAATCAAAAGTATAAGATATGTACTAGAAATGAACAAAATAGTCTAATCAACCCGTACCATTGATTGCCGACAAACCGCTAACCCAAAAGATATTAACTCGCTAAGACTCCTCAAAATATATCAAGAGAACCCGACACCAATGTGGTGTATCAACTCACACAACTCAACATCAACCAAATCATCCAATAATACAATAAAACTTTAGACAATTAAAATTGAGAAGTACCCACTAGTAGCCCAGGTTTTTTTTTTTTTTTTAGAATCAACTTTTTTATTGACCACTTTTACTCTACTAGTAGGTACCCTCTTACAATGATGAACATGTCCAACACTAGAGCAATCAAAGACAAACCTCGATAACATGACCAAATGACTCATTCTCATAGACAAGAACATGCCACTAGGCAATCCACCTAAACTCCCCAAACCATCCAACAAACCAATAGCAATCAACGGCCCACCAAGATTAGACTATCGGAAAAGTGAGGTGAAGTATATATACAAGAGTGAATTTATGCAAAGGTGAAATATACAAAGAAAGGAATGAAATGTATGTATATGTGAGTGTATAAAGGTTGCATAAGGGTGAGTATAGTAAGGTATGAATGTACAAAAGAGATGTGAAAAGAAAGAAAGAAAAAGTATGGTCAAACCTAAATGCCAATTCGTCATCCGATGTACTTAGTCACGATCACCAGGCCAAGTTCTAGAATCAACACATCACCGGCACACTCTTATCAAGAGAAGAACCCGGAAATGGAATGGATTAACCTCAAACACGCACATCTTAGTGCAGGGCATCAAAATGAAAACCCTTACTCCTGAATAAATCCAAGAGCCTAAGAGAGGGACGTATTTACAAGGCAATCAAACCAAAACCGTAACCTAACACAACTATATAAAATGATGAAATCTCACAATTTGGTGTTTGGATATATATGAGCATGCAAGTAATGTTATCAATCCCGAAGGACTAGCCAAATAACCGTTCAGAACACATTTCGCCAATTAAAAATTCTGCCAAGGAAAACTTTTGTAGTAAAAATTGCTTATTAAGTTATCATAATTAGGTGACAAAAGCAATCTACCACAAGGACAAGTTAAACTCAAGTTCAAAAATCATATCAACTTCTATTATTCCACCAAATTGAAAACACCAATTTTAAACATGCACATCATAGTGAAGAGCTCAAAATAGAACTCCTACCCTTAGATAAAATCCAAAGGCCTACGAGAGGGACACATCAACAAACCAATAGCAATCAACGGCCCACCAAGATTAGACTATCGGAAAAGTGAGGTGAAGTATATATACAAGAGTGAATTTATGCAAAGGTGAAATATACAAAGAAAGGAATGAAATGTATGTATATGTGAGTGTATAAAGGTTGCATAAGGGTGAGTATAGTAAGGTATGAATGTACAAAAGAGATGTGAAAAGAAAGAAAGAAAAAGTATGGTCAAACCTAAATGCCAATTCGTCATCCGATGTACTTAGTCACGATCACCAGGCCAAGTTCTAGAATCAACACATCACCGGCACACTCTTATCAAGAGAAGAACCCGGAAATGGAATGGATTAACCTCAAACACGCACATCTTAGTGCAGGGCATCAAAATGAAAACCCTTACTCCTGAATAAATCCAAGAGCCTAAGAGAGGGACGTATTTACAAGGCAATCAAACCAAAACCGTAACCTAACACAACTATATAAAATGATGAAATCTCACAATTTGGTGTTTGGATATATATGAGCATGCAAGTAATGTTATCAATCCCGAAGGACTAGCCAAATAACCGTTCAGAACACATTTCGCCAATTAAAAATTCTGCCAAGGAAAACTTTTGTAGTAAAAATTGCTTATTAAGTTATCATAATTAGGTGACAAAAGCAATCTACCACAAGGACAAGTTAAACTCAAGTTCAAAAATCATATCAACTTCTATTATTCCACCAAATTGAAAACACCAATTTTAAACATGCACATCATAGTGAAGAGCTCAAAATAGAACTCCTACCCTTAGATAAAATCCAAAGGCCTACGAGAGGGACACATCAACAAAACCGGTAGAAATCTCAATGGCAAAACAACAAACGTGATAGTACCCGGTAGCTTAAACCTATTTGCCATCCCCCCCACACTTAAGATGGACAATGCCCTCAATGTCCATATCGGGCAAACAAAGGTAAATAGGGGTAAGCAAAATCGATAAATAAAGCACATACCGGAACGAGGACACAATCCGTTTTAAAACAAGTTAGCCGACCCCGCGTCACAAATTGCAC
This sequence comes from Erigeron breviscapus, assembly GCA_034093135.1. Lineage (NCBI taxonomy): Eukaryota > Viridiplantae > Streptophyta > Magnoliopsida > Asterales > Asteraceae > Erigeron > Erigeron breviscapus. The sequence continues at coordinate 229,035,213 of CM067167.1, read as the reverse complement.
TTCCGAAAGAGGAAGGACACTTTGGGTGGCGGGAGAAACAACATGTAACAAAACGGAAGGTGCGAGAATCGAGTACATCAAACATACCAACACAAATGCGGCGCTGAACTTACTGCCAGCATATGCATACCATCATACAATCAACACTCAATGGTTCTCCCCCACACTTGGGTTGGACTACAACTATCAATACCTGCTTCATAAAGCTTAAGAAAACAAAATGTAATATCAAGCACCAAAAGAAAAATAAAGTCAACCACACACAATGTTTCATCACCCCGTAGGATGGATACTAAACAACCAAAAGAAAATTTAAAAAGTACAGAAGTAGAAAGTGTTCAAACAAGCCATCACTGTGGTGGAGGACGGGGTGGGTAATGTTGGTAACCAGGGATGTTACTATAATCAAAGAAGGATCCCACCACCTGCTCTGCAAAAGACGGGCCAGCAGCTCCCGCCGGGGTCACGTCCATACCTGCATAAGTACCTGTATAAGAACCAAATCGGACCGGCATATCCGGTCCCAATGCTCCTGGATCATGACGGGGAGGCTCCTCAACCTGATGCTTGGGAGGAAAGTAAAAACCTCCACCAACACGCTGATGAGGGATAAACATGGAGGGCGGGCGGTACTCGGGAATATCAGCTGGTGGGCAAAAATCCTGCCCTCTCAACTGCGCCTCCCACAAAGGCTGGTAACGGCGCGAGTCGTAAACCACTCTCCCTAAACCAGAACCCATCATAGTCAAATCTCCCCCAACCTGCTCTCGAAAACTATCCATTCGAGAATGGAAAGACTGCTGATCCTCATACATCCTATCCATCAAAGACTGAAGAGAGGTGAAATCAAAACCTGCTGGATGAGCAGAAGCGGAAAAGGAACCTCCTGCAGTAGTGGTAGCATGACGTGTAGGATGTCGCACCGGCTCTGGCTCCTCCTCAGCAGCCGCATCCATATCAACATCCTCATCCTCCTCCACAATGGGAGGCGGTGCAGGAATCACTCCAATGTCCATATCGGGCAAACAAAGGTAAATAGGGGTAAGCAAAATCGATAAATAAAGCACATACCGGAACGAGGACACAATCCGTTTTAAAACAAGTTAGCCGACCCCGCGTCACAAATTGCACTTCCGAAAGAGGAAGGACACTTTGGGTGGCGGGAGAAACAACATGTAACAAAACGGAAGGTGCGAGAATCGAGTACATCAAACATACCAACACAAATGCGGCGCTGAACTTACTGCCAGCATATGCATACCATCATACAATCAACACTCAATGGTTCTCCCCCACACTTGGGTTGGACTACAACTATCAATACCTGCTTCATAAAGCTTAAGAAAACAAAATGTAATATCAAGCACCAAAAGAAAAATAAAGTCAACCACACACAATGTTTCATCACCCCGTAGGATGGATACTAAACAACCAAAAGAAAATTTAAAAAGTACAGAAGTAGAAAGTGTTCAAACAAGCCATCACTGTGGTGGAGGACGGGGTGGGTAATGTTGGTAACCAGGGATGTTACTATAATCAAAGAAGGATCCCACCACCTGCTCTGCAAAAGACGGGCCAGCAGCTCCCGCCGGGGTCACGTCCATACCTGCATAAGTACCTGTATAAGAACCAAATCGGACCGGCATATCCGGTCCCAATGCTCCTGGATCATGACGGGGAGGCTCCTCAACCTGATGCTTGGGAGGAAAGTAAAAACCTCCACCAACACGCTGATGAGGGATAAACATGGAGGGCGGGCGGTACTCGGGAATATCAGCTGGTGGGCAAAAATCCTGCCCTCTCAACTGCGCCTCCCACAAAGGCTGGTAACGGCGCGAGTCGTAAACCACTCTCCCTAAACCAGAACCCATCATAGTCAAATCTCCCCCAACCTGCTCTCGAAAACTATCCATTCGAGAATGGAAAGACTGCTGATCCTCATACATCCTATCCATCAAAGACTGAAGAGAGGTGAAATCAAAACCTGCTGGATGAGCAGAAGCGGAAAAGGAACCTCCCGCAGTAGTGGTAGCATGACGTGTAGGATGTCGCACCGGCTCTGGCTCCTCCTCAGCAGCCGCATCCATATCAACATCCTCATCCTCCTCCACAATGGGAGGCGGTGCAGGAATCACTCCAATGTCATCAAGCAACCTTGAATTCTCCGTCTTCGTCATCTTCTTAACAATCTTAGCCCTTATCAACTCTCCCTCCTCCAAAGTCTCCTGAAATACCGGTGGTGAAAGATGGGTCTGACAGTTATCAGTATCAAAAACCCCCATCCGTCTATAGATCATCGTAATGAAATGCCCCAAAACCAACTCCGAATCGGAGTGGTTCCACATCCTGTCCAACACAACCATGGGAGCTAATGCAAACCGCCTTGGAGCCCCCTCAGAAAACAACTTCATCAACCATAAGTCTGTCAGATACACCTTCTCCCAATGAGTAGAACGCTGAACCAAGAAAGTGACAACCATACGATGGAGCATCCTAAGCTTAATACTCCGAATCTTAGACATGCTACCTGACCCACCAGTCTTCCAAACCTCGCCACCAGTAATACGAGTCCAATACTGCATTAGGGACTCGCCATCAAAAGGCTGCTTCACATATAAACCCTGCCTCAACAAACTTCTGAAATCACTATTCCTTAACTCATCCAATGTATACATCCCAGTATAATACCCAAACTGAGCTACAGAAATCTTCCTAAGCATACCTCCACAATAAAAGTGCACACACCTCTCCTCAAAAATATCCTTAATCTTATTCAAGTCCTTTTTTACCTTGAAAGTTGAATAAAATTCTAAACAAAGCTCCCTATAAACAGGTTCCCTGTTATTAAACACATTATGCCACATATCGCTCACAACCAACCTGTCATCAACTTGAGCCTCTACTCTAAACCACCCATTAATATCGGCCCGAATACCAAAATGTTGAGCAGAAGTGGGGTGGAGATACCTGGGTGGGCAAACCACCTCTTTGTGAATAGAAAAGAGCTCGTTAAGATAATTGTTGCGGTGAGGTTGCTTCACCCTTGAAAAATCTAGCCACGCGTGCTTCTCATTCAACTGACCCGGCCAAAACTTAAGAACAGGCGGCTCAACCTCCGTAACCGCCTTGCCTTTCTTCTGAGCGGTCCCACTGGATGTTCCCTCATCGGGTTGCTTCCTCTTGTCAGCACCAGACGCATCCTACAATCACATATAATAACGACAAACAAGCAAGTAAAACGAGGAACGCAAAGCGAGAATAATATCAAACAATCAACAAAAATTTAGGCAGAAAAACGTCCCACTGCGGCGCAGTGGGGTGCGAAACCAGCATCAGTTCAAAAATATTTGTTTCAAAACCCTAGTTCTTTTCTACTCAAATCCGGATGAACTAGTGTTAAATTCATGAAATTGAACATCACATTATCATAATTAACACATATCACACAAAACCCATCATAGTCAAATCTCCCCCAACCTGCTCTCGAAAACTATCCATTCGAGAATGGAAAGACTGCTGATCCTCATACATCCTATCCATCAAAGACTGAAGAGAGGTGAAATCAAAACCTGCTGGATGAGCAGAAGCGGAAAAGGAACCTCCCGCAGTAGTGGTAGCATGACGTGTAGGATGTCGCACCGGCTCTGGCTCCTCCTCAGCAGCCGCATCCATATCAACATCCTCATCCTCCTCCACAATGGGAGGCGGTGCAGGAATCACTCCAATGTCATCAAGCAACCTTGAATTCTCCGTCTTCGTCATCTTCTTAACAATCTTAGCCCTTATCAACTCTCCCTCCTCCAAAGTCTCCTGAAATACCGGTGGTGAAAGATGGGTCTGACAGTTATCAGTATCAAAAACCCCCATCCGTCTATAGATCATCGTAATGAAATGCCCCAAAACCAACTCCGAATCGGAGTGGTTCCACATCCTGTCCAACACAACCATGGGAGCTAATGCAAACCGCCTTGGAGCCCCCTCAGAAAACAACTTCATCAACCATAAGTCTGTCAGATACACCTTCTCCCAATGAGTAGAACGCTGAACCAAGAAAGTGACAACCATACGATGGAGCATCCTAAGCTTAATACTCCGAATCTTAGACATGCTACCTGACCCACCAGTCTTCCAAACCTCGCCACCAGTAATACGAGTCCAATACTGCATTAGGGACTCGCCATCAAAAGGCTGCTTCACATATAAACCCTGCCTCAACAAACTTCTGAAATCACTATTCCTTAACTCATCCAATGTATACATCCCAGTATAATACCCAAACTGAGCTACAGAAATCTTCCTAAGCATACCTCCACAATAAAAGTGCACACACCTCTCCTCAAAAATATCCTTAATCTTATTCAAGTCCTTTTTTACCTTGAAAGTTGAATAAAATTCTAAACAAAGCTCCCTATAAACAGGTTCCCTGTTATTAAACACATTATGCCACATATCGCTCACAACCAACCTGTCATCAACTTGAGCCTCTACTCTAAACCACCCATTAATATCGGCCCGAATACCAAAATGTTGAGCAGAAGTGGGGTGGAGATACCTGGGTGGGCAAACCACCTCTTTGTGAATAGAAAAGAGCTCGTTAAGATAATTGTTGCGGTGAGGTTGCTTCACCCTTGAAAAATCTAGCCACGCGTGCTTCTCATTCAACTGACCCGGCCAAAACTTAAGAACAGGCGGCTCAACCTCCGTAACCGCCTTGCCTTTCTTCTGAGCGGTCCCACTGGATGTTCCCTCATCGGGTTGCTTCCTCTTGTCAGCACCAGACGCATCCTACAATCACATATAATAACGACAAACAAGCAAGTAAAACGAGGAACGCAAAGCGAGAATAATATCAAACAATCAACAAAAATTTAGGCAGAAAAACGTCCCACTGCGGCGCAGTGGGACAAGGCAATCCCTCACTGCGGCGCAGTGGGGTGCGAAACCAGCATCAGTTCAAAAATATTTGTTTCAAAACCCTAGTTCTTTTCTACTCAAATCCGGATGAACTAGTGTTAAATTCATGAAATTGAACATCACATTATCATAATTAACACATATCACACAAAACCCATCAATTAATTTAACAATTACAACCTAAAAATTCGAAAATCAAAGATTTAAAAGAAAACTCAAAGAAAAGTTCAAGAAACTTACTCCTTTACCCATGATGACGATAAATGGATTATAATCTAGGAGAGAGAAGAAAGAAATTGCAAGATTGGACGTGAATTAGAGGTGAAAATAGGTTAGGGAGTGTTGTTTTTGTTAGAGAGATGTTGGTAAAAATAAAAAATAAAAAAAAATAAAATTTACATCCTTTTATTACCTGCACTCAATCTGGCTGTCGACATGCCCACTGCGGCGCAGTGGGCGCTTACCTTCCCCACTGCGGCGCAGTGGGGCTATTTGTACCCGAATTGCCGAGATAAATGGCTGCGGCGCAGTCCACGACTCCCACCCCCACTGCGGCGCAGTGAGGTGTTTTTGCACAAAATAGGCCGAAACAATCGACTGCGTCGCAGTCAGCTCATCGTGCCCCCACTGCGGCGCAGTGAGGCACTCTCCTGCACGAAACTTCGGTAATGCACAACTAAATGAAAAGAAGAATGAAATGCAATAAAAACAAATGAAAAACACGGGTTGCCTCCCGAGAAGCGCTAAGATTATTTACGAGTCTTTAGCTAGACTCGACCACCTTTCAAGTTTCGGCCTCAAAAATGGGGATTTCCTCGATCATCCCATCCACTTGTTCTTCTTCAAAGTACAACTTCAATCTATGACCATTCACAATGAAAGAACCTTCACCATCTCTTTTAAACAACTCTACATAGCCGGATGGATACACATGCTTGATCACAAAAGGTCCTATCCACCTAGAAGTAAGCTTAGGTTGTTTGATTTTAAACTTTGACAAGAATAACAAAACCTTTGCTCCTACCTTAAACTCCTTCCTACGGATCCTTTTGTCATGATACACCTTGGTTCTCTCTTTGTAAAGTCTAGAGTTCTCATAGGCACCTAGACGAAGTTCATCCAACTCATGCAATTGCAACAATCTAAGTTCCTTTGCTTCCATCAAATCAAGATTCAAATTTCTCAAGGCCCAGTACGCCTTATGCTCTATCTCAATAGGTAAATGACAAGTCTTGCCATAGAGCAACCGGTATGGCGTGGTGCCAATCGGCGTCTTAAAAGCGGTCCTAAATGCCCACAAGGCGTCATCTAGCTTCTTTGACCAAACCTTGGGGTTATCCCCGACTGTTTTCTCAAGAATTCTTTTCAACGCCCTATTGGTGTTTTCTACTTGTCCACTAGTTTGTGGATGATAGGAAGTAGAGAAATAATGCACAACACCATATCGTTTCATGACCTTAGCTAATTGATTATTTGCAAAGTGGGTTCCTCGGTCACTAATTAGGGCTCTAGGGCAACCAAACCGGCAAAACAATTGCTTAAGGAAATCAATCACTACCCTAGCATCATTCGTGGGTAAAGCCTTGGCTTCGGCCCACTTAGATACGTAATCAACGGCAACAAGAATGTAAAGGAACTTGTTAGACGGTGGGAATGGTCCCATGAAGTCTATTCCCCAAATATCGAAAACCTCACATACCTGTATGCTCTGTTGGGGCATCTCATCCCGCTTAGTGATGTTTCCTTGCCTCTGACAGATGTCACAAGTTTCCACCAAGGTTTGAGCCTCCTTGAAAATGGTGGGCCAGTAGAAACCTGCATCAAACACCTTTTTACCTGTTACTGAAGGACCGTAGTGACCTCCAGTTGGACCATAGTGGCAAGCATCCAAAATCTCTCTAGTTTCAGCTCCAGCTATACATCTTCTCACCATCCCATCTGCACAAACACGAAATAAGTATGGGCTATCCCAAAAATAGTATTTGGCATCGGAGATGAGCTTCTTCTTCTGTTGATGCGTGAAGTCATTTGGTATCTCACCTGCAACCAAATAGTTAGCAATGTCAGCAAACCAAGGAGCATTATCAGAATTAGATATAAACATTAAGCATTCATCAGGGAAGTGATCATTGATCTCCCCATCACGAAGTTCCTCACGGTGAGGATCTTCCAATCGACTCAAATGATCAGCAGCCAAGTTTTCAGCCCCTTTCTTATCCTTGATCTCAATATCAAATTCTTGTAACAACAAGATCCAACGGATAAGCCTGGGTTTAGCATCTTGTTTGGAAAACAAGTACTTTAGGGCTGAATGGTCCGTAAAAACTATGGTCTTACTTAAAACAAGATATGATCTAAATTTATCAAAAGCAAAAACCACGGCAAGCAACTCTTTCTCAGTTGTGGTGTAATTTTGCTGGGCGGGGTTCAATGTTTTGCTAGCAAAGTATATGGGCTTGAAATGCTTATCAACCCTTTGCCCCAACACGGCTCCCACAGCAAAATCACTAGCATCACACATCAATTCAAAGGGCAATTCCCAATCCGGCCCGACCATTATAGGTGAATTGGTCAACTTTTCCTTTAGCACCTGAAAAGCACTTACACAAGCATCATCAAATACAAAAGGGATGTCCTTCTCCAACAAGTGGGTCATCGGACGAGTAATCTTAGAAAAATCTTTAATGAAACGACGGTAAAAACCGGCATGTCCAAGAAAACTCCTTACCCCTTTCACATTGGAAGGCGGGGGTAATTTGGCTATGACATCAATTTTAGCCCTATCAACCTCTATCCCGGCCTTAGATACTTTGTGACCTAGCACAATACCCTCGGTCACCATGAAGTGACATTTCTCCCAATTTAACACAAGTTGCGCCCTCTCGCACCTTTCCAACATCTTATCTAAGTTATGCAAGCAAGTACGAAATGAATCCCCAAAAACCGAGAAATCATCCATGAAGACCTCCATGGAGGTTTCAAGCATGTCCTGGAATATAGCAATCATACACCTTTGAAAGGTGCCCGGGGCATTACATAGACCAAACGGCATTCGCCGATAAGCAAAAGTGCCAAAGGGGCACGTAAAAGTGGTCTTTTCTTGATCCTTTGGATCAATGGGTATTTGAAAGTACCCGGAAAAACCATCAAGGAAACAAAAATACTCCTTACCTGCTAATCTCTCCAACATTTGATCAATGAAAGGCAATGGAAAGTGATCCTTTCGGGTGGCATCATTTAGCTTACGGTAGTCAATACACACCCGCCAACCCGTTATAGTCCTAGTAGCCAAAAGTTCCCTATTCTCATTCTCTATAACCGTCATACCCCCCTTTTTGGGCACGCAATGAACAGGGCTGACCCAAGGACTATCAGCAATAGGGAAAATAATCCCTGCATCTAACAACTTAATAACTTCTTTCTTGACCACTTCTTTCATATTAGGGTTTAGCCTCCTTTGTCGCTGGACAACGGGCTTAACATCATCGATAAAATCAATTTTGTGCTGACAAAAGTTAGGACTAATACCTGGAATGTCTGTAGTCTTCCAAGCAAAAGCCCGCTTAT
>CM067167.1:229005492-229025732 GCA_034093135.1 Erigeron breviscapus | reverse complement strand
TTCTTTATGGCATTGAAGCAATCAAATTGTTTCTTAAACATTTTAATTCTATTTTGCTTCAATAATGGATCACCTTCACAATGAGCTTCAATAGCATCGAACAATTGCTTTGAAGTCTTGTATTCTTGTTTAGGAAACAAGTGCACCAACTCTTGAGGAATGCACATACGAAGTGTGGAAAGAGTCTTTACTTCAATGGCGTAGTTAGCCTTTTTTTCGCCCGTTAATTCTCCCACCTTGTATGTAGAAGTAACTCCATTCACAGTAAGAGTGGGCCATTCATAACCTTCAGTGATCATGAGCCACATATTCAAGTCTTCTCGTTGAATGAAATCTTCAAATCGACCTCTCCACGCCCAAAAGTCAGCTAATGAAACTAATTTTGGTGGAGAATTAGTACGCCCTACCAGGTGATCATGAAAAACTAGAGAATTGAGATATTGGGCAACAGCATTGTTGGTTGATGATGAAGAAGCCATAAGTGAAAAATACTGTTCAAACGAAGATAAAAAAAAGGAACGAATTTAGATTAAATTCGTAGAACGAGTCAGTACGAAGATAGCCTAATTTCGTGGACAAAAATTCTGAACGAAGATAGTTAAGTTCGTAGACAGGAATCTGAACGAAGATAAGTTAAGTTCGTAAACAAAATTCGTTTGAAGAAGATTCAAAACGAAAATGAAAAGAAACTTCGTAGTCTATCTTCGTTTGATGAATTTCGAACGAATTTAAGTTAAATTCGTTTGCTAACTTCGTTGAATAACTTCGTTTCGCTAAGTTCATAAGGCAAACGAACTTAACGACAGAAAGTGTTCGGGAGGCTATTTTTGAGAAAAATAACAATCAAACAAACGATCTCAACCCTTCGATAAGATATCGAATGGCTCTGATACCACTTGTGAGTCCCTCGATAGCTACGGATCGCTCTCGAGATCGTCTATTGTTATGTCGTGAGTGCGGAATCCTCACGAGATAACTAGTTTGATTAGTTATCGTTTATATTGCTAATTATATCAATATAATCAGCCTTATGTGATCTATATTCGTTTGCTATAGCTTAGCAACGAACTTAGTCGCTTTGGTGTGTGTGATATATACTGGAATCCTCAATTTAGGTTTTCCAATCGTTTATATATGTTCACGATCGATATTGGGCCTGCTGGGCTTTGTTCTTACGAACTTAGCAGCCCAGCCCATCAAACGAAGATTATCTTCGTTCGTTTCTAACGAAGATCATCTTCGTTAGTACAACTTACCATCAATATCTATGCCTTGTTATTTTCCAAGTACTTTATGTACAAGAATCTAACATATATTATGTTTGTACTTGTATGATATACATAACAAACATCATATATAAACATATAAATAACACCAAAACATGTAATCAATCATTATTAAAACACAAAGTCTATAATCTATCAATTACATATAGATGAATAAGACATAATCAAATCTAAGTTGCTGTTGTCACATCAACATGCATCAACAAAAATGCACTTTTAACGTCCATCTGGTAGACCTTGAATTGATGATGAGCAGCAAATGCTAAGAATATTCTGATCGCTTCAAGTCTAGCCACTGGAGCAAATGATTCATCAAAATTGACATCTGACTGGCAGTAGCCTTGTGCTACCAGTCTGGCCTTGTTTCTGATTACGTGGCCATCTTCATCTACCTTGTTCCTGAAGACCCATCTTGTTCCAATTGGTTCTTTCTTTCCAACTGGGACCTGGTTCCTTTCAAACTGGTGAAGCTCTTCTTTGTAAGTCCCAACTCAATAGATGGTACTACCTGAAGACACCTCAATGTCGATGGTGGGGTTACTTTGCAATATAAGCGCTGAACTGGAGACGACCAGTTGCAGTGAGTATATACCAAGTTCTTGGATAGATTACTTATTTAAGTGACAATAAGTAGAAACAATGCAATAATATAAATACTTGTAAAGTAAATTGGTGAGACAATATGTATTTTTCAAGTGTAATTTATTTATTAACTTTAAATAAATTACAAGGTTGTTGCGGAACCAAGATAATACAATAATGTAAATATCCTAACAACCTATGAAATACAATTGATCTATACTTGGAAATTCTCCTAACAATCGAAACACTTAAAGTTGTGAAATGTTCCTTTTTGCGATTGAGAGAATATTGCACAAGTTCACCAAGAATATTGCAGGTTTGCAAAGTTGTTTTTGTGTTGTGAAAAGACCTCTATTTATAGGCAAAGTTGACATTGGGATGTCAACTTTGGCCGTACAAATATGGTTGAGAACATTTAAGGAATACATTTAATTCCTTAAAATGCTGTGTAAAGTTACATAATAAAATAACTTTTCTCAACCTACTTTATGTACCTTTTGTACTTTATACATAGATAAATCCTTTTATCCGTGTAATAGCACATAAAGCATAAAGTCTTTTCCTCGTAATCAGTGTAAAGCTTTGTAAGTACTTTACACTGATGCTCTCCAGTTTGTATCTGAGTAGAATGTCAACTGGGCTTCGCTGCCATTGTCATTCTCTTTCTTCCACTTGTTGTCTTCGACTTCAACTGGAAGTATTCTTCATCTGGTCAGATCTCAACTGGAGGAAGTCTTCAGTTGCGTTAACTGTACGTTGCAACTGGACTTCAATATATTTCTGGACAAATCTTCTTAGTCTCCAGGTGCAACTGGAGACTGTCCAGTTTCAGCGAAACTGGTCCTAACAAATTCCCCCTATTTGTCCTGAAATATTGCCAAGTCTTTTTCAGTTCTTGTATCTGTACAAGTATGAACTGGAAAGACTTGTTTGATTAAGTCTATCTAAGTTTTCCAAGGCATTTTCATAGATCAATAAATGCCTTGGGTTTTCTTTTGAGTTTGTTAGATTTAATCTATTATCTACCTTGTGGTTACAAACTGGTAACTTCATTTATACAAGGAAATGAAATTTACATAAGTTACAGAATATAAACAAAATTACAAGTAGATAAACTGGAAAGAGAACTTAATCAGATGACCCTTCGCCAGTTCTCCTTCTCTTTGACACTGAAGAGATAGGACGAGAGTCTTCAGGATCAATGTTCAACTTCAGCTCCAGATTCTCTTTGTGTTGAATCTTGCCCTTTAAAAAATTGACCCATGCTTTCTCAAACCTATTCTTTTGTGCCTTTGCTTCCAAAAAGTTCACCATCTCTACCCATTCAGAGAACCCATATTGCATCACACCAGGATTATCAGTTTTAACTAGTGGCCCTCTAGTGTAACTGACTTCAACATGAAAGTACTTGGTGCCTGGCTTGATTGTTACAAAAACACCATTGATTGCCCCACTGTGCTTTCTGGTTGCCATGATCTGGGAATAATAGCTTCTAGCTTCAGATTCATTTGAGATTTTAATAGTCCCAGCTCCAGCAGCCTGCACAGCAACCTTGATGTCATCATTTGAGATTTCGCCAGTTGGTTCAATGAAGGTTCTAAGGTCAGCATCTCTATGCAGTGGTTTTCTTGGTTGAGGGTTCCTACTTGGTGGATTCAAGACACTTTTCACAACCTTTTTAACATTTTCAATTCTTTTCAGAATCCCACTGTCCCGATTCTCTTTAGCCTTCTCCACTGATATATTCAAATTTCTGGCATCATGCTCAGCCTCATCATCAGGATAGTGCCTGTCCAGTTCAATGTCAAGCATTTCTTTTAACATGCCCACTATCCTTGCATCATCTTTCACTCTGGCATATTCCTCCTTAATGATTCCCAACAGGTGAGCATCACTTATATCAAGCAATTTGATCTTAGCAAGATGTTCTATGGCTTCAGCTTGGTTTGCATGTTTCATTTTCTTTCTTTCTTTAATTTGATCTCCAAGCCTTGCCAATCGTTTGCTATCACTTTCTGAGACTGGAGGAAGCAAATCAACATTGCCAGTTTCTAACATCGGTACATCAGTTGCCGGCTGGGCAGATTCATCAGATGCTTTCCCTTTACCCTTATCCACATTCCCCCTATCAATCACCTCTTCATCCTCTTCAACCCTTTGCTCACCAGTTTCAGTACTGGCAGCCACAACCATTTCTCTCCCAGATTGACTTCCAGATGGAACACTTCCAGGTGCAAGGACTGCACTTCTTTCCCCCTTGGCAGCATCTAGACCTGCCCTTATGACTTCCCATTCAGAAGGGTGAGATGGCAACCGGTCAAGAGGCTGCCATGATTGTATGTCCTTGCATTCTTTAAAGATTACGCACATCATCCTGAAAGATCTCCACAGATGGTTGGTTTCTTTAGACTGAGTCAGAACATTAGCTGCAACTTGTTGCTGACCAGTTTTCAGTTCATCCAAGGTCTTAGAATCTTCATTCAGACCAGAAACCACCTTGTCCTTAACCTCTTCATCCTTTTTCTTCAAATTTTCTACTTCAGTTGTCAGTTTGTCAATAGACTGAGAGTGAATTGATACCTGGGTGTTTAAATTATCAATGATGCCCCTCAACTGGTTGATCTCTGTAGTAAGTGGGGCCAGATCAACCTGAGGAGTGGCCAGCTTGGTGATCTCAGCTATCACCTTTTCAATTAGTTGTGTTTCTCTGGCACCCAGCGTATCATCAATTCTCTGACCAACTGAAGTCATCAACTGTTGCCTAAGCTCAGTCACATTTAAGCCAGGTTTTTCAACTAACTCCTTAACCTGCTTCTCAATTTCTTTCAAATCAACTTCTGATTGCCTGACAGTATTACCCAGCAAGTTGGAAATTGAGGTAGTGACTTTTGACTGAGTGAGGTCGAAGGCTTCCTTTAGAGAAGTTGCCAGATTGTTGACTGAATACCAGGTCCTCATTTTCAGCGAACTTATTAATCCCCAGATCAACAACCTTAGAATTTGTAGTTGTGTCCTTGTTGTATCTGGAGAGGGACTTGGTATTTTTATCAATTGCCTTTTGAACATCCTCCACCCTTTGAATAAGGTTTTGGATGTCGGCTTGGAAAGAGGCAAATTGAGTGTCCAGTGACGGAGGAGAACGTGTCACTGGACCAGCAGCAGCTACTACTGGAGTAACTGGAGGAGGCAAATTTAGAGAAACCTCCCCAGTTGACATCGCAGCAGTTGAGGAAATAATAATAGGAGTGGTGGAAGAAGGAAGGACAAGAAATTCAAATTGTTGGACATGCTGAGAATGCTCAGGTGTGTCCAACGGCGATGGTGGTGGTGGCATTTCTCGAAGGAGTGAGAATTGCCCAGATGGTGATGGTGTCAGACGTCTGTTTCCAGATATATAGCTATAAGTGGGAGATGGATTTTCAGTAAGCTCATTTTCTTGAGATGGTAAAATTGAAATTGAAGTATCTGGAGGCGAGACATGAGATGAAGGGTTTGATCTTGTACAGAAGACTCAAAAATCTCAATGTCTGATGCAGTACCTTCAGAATCCGAAGATTCAATAAGGATTTCCTCGTCATTAACACTCATGTCCAGATCCATGAATGTAACTGAGGGCTGACCAGATTGGTCAGTCTCCAGATGACCTTCTCCAGTTTCCTGGAAGGTTGAATCTGTTGGAGGATCAGTTACCGAGGTAACTTCACAGGGATAGAGGTCACTGGGGTTGCCTCAGTTATAATTGCTCTATCCACAATCATAACATCATCAGCCGTAGAGTTGGGAACCTCAGTCTCCAGCATTGACTGGCCAGAGACGTCGTCAGTTCGTGCAAGAGAAGTGTCAGAAGATAGGACGTGGACACTTTGTGCAGACTCGAACTCTAATCTGGGTTGGGGTAGCCCAATATCATCTTCACCACCCTCTCCTACAGAAATTGAGAGGGTGGCTGCTTGCGGTTGTCCCATTTGAATTTCTCCAGGTTCCTGTTGGGAGGAAACTGGAGGGCTGGTTTGGTTTCTACTGTCAGTGGCAAGTGCTGACTTAGTCCTAGGTCGACGTGTTCTTGTTGCCTTTGGAACACCTGAAAGACCTGTTGGGAGGTCTCCAGGGTAGATGGTTGAGGGGACAGACACGCTGGAGCTGGAGGGGTTAGACTGTTGCCCGGGTTCGGCAATGGTCACAATTCCAGCAGACGAACCGGTGGGTCCCTCATTGTTTTGAGGCCCGCCCAGTTGTCTTTCCGACTCACCTTGGACTGGTGCATCGGTTTTAGAGAATGCCAACAACATTCTCTGAGGGATCTCAACCTCCCCATCGATAGATGTTAGGGAGTCAAGATTCCTCAACAACTCTGGGACAGTGTATAGTGATTGAGTGTTGTGATATTCCCCACTGCCCAGAAGTTGAAGGAAACAGAGTGACAAATACCTGGAGAAGGGGATGCATAGTCCCCTGGAGCCCTTCAGTTTAATCACCAGGCTTCTGAATAAAATATCGGCAAAGTCAACTCTGAGTCCATTCCACAAGCAGTAAGCCATCTCTTCTTGTATGGAGTTGATCTGGTCCAATCCACCAGACTGATCCATCTTTAAGGGTGAAAGAGATAGATGAACAATCTTCTGAAAGTTCTGCTGTGTACCAAAACTCACACAAGTAATCGTGGTACATCTTGCGTGGGTTGAGGGAAAAAGACTCGCCGAGGGGAGAATCACGAAGAAAGGCTTGGATTCTCCCGATTAGAGTATCGGCGGCTTGAGTCCCTCTCAAACTAGCCATTGGATTGTTTGGATTCAATTTTATTGAAGCAGAATTTGAAGGGGCACCACTGGCTCGTTTGACATTTTGAGATGGATTATAAGGGACTGTAAGCAGATTTACATCCCTACTTCTAGATTTAGGTGCCATTATAGATAGATATGAATATGAAACTGAATTAGGGTTTTGATTTATGAAGCAGAGAGAGGAATGAAGCTATTTGATGATGATTGGAAGTAAATGAGAGAATGTGAAAAGAAAGTAAATGTGTTTCGGAGTAAATAAGGGGTATTTATAATGAAATCATGATCCCAATGAAATACCAAGAATTATATTTTATTATTAAAAACTCAATTTTGTAGATATTTTACAAAAGTAATTTGAATTTTGAACTAAAAATTTAATTCTCCGTGTCAGCATTAAATGCTACGACGGCTTAACTACCCCACGCGCCCACTAACTTTCCATAATCCCAATAAAAAGTGTTGTCTTTTACAAAAATGACTCTTAACACGTCATATGACGATATTGAGTGGGTTAAAACACTCGAGTACCTTCACGTGTTACAGATATTGACCAAGTATACTCCAACGTTATGAAAATCTGGTTGACCACCAGTTTTAAGACAAGACTGAACATGTACACTGGAGGATTAGTCCAGTGCCAGTTTCCAACTGGAGAGTTCTCCAGTTGCCATTTTCAAACAAAAAGAATTTTAGTAAGAAAATTTATTTTGAGTCTTTCCCCCTAAAATGATGATCCAGAAATCGATTAGTACCAGGATAGTATCACAAAGGCGTTCGATAGCCTGGCGAGCAAAGATTATCTGGACCTCCTCAACTGGAGAACTTCATCAGTGTCACTGACGCGTTCATAACAAAAATCTCCAGTTTTAAGGATTTAACATTCCCAGTTCGCTGATGAGATTTTTAAAACTTTTCTCATCAAGAGGTTTTGTAAAAACATCAGCGAGCTGTTTGTCAGTGGGGATGAAATGAATTTCAATGTCTCCTTTCATAACATGATCACGAATGAAATGATACCTGATGTCAATATGCTTTGTCTTGGAGTGTATCACTGGGTTGTGAGATATAGCAATTGCACTGGTGTTGTCACAAATGATTGGGGTCCTTGTATACTTTTGACCATAATCTAGTAACTGGTTCTTGATCCAGAGAATCTGGGCACAACAACTGGCCGCAGAAATGTACTCTGCCTCAGCAGTGGACATAGAGACTGACGTCTGCTTCTTGCTGGTCCAACTTACCAGTTTTCCTCCTAAGAAATGACAATCACCAGTTGTTGATTTTCTATCTATCTTACAACCTGCATGATCTGAATCTGAATAACCCATTAGATCTAACCTGAGCCTTTGGGGTACCAAAGACCAAGGCTAGGACACCCTTTCAGGTATCTGAAGATGCGCTTAACAGCGTGCAAATGTGATTCTTTTGGGTTAGCCTGAAATCTGGCACATAGACATGTTGCAAACATTATATCTGGTCGACTGGCAGTTAAATACATCAGTGAACCAACCATACCACGATATTCAGTGGTGTTCACTGGTTTGCCAGTTGGGTCAGAATCCAAATTTAAAGGTGCTGCAATAGGTGTGTTTTTCGATGGGATTGAATCATATTTGTATTTTCTTAACAAATCTCTGACATATTTTTCTTGGTTTATAAATATTCCATTTTCAGTTTGCTTAATCTAAAGACCTAAGAAAAATGTTAATTCTCCCATTAAACTCATTTCATACTCAGATGACATGATTTTAGAAAACCTTTTACACATTGCATCATCAGTTGAACCAAATATAATGTCATCAACATAAATTTGTACCAATAAGATTTTAACTTTTTCTTTCAAGATAAATAAGGTATTATCTATTGCACCTCTTTGAAAGCCATTTTTGAGAAGATGTTTAGTTAAAGTATCATACCAGGCTCTTGGGGATTGTCTAAGACCATACAAAGCTTTGTTCAGTCTATATACCTAGTAAGGATGCTTCTCATTGATGAAGCCTGGAGTCTGCTTAACATACACTTCTTCTTCCAATGTTCCATTAAGGAACGCACTTTTGACATCCATCTGGAAGACTTTGAACTGCAGATGGGGTGCATAAGCCAGAAATATTCTGATGGCTTCAAGTCTTGCAACTGGATCAAAAGTTTCATCAAAATCAACGCCCTCTGCCTGACAATAACCCTGGGCAACTAATCTGGCTTTGTTTCTTACAACATTGCCATCTTCATCCATCTTGTTTCGGTAGACCCATCTTGTACCAATGGGTTCTTTCTTTAACCCTGGTGGACAAGGAACAAGTTCCCACACATTATTCCTTTCAAACTGGATGAGCTCTTCTTGCATAGCTTCCACCCAGCTTGGGTCTGCCATAGCCTCGTCAATCTTCTTCGGTTCAATCAGTGATAAGAAGGTGACGTTTAAGCATTGCTCACTGGTGGCTCTTCTATCTGAACCCCACTACTTGGATCTCCCACAATATGTTCAATAGTATGTGCTCGAGTCCATCTAGTGTATTGACTAGGCTGGTGTAATACAATATCAGTGCAAGTCACCTGGCGATCTTCTTCAGTTGCAATAGCATCTGGAGAAGGATCAGTCCAAACTACTTCTGTATCCTCATCAGAGTCAATGAGGTCACGATTTGCATCATGAAATTCTTCATTAAAAGGCATTTCTTGAAGAACTGGAGAAGATGGGGTTTGAACTGGTGCTGATATTGGAGTGCCACGTACATCAGATTCAATCACCAATTTCTGTGGTAAGTTGAAATTGATGGAGGGATAGAATGAAGTGTCACTGGTGGTGCTCTTCTTCTTAACTGGTTCCAGTTGAGTATAACTGGAAACATCTTCTGGTGAAACAACTGACTGATGAACTTGGTCAGTTTCACCAAAATTTATTGGAACGACTGGAGAAATATCAAGGCTTGGTCTCTTGTTAATTGCATCACTTGACTCGTCAAATGTGACATGAATTGTCTCATGAACCTTTTGGAGTCTATAACTATAAACTCTAAAGGCCTTTCGAATATCTGAATATCCTAAAAATACACCTTCATCAGCTTTTGCATCAAACTTTCTAAGCTGACTGGAATCGTTTAAAATATAAACTGGACAACCAAATACATGAAAATATCCAATATTTGGTTTTTGATTCCTGAGTACTTCATAGGCAGTCTTCTTATGTCTCTTGATGTAGACTGACAGACTTTTTGAGTACCATTATCATTATCACTTCGCAACTGACAGACTTTTTGAGTACACTTATCATTGCAAAATGTTTCAAGTACCTTATTTTGAAATTCAGTACCATTATCACTTCGCAACTGACAGACTTTTCGAGTACACTTGAGTTCAATTCTTTTGATGAGAGAGATGATTTCAGCAGGTACATCACTTTTGGACCGGAGGAATACCACCCAACAATATCTGGTGAATTCATCGACCACAACTAGAGTGTACTTCTTTCCAGCTCTAGTTTGAACATTCACTGGACCAAAGAGATCCATATGAAGCATGTGAAGAGGTTCAGTGATGCTAAAGTTTTGCCTTGTTTTGAAACTGGCCCTTTTCTGCTTGCCCATCTCACACCCTGGACATGGCTTTTCTTTATTAAAAGAAATATGAGGTATCCCATCTACCAGTTGTTTGCGAGACAACTTGTTAATATTTTTGAAATTAAGATGGGATAATCTTTTATGCCACAGCCAGTTGGTGTCCTCATCAGCCTTGGTATAGAAGCACTACTCTTTTGGAGCTGGTTCCATATCCATGATGTATACATTTCCTTTTCTTGGTGCAACCATCACCACTTTCCAATCCTTGTTAAATATGGTGCCTTGTGCAATATCGAACAAAACTTTGTAGCCATCATCACAAAGTTGGCTTACACTGATCAGGTTGTATTTCAAACCATTCACAAATGCAACTCTTTTGAATTCGACCTGTCTGTTATTGAGCACACCATATCCTTCAGTCTTTCCACTTTGATCATTACCAAACGTCACTGCCGGTCCATCTTGGACAGTGAACTCTTCAAGCAGGGGCTTACATCCGGTCATAGTCCAGCCAGCTGCGCTGTCCAGATACCAGGTGTTCTTCTTTCGATCGCCCTGCACACCCACAAAAATCATTAGTTATTTTTGTGAACCCATCTTTTCTTGATGGGTTCACTGGACTTCACTACAAAAGTCTCAGTTGATTGTTGTGGTGTTAAACTGAAGACTGCATCTGGATCTTTTTCACCAGCTCCAGGTGCAGGAGTAAAAATGATTGGTATTTGATACTTGCTCCCCTTTTTCTTATCAGATTTTGTTCCAGATGGAACATTCTTTTGTTTTGGTTTTGAGGGGGGTTTAATATTTTGTTTTTCAACTGGAGGTGATGAACCTCCTTCCAGATTTTTAATTCTGGCAGTACAACTCTGAACCTGTCTAGACAAAAGTTGGAGTTGACTTTCCAGTTTTGACAAAATATTATTCATCAGGCTGCTGAACCTTGGACCTAGGTTCAGCTGGAGTTTTGGTCTTTTGAGTCTTGGGCTCCTTAGACTTCTGAGGTAAAGGCTTGTTACCAGAAGCCTTTTTAACTGGAGCACTAGCCTGATTGGCTCCAGGTTTAACCTTAATGGGGGTGGTCTCAATGGGTTCAGTTTTGACAAGTCTCAGGTTGATCATATGGAGTTTCAACCCTAAGAGCTGGAGGCAATGCATGAAGATCTTGTATGAGAGCTGCCATTTCAAGATCTCCAGATTTCCATGCATTTTTCTGGGCATCAATTGTTCTAGAAAATGCATCATAATTCTTTCCAGATGCTTTTACCCACGACTTGATAATTATTTGTTCTTTTTCAAGATCAGATTTTAATTTTTGATTTTCAAGTTCAAAAGCCTCAATTTTCAAAACTGACTCATTGAGAGCCAACTGGACACTTTGCAAATCATTTAATTGTGGTTTAACATTGTTCAGTTCAGTTAAGATAGTATCCAGATATCCAGTTTCAGTTCTGGATCAACCTGGTTGTCATAATCACATACCTTTTTCAAAATGATGTCCACCCATCTTCCAGTGATGACATCTTCCTTTGCCATGTGTTGCTGTTGATCTTCCAAGGCCATGAAACACATGTCCCTTTCCTCTTCATCATCAACTGATGAGTCATCAGAGTACTCCCATTTTCCCTCAGTTTGTGCCATCAAGCACTGACCCTTTTCTTTTTCCATGGACAGGAGGGCAATCTGGGCCTTAAGCTTCTTATATTTAGCTTTATAGCTATCATCAGGCCGATTGAAATTTGGGACAGAGGGACCAGTTTGGTTGTTCATCTGACTAGATCTGCATTCCTTCATAAAATGACCTTTCTTACCGCATTTATAGCAGGTAAGATTGGTTTTATCCAGAGAGTTGGAGCTGGAAGCATTGTTTGGGCCATTAAATCTTTTTGATTTATGCTTAAACCTATTAAAGGTTTTAGCAATCATGGCTACCAGATCATCATCGTCAGTTTCATCACAACCATCACTAATTTCAGTGGTCAGGCCAGAGTTCAAGAAACTATTTAACATCTCCTTCATTGAGTGTGACTGGACACTCTCTGCAGACATTAAAGCAGCACAAGGTCGCTCAGTTACACTAGCAACCTTGGGACTCTGGGCATGGTTCATGGCATCCTGCTCAGCCACCAGTCTTGCTGCATTATTATCTTCAGTGAACCTGAAGGCTCCATAGAGCGATGCAAGAGTGTGACTGTGCAGGTTTTACCTTGTCTCAAGACAAGAACCATATTTTCCCATTTGGAAGGAAGAATATCACAAAACTTCTCAAGAAGAATATCCTTATCCTTCTCAACACCCAAGCCTCTCAACTGATTAATGAGGCTAGAAAACCTGGTGTAAGTACCAGTTAGACTTTCATTGGGAAGAGCGAAGAAGGATTCATACTTTTTGTTCAGGGCAACCTTTCTGGTGACAATGGTGTCATCACCTCCTTCAAACTGAATGACTAATTCATCCCACATTGCCTTGGCACTAGGGAACAACACAAGTGTTGGAATTAAGTCTTCAGGAACAGCTCCAAGGATCATGTTCTTGAGTCTGGTGTCCAGATCTACAAGTCTACGATCCTCATCAGACCAATGGTCTTCGAGCTTTTCTCTGGAACCTCTTCTTCCAGTTGGATCTAGAAGAGGACTTACCCCAAGAGACATGGGTATATATGGCCCATCCTTAAGGATTTTCAACATATACCTCTCTATCCCACCAAAGTGCAAGAGCATTCTGGCCTTCCATGTACCAAAGGTCTCACTATTTCCATCAAATTTAGGAAAAAGAGTGTTAGAATAATGTACATGGACATGGTTTGGGGCAGTAGGAGGAGGAGGGCTTGTATTAACATTTTGTACAGGTGGTGTATTAACATTAAGGGGGTTTTCACCTTGACCAGAACCATCCCCACCTTCAGTAGTAGTCATCTAAGCAGATCTAGGCAAATATATTAGCCTTCTGCTCTGATACCACTTGTAAGCCCCAACTCAATAGATGGTACTACCTGAAGACACCTCAATGTCGATGGTGGGGTTACTTTGCAATATAAGCGCTGAACTGGAGACGACCAGTTGCAGTGAGTATATACCAAGTTCTTGGATAGATTACTTATTTAAGTGACAATAAGTAGAAACAATGCAATAATATAAAGTACTTGTAAAGTAAATTGGTGAGACAATATGTATTTTTCAAGTGTAATTTATTTATTAACTTTAAATAAATTACAAGGTTGTTGTGGAACCAAGATAATACAAACTATGTAAATATCCTAACAACCTATGAAATACAATTGATCTATACTTGGAAATTCTCTAAACAATCGAAACACTTAAAGTTGTGAAATGTTCCTTTTTGTGATTGAGAGAATATTGCACAAGTTCACCAAGAATATTGCAGGTTTGCAAAGTTGTTTTTGTGTTGTGAAAAGACCTCTATTTATAGGCAAAGTTGACATTGGGATGTCAACTTTGGCCGTACAAATATGGTTGAGAACATTTAAGGAATAACATTTAATTCCTTAAAATGCTGTGTAAAGTTACAGAATAAAGTAACTTTTCTCAACCTGCTTTATGTACCTTTTGTACTTTACACATAGATAAATCCTTTTATCCGTGTAATAGCACATAAAGCATAAAGGTCTTTTCCTAGTAATCAGTGTAAAGCTTTGTAAGTACTTTACACTGATGCTCTCCAGTTTGTATCTGAGTAGAATGTCAACTGGGCTTCGCTGCCATTGTCATTCTCTTTCTTCCACTTGTTGTCTTTGACTTCAACTGGAACGATTCTTCATCTGGTCAGATCTCAACTGGAGGAAGTCTTTAGTTGCGTTAACTGTACGTTGCAACTGGACTTCAATATATTTCTGGACAAATCTTCTTAGTCTCCAGGTGCAACTGGAGACTGTTCAGTTTCAGCGAAACTGGTCCTAACATTCTTGCATAACAGTCACCCAGCTTGGATCTTCCATAGCCTCGTCAATTTTATTTGGTTCTATCAGTGATAAGAAACTGACATATAAGCATTGATTACTGGAGGCTCTTCTGGTCAGAACTCCTCTACTGGAGTCACCTATGATCTAATCAATAGGGTGAGCTTTTGTCCATCTGGAGTATTGACCAGGATTGTTGCTGACAACAATATCAGTGCAAGAGTTCAGTTGAGTCTCCTCTGGTGTTGCTTCAGGAGGAGGATCTTGCCAGACTACTTCAACATCTTCATCTGAATCATTTAAATCACGATTTGCATCATGAAATTCTTCATATGAAGGCATTTCTTGAAGTACTGGTTCAATTTGGATTTCTTCATTGGAAGATATTTCTGGTATAATTTCATCTGAAACTGGTACCGGGGGAGTAGTACGAACATCTGATCCAATAACAAGTTCAGAGGATGGTCTGAAACTTATTGAAGGATAGAAAGATGTACTACTGGTTTTTTTTTCTTTTGAGCTGGTTCCAAGTCAGAATGACTGGAAACTTCTTCAGGTGAATCTTTGCAGTTGATGGGATCAGATTCACAGAAGATAAGTGGATTTTCTGGGGGAGAATCAAGGACTGGCTTTCTATTAATTGCATTATTCGATTCATCAAATGTAACGTGTATTGACTCATGGACCTTCTCCAGTCTCTTGTTGTAGACTCTGAAGGCCTTGTGAATGGCTGAATAGCCTATGAAATACCCTTCATCAGCTTTGGCATCGAATTTGCCTAAGTGACTCGAGTCGTTCAGGATGTACAATGGACATCCAAAAACGTGAAAATAACCAATATTTGGTTTTCTATTTCTTAAGACTTCATAGGCTGTCTTCTTGTGTCTTTTGATGTACACAGACCGGTTCTGGGTGTGGCAAGCAGTAGCAATTGCTTCAGCCCAGAAACTGGTAGGAAGACCAGATTTAGCCAACATACTCCTGGCAGCTTCTATCAGAGTTCGATTCTTTCTTTCTACCACTCCGTTCTGTTCTGGAGTTCTTGTTGAAGAGAAGTTCTGGGAGATGCCAGTGTCAGTACAGAATGACTCCAGAGTTGCATTCTGGAATTATGTTCCATTGTCACTTCTTAACTGACACACCTTTCTCTTGTGCTTGAGCTCAATTTTCTTGATAAGACTGATGATTTCAGCAACAGCTTCATTTTTAGACCTGAGAAAGATAACCCAACAATATCTGGAGAATTCATCGACTATTACCAGAGTGTATCTTTTACCAGCACGAGTCTGAACATTCACTAGACCGAAGAGGTCCATATGAAGCATATGAAGTGGTTCAGATATGCTAAAATTCTGTCTGGTCTTGAAACTAGCATGTTTCTGCTTTCCCATCTCACATCCTGGACATGGCCTTTCTTTTTTGAAGGAAACTGAAGGTATCCCATCTGCCAGTTGTTTTCTAGACAACTTATTAATATTTTTAAATTTTAAATGGGATAACCTTTTATGCCATAACCAGTTTGTGTCTTCATCAGCTTGAGTATAGAAACACTGCTTTGAAGGAGAGCTTTCCATATCCATCATGTACACATTCCCTCTTCTGGGAGCAATCAATACCACCTTCCAGTCTTTGTTGAATATAATGCCCTGAGCAATATTGAACAATACTTGATAGCCATCATCACACAGTTGGCTTGCACTGATCAGGTTATATTTCAAACCATTCACATATGCAACTCGTTTGAATTTGACTTGTCCATTGTTCAGAACACCATACCCCTCAGTTTTTCCACAACCATCATTTCCGAAAGTAATGGAGGGTCCATCAGAAATTATGAACTTCTCCAGCAGGGTCTTACATCCGGTCATTGTCCTGCCAGCTGCACTGTCAAGATACCAGATAAACTTCTTTCGATCGCCCTGCACATCCACCAGATATATCAGTTAGATTTGGGAACCCATCGACTGATGGGTTCACTGGACCCTCCCTTATAGGTCCCTGGAGGTATCTGGTTGAGTTCACTTTCTTCAACAGTAGTCTTAGTTGAAAAGACCACTAGGGTTGATAGTTTTGAAACCTTTTTCTTTTTCTCAACTGGAGAAATATATTTTTCTTTCTTTGAAAAAGGTTTGGTATTTTGTCTAGGGCCAGATGAAGTACCCTCAAAACTGTTTAATCTTGCATTAAAACTTTGAAATTGACGAGTCAGTAATTGAAACTGGCTCTCTAACCTTAACAAAATACTTTCATCAGATGACACCTGAGCCTTTCCAGTTGACTGGACTCTAGGCTTAGGTAGGGAACTGGTCTTTTTCTTTTGAACCTGGGGTTCTTTAGAAGCGGACCGAGGCAAAGGTTTATTCCGATTGACCTTTTTAACTGGAGCAGTCATCTGAATGCTCCAGTCTTAACCTCTGGGGATTGAACTGGGAAAATATTGGCCTTAGGAGTTACAGGCTCATCATAAATGGTAATGGGCCTGAACCCCTCTGGTAAACGATCAATTACTGGTATTAATGATGCAATATGAGTATTTCCATCTAAATAAGCACGTTTTTGAGTGGGAAATTGATTTACTCCAGCATCATATGGCTTTCTGATTTCAAGCCATGATTTAATAACTAGTTTTTCTTTTTCTAAAATGATTTCAAGATCTTGTTTTTCTTGAATCAGTTGTTCAGTTACCAGAACTTGGGCTTGAAATGCCAGTTCAATATCTTGAAGTTCCTTTAATTTTGATTTTAAAACTGTAATTTCAGAAAATCTGTTTCTAGACCATTTACACAGTCAGATCTAACAGTTTCAACAAAGATTAAATCAGCATTAAGAGCTTCAGCAATGTCCAATTTTAGTTCAGTGTCAGTTTCAACATCATAATCACTGACCTTTTTGATAACAATGTCCACCCATCTTCCAGATGTGACATATTCCTTCACCAGATGCTCTTCGTCTGCCAGAGCCATGTAACAGCAATCTCTTTCCTCTTCTTCATCAGCAGATGAATCATCAGAAGGAACCCATTTCTCTTCAGTTGTTGCAATCATGCATTTATTATTTTCCATTTGTTGTGCCATGAGAGCAATTTGAGCCTTAAGCTTTTTATATTTAGATTTATAGCTATCATCAGGCTTTTTATTAGAAGTAAATGGACCAGGTTGGGATACAAACTGACTGGACTTGCAATCTTTCATGAAATGACCTTTTCCCTTACTTTTCTATTGGTTAACCATCTCGTTAATTAAGGGACTCACATTTGGTATCAGAGCAGAAGGCTAATCATTGCCTAGATCTGTTCTTGATGGCTAACCAAGAAAATACACAAGGTTTTAGTCTTGGTCCCGATCCTAATGTAAATATTCATGATCAAAATGAACCACAAAACGTTAATAACACTAATCCTCCACCTCCTCCTCCTACTCCTGCTTCTCCACACGTGCATGTGCACTACTCGAATAATCCTGTTCCTAAATTCAGTGGGAACAGTGATGAATTTGGTACGTGGAAAGCTAGGATGATTTTGCATGTCACTGGTATTGAGAGGAACATGATGAAGATCTTAAACGAAGGTCCATATGTACCTACATCACCTCTCAATCCACTTCTTGATCCTTCTGGATCTAGAAGGGGAAGGGAAAAGAGGGAGGAACATTGGTCAGAAGAGGAGAGGAGATTGGTGAATCTTGACACCCTCCTTAAAAATATGATCCTCGGGGCCGTTCCAGAAAACCCTAATTCCCACACTAGTTCTTTTTCCTAGTGCCAAAACCATGTGGGATGAGCTTCTTAACCAACATGAAGGAGGAGATGACACCATTGTCACCAGAAGGTCTCCTTAAACAAGAGGTATGAGTCATTTTTTGCTCAACCTAACGAGTCTCTCACTGGTACTTACACCAGATTTATGAGTATCAAAAACCAATTGAGAGGTCTTGGGGTTGAGAAGGACAAGGATATACTTCTGGAGAAATTTTGTGACATTCTGCCCACCAAATGGTCTCACATGATACTTGTTTTACGACAAGGTAAAACTCTGCACACACACACTCTCTCAACTCTATATGGAGCCTTCAGGTACACTGAAGAAAATCAAGCTCAGAGAGTGGTTGCAGAACAAGATGTTTTTAACCATGCCTCCAGTACTCCTAATGTGGTTAGTTATTCTGAACCACCAAGTACAGCACTGATATCTTCTGAGAATGTATTTTCTATGAAGAAGATAGATTCTCCAGATTTCATGAATTCAGACACCATCTTCTTCATAGAAAATACATTCTCAGAAGATATTAGTGCTGTACCTTGTGGTTCAGTATGACTAACCACACTAGGACTACTGGAGGCATAGTTATACGCATCTTGTTCTGCCACAACTCTATGAGCTTGATTTTCTTCAGTGTATCTGAAAGCTCCATATAAAGTTGAAAGAGTATGTGTGTGCAGAGTTTTACCTTGTCTTAAGACCAGGATCATGTGAGACCATTTGGTGGGTAAAATATCACAAAATTTCTCCAGAAGTATATCCTTGTCTTTCTCAACCCCCGGTCCTCTCAACTGGTTAATAATGCTCATAAATCTGGTGTAAGTACCAGTGAGAGACTCATTGGGCTGAGCAAAAAATGACTCATACCTCTTGTTTAAGGAGACTTTTCTGGTGACAATGGTGTCATCTCTCCTTCAAACTGGTTCACTAGTTCACCCCACATGGTTTTAGCACTGGGAAAAAGAACTAGTGTGGGAATTAGAGTTTATGGAACAACCCCGAGGATCATGTTTTTGAGAAGGGTATCTAGATTTACCAATCTCCTCTCCTCTTCAGACCAATGTTCCTCCCTCTTTTCCCGACCTCTTCTAGATCCAGTTGGATCAAGAAGAGCATTGAGAGGTGATGTGGGGACATAAGGTCCTTCATTTAAAATTTTCATCATATTTCTCTCAATACCAGTTGATATGCAATATCATCCTAGCCTTCCACGTACCAAATTCATCACTATTCCCACTGAATTTAGGAACAGGATTGTTTGAGTAGTGCACATGCACATGTGGAGAAGCAAGAGTAGGAGGAGGAGGTGGTGGATTAGTGTTAATAACAGGTGGTGGTTCATTATTTTGATCATTAATATTAGGATCAGGACCAAAACCTCCTTGTGTATTTTCTAGGTTGGCCATCAAAGAAGCAGATCTAGGCAAGTTTGTTTAGCCTTCTGCTCTGATACCAATTGTAAAGTCCCTCACTTGATGGTTTAACCCAATAGTGTAAAATACAACAAGTTTAATATGAACTAGATTTGGACTAGTATTACTTGAATATAAATGCAAGTATATAAACAAAGTAATACAAGACTTAAAGTAAAGGTGGAACACAATGTAATATTTTCAAGTGTATTTTATTTATGATGTTAAATAAAATACAAGGTTGTGCGGAATCAAGATAATACAAATATGTAAGTATCCTAACAACCTATGAATTCCAAATGATCTATATTTGCTAAATAAACTCTTTAGATCGAGATACTTAAAGTTGTGAAGTATCCCTGTTACGATCGAGAGTATTTAGACAAATTCACCTTATTGCTAAAAGTAATTTTAACAAGGAAATGACTTTGTATTTATAGGCAAACAAATTCACCAGTGAATTTGTGCCGTACAAATATGGTTGCATGCATTTAATGAACCGACAAGGTCATTAAATGCATTGGTTAAAGTACAAGGATAAAGTCACATCAAATGACTTATTATCCTTTTAACCAACCACCTTTACACACGTAAGTACTTTTGTAAAGACAAGTGGAATGTTCTTTGAAAAGTGTGTAAAGGCAAAAAGTCAGTTCCTCGTAATCAGTGTTCAGACTTGTAAGGTCTAGAACACTGACAAAGCTCCAGTCGTAGATCTGGTAAGACTTCCAGTGGACTCCGCCATTTGTCAGTCTACTTTATTCTAACTTCAGTCTTTGACTTCAGTGAGAATGTCTTCAGTAGAATAGATCTGGACTGGGGTGAAGTCCAGTGAGCTAATCTGGAGGATTCCAGATTTCCTATACAAGTATTTTGCTCACTGGTCTTCCATTAATTTTGAACAAATCTTCAGTGTCGCTCCAGTCGTCAAGTCTGGAGCGAGTCCAGTAAA
>CM067167.1:228991366-229004492 GCA_034093135.1 Erigeron breviscapus | reverse complement strand
CATCAGGTAGCGGTATATGTAAAGGATCAGTAAGATTTTTAGGAGCAGTCTCTAAAGTAGAGTCTGCTTCTTTGGTCCCACTTGACTCTCCAGATTTAGAAGTAGGCTTAGTGAGTGGTGAAGAAACAGGAGAAGAAACAGGAACCGGACCGCCTTCAAGTGGATCATGAAGAGTAACTACATCTTCCACTATCGGAACACCTGTAAAAGAAACAGGACCACGAAAAGAGGTGAAAACACCATCATAATCGAAGTCATTTGCAGGACCAATGTGTACAGCAGGTTTATGACTGACAATTACCACATTTGTACCAAAATTTACTTTGCCAGTTTTCTGATTGTACACACGCCGAATTGGTGTACTAGGTACATAACCTAAAAAGAAACCCTCCTCTGATTTAGGATCAAATTTACCCTGAGGAAGTACCGTAAGAAAAGTACACGGAACACCAAATGGCTCAACATTTTGCAAATTGGGCTTTTTGTTGTGCAAAAGTTCATAACAAGTTTTCTTGAACCGTTTAACTGTTAAAACCCGATTTAAAATGTGACAAAGCTGTATTCACTGCCTCCCCCCAGAAAGTAACAGAAGCCCTGAATCAGCAAGCATCGTCCTAGCTGTTTCTATCAAAGTCTCTGTTTTTCCTCTCAGCTACTCCATTCTGCTGTGGCTCATACGGTGCACTAAATTGATGTTGAATACCCTTGGTCAAGCAAAAAACCGTAAGTGTATTGTTCTTGAACTCAGTGCCATTGTCACTCCTGATTCTCTTAACTTTAACTTCATGGACATTCTCAACTTGTCTAACAAAATCCATAAACCGGTATGCGGTCTCGTCCTTTATCTTCAAGAAAAATACCCATGAATACCATGAGTAATCATCAGTGATCACCAAACAGTAGAACATCCCTCCAATGCTTCTTACGTTCATAGGACCAAAGAGATCCATATGAAGTAGTTCGAATGGTTTGGATATAGTGTTGTGCACCTTTGATTTATGAGGATTCTTGTGTTGCTTTCCTTTCAAACATGGTACACATTTATCTTCATCCCAAACTTCTTAACTGGAACACCATCAACTAATCCAAGACTAACAAGTTCATTCATCTTCCGAAAGTTAATATGTCCCATTCTTTGATGCCAGAGGAGTGATTCAGACTCATTTGCTTTGCTCAACAAACAGAGGGGCTCCGTTGGATTATCAACACCAAAAACTAAGCCATAGATGTCTCTCTTCCTAGGAGCTCTGAGCATAATCCATTCTTCTGGAATAACGAAACCCGGCTTCAAGATGAATGCCTCCTTTTCTGTGAAATGAACATTGTTGCCCTTGTCACAGATCTGTGAGACACTCATTAGATTATGAGTAAGTTGTTCCACATAGTTTACTCTTTCTAGAGTAAGTTGTCCATTGACGACATCTCCCTGACCGGTGATGTTGCCGCCTTGGATCCAGCAAAACTAACATACGACCCATTTATACCAGTATAATTGGACAAGAGTTTCCTGTCCCTGTCATGTGCCTGGAGCATCCACTGTCAAGGTACCATAAATGGATTGGTTTCCTAGGAACTCCCTGCACATAAAATGAGAGAAATTAGTTTTCATTGGGGACCAAACCTTCTGAGGTTTGGGTCGTCCCTTCTCATCCCTTAGAATCAGTTCAGTCCAATACCCATTGCTAGAAGCCGTGGGTGGAACATGATTCTCATCTCGTCTTCTCACAGGAGGAGACTTCTGACCTCTCGTCGGAGAAGGTCTAGGAGAATGAGGACCATAAGAAGATCGAACACTCGAATGAATTTGGTCATAAAATGAATTTTGACTTTTAGGAACAGAACGATCAGGTCGTGGAGGTGTTTGAAAACGATTTGAAATCCTATGAACATTTCCTGAGGAACCTTTCAGTGGAGATTCACGTCGTTGAGGTATAGTAAACGGTTTTGGAGAAGATTGAACTTTAACCTCATAAACCTGTTTATTATTACCCAACCCCCTTTTTCCTTCTGAAGTGGAAGCCTTTGAAGGAGAACCTGATCTTCGAGGTCTATTTGGACATACACTATAAACATGACCCTTTTCATGACAAGCAAAGAAAGAGAGGACCTTGAACTTTTTGTTTGTATCTACCTTTTTATCGGTACCTACAGATTCATTATTAGCACTGGTGTCCACTGACTTACTTGTTTTTCTTTGATTTTCCTTTTCAGGATCTTGTTTAGTTGGTGAAATCCTAGACTTCCTAGCACCATCTTCTCATGTCTATCTTTAGTTGAAGATTTCTTAAGTGCGGGCATTAAGATGTGCTTTAAAACCTTAGTTGCTTCTTCATTAACGGCTAAGTTATCTTCAGATTTTCTAATCCTAGAATGCTTAGGTAATGGAGTGAGACATTGCTGACTTAATTTCTTCATGTCCTCAATAGCAACATCCCAGACTTTATCAATCCTCTTAGGGTCAATAGATTCTAACGGAAATTCTAACTCAGTATAGACCCTATTACTCTTATGAAGTGTAAAGTGTACAATACTGTCTTTCTGACCATAAGGAGTAGACTGATTTAAAGCAACACCTTTCAATTTCTCTTCCTTGTTAGGTTGAGAAGAACCTCGTTTAGACTCTTTTGTTCCCTCAGGCAACTTTGCCTCGGAAATTGAGTCTTTTGGTTTACCATCTACAACACTAGGTTGAAGTAGGATTTCAGGAATATTAGGTCAACAGGAGTATAGTTATTATTGAAAGGAGGAGGCACATCTTTATAAGAAATCTTAGCAGTTTCAAAACTATTAGAAGAAGAATTCTCAAACTTTTTCATATGCATCAAAAGCTCAGAATGTCTAGCAGAATCAGATTTAGCCTTAAATTCCAAGATTTCTATCCTAGCATCAGCAAGTTCCTTTTCTGCGGTAGCACACTTTCTAGCTAACAAGGAATAAGCTTCACTACTTACTCTTTCTATAGCCACAGAATGATTGACTTTATCTTTCATTGCTCTAATGTCAGATTCTAAGGATCTAATCTTTTCCTTGAAAAATTTTTCCTTATCATTTACAAGTTAGACCCTTTTTAATTAATTTATCTCTTTCATCATGAGCAGTATTGACAACAAATTCTAATTTCTTAATTTGTTCATTCTTTTGTTCAAGTTCATCAAACATGCGATTAACAATTTTTGCAAACATGAACAATAGTATGTAAAGAATAAGATACCTGTTGGTCTGCCTCTTTGCAATCTGCCATGTAAGCAACAAAGTCATCCACAGTCATGCCAGCCGGAATCTCAAAATCTTGCATCTGCTCCTCAACAGTCTTTTCACTCTTTTCTGTGGCAGAATCATCTTTAACCTCAGCTGCTTTCACCTCTTCAGTAGCTTTCACTTCTTCAGTAGCTTTCACTTCTTCAGTAGCTTTCACTTCATCAAGGTTCTTTCACTTCTTCAGTAGCTTTCACTTCTTCAGTAGCTTTCACTTCTTCAGTAGCTTTCACTTCTTCAGTAGCTTTCACTTCTTCAGTAGCTTTCACTTCTTCAGTAGCTTTCACTTCTTCAGTAGCTTTCACTTCTTCAGTAGCTTTCACTTCTTCAGTAGCTTTCACTTCTTCAGTAGCTTTCACTTCTTCAGTAGCTTTCACTTCTTCAGTAGCTTTCACTTCTTCAGTAGCTTTCACTTCTTCAGTAGCTTTCACTTCTTCAGTAGCTTTCACTTCTTCAGTAGCTTTCACTTCTTCAGTAGCTTTCACTTCTTCAGTAGCTTTCACTTCTTCAGTAGCTTTCACTTCTTCAGTAGCTTTCACTTCTTCAGTAGCTTTCACTTCTTCAGTAGCTTTCACTTCTTCAGTAGCTTTCACTTCTTCAGTAGCTTTCACTTCTTCAGTAGCTTTCACTTCTTCAGTAGCTTTCACTTCTTCAGTAGCTTTCACTTCTTCAGTAGCTTTCACTTCTTCAGTAGCTTTCACTTCTTCAGTAGCTTTCACTTCTTCAGTAGCTTTCACTTCTTCAGTAGCTTTCACTTCTTCAGTAGCTTTCACTTCTTCAGTAGCTTTCACTTCTTCACTATTTTGCTTCTTCAATAATGGATCACCTTCACAATGAGCTTCAATAGCATCGAACAATTGCTTTGAAGTCTTGTATTCTTGTTTAGGAAACAAGTGCACCAACTCTTGAGGAATGCACATACGAAGTGTGGAAAGAGTCTTTACTTCAATGGCGTAGTTAGCCTTTTCTTCGCCGTTAATTCTCCCACCTTGTATGTAGAAGTAACTCCATTCACAGTAAGAGTGGGCCATTCATAACCTTCAGTGATCATGAGCCACATATTCAAGTCTTCTCGTTGAATGAAATCTTCAAATCGACCTCTCCACGCCCAAAAGTCAGCTAATGAGACTAACTTTGGTGGAGAATTAGTACGTCCTACCAGATGATCATGATAAACTAGAGAATTGAGATATTGGGCAACAGCATTGTTGGTTGAGGATGAAGAAGCCATGATAGAGAGATGGATCCTGTGTGAAGTTGTCTTGAAGATCTTTTGCCTTATCCTTCATTTCTCTGTTTCTTAGAGTGGATATAACTCCATCTATTCGAAGAGATGCGTAATCAGCTCTTTCTTGCAATCCATGACGAAACTCTTTGTATGCTTTCGGCAAACCATCCAGGAATTTATCCACTATCTCAGTAGGAGTGTATCTAAGGTCAAAATATGCTAATTCAGCAAGAAGATGTTGATATCTCAGAATAAGATCCTCAACTTGTTCATTCTTTGTGGCATTGAAGCAATCAAATTGTTTCTTAGAGTGGATATAACTCCATCTATTCGAAGAGATGCGTAATCAGCTCTTTCTTGCAATCCATGACGAAACTCTTTGTATGCTTTCGGCAAACCATCCAGGAATTTATCCACTATCTCAGTAGGAGTGTATCTAAGGTCAAAATATGCTAATTCAGCAAGAAGATGTTGATATCTCAGAATAAGATCCTCAACTTGTTCATTCTTTGTGGCATTGAAGCAATCAAATTGTTTCTTAAGCATTTTAATTCTATTTTTCTTCAATAATGGATCACCTTCACAATGAGCTTCAATAACATCGAACAATTGCTTTGAAGTCTTGTATTCTTGTTTAGGAAACAAGTGCACCAACTCTTGAGGAATGCACATACGAAGTGTGGAAAGAGTCTTTACTTCAATGGCGTAGTTAGCCTTTTCTTCGCCGTTAATTCTCCCACCTTGTATGTAGAAGTAACTCCATTCACAGTAAGAGTGGGCCATTCATAACCTTCAGTGATCATGAGCCACATATTCAAGTCTTCTCGTTGAATGAAATCTTCAAATCGACCTCTCCACGCCCAAAAGTCAGCTAATGAGACTAACTTTGGTGGAGAATTAGTACGTCCTACCAGATGATCATGATAAACTAGAGAATTGAGATATTGGGCAACAGCATTGTTGGTTGAGGATGAAGAAGCCATGATAGAGAGATGGATCCTGTGTGAAGTTGTCTTGAAGATCTTTTGCCTTATCCTTCATTTCTCTGTTTCTTAGAGTGGATATAACTCCATCTATTCGAAGAGATGCGTAATCAGCTCTTTCTTGCAATCCATGACGAAACTCTTTGTATACTTTCGGCAAACCATCCAGGAATTTATCCACTATCTCAGTAGGAGTGTATCTAAGGTCAAAATATGCTAATTCAGCAAGAAGATGTTGATATCTCAGAATAAGATCCTCAACTTGTTCATTCTTTGTGGCATTGAAGCAATCAAATTGTTTCTTAAGCATTTTAATTCTATTTTTCTTCAATAATGGATCACCTTCACAATGAGCTTCAATAACATCGAACAATTGCTTTGAAGTCTTGTATTCTTGTTTAGGAAACAAGTGCACCAACTCTTGAGGAATGCACATACGAAGTGTGGAAAGAGTCTTTACTTCAATGGCGTAGTTAGCCTTTTCTTCGCCGTTAATTCTCCCACCTTGTATGTAGAAGTAACTCCATTCACAGTAAGAGTGGGCCATTCATAACCTTCAGTGATCATGAGCCACATATTCAAGTCTTCTCGTTGAATGAAATCTTCAAATCGACCTCTCCACGCCCAAAAGTCAGCTAATGAGACTAACTTTGGTGGAGAATTAGTACGTCCTACCAGATGATCATGATAAACTAGAGAATTGAGATATTGGGCAACAGCATTGTTGGTTGAGGATGAAGAAGCCATAAGAGAAAAATACTGTTCAAACGAAGATAAGAATCCAACGAAATTAGGTTAAATTCGTAGAACAGTGTTAGTACGAAGATAGCTTAATTTTGGGGACAAAAGTTTTGAACGAATATAGCTAAGTTCGTAGGCTAAGGTTCAGAACGAAGATAGATTAAGTTCGTAGGTTAAATTCGTTTGATGAAGATTCAAAACGAAAAAGAAGATAAATTCGTTTTCTATCTTCGTTGGATGAATTTAAAACGAAATTAAGTTAAATTCGTTTTCTGACTTCGTTTTGCTAAGTTCGTAAGGCAAACGAACTTAACGACAGAAAGTGTTTTAGGAGGTTTTTGGGAGAATAACAACCAAACAAACGATCTCAACCCTTCGATAAGATATCGAATGGCTTTGATACCACTTGTGAGTCCCTCGATAGCTACTGATCGCTCTCGAGATCGTCTATTGTTATGTCGTGAGTGCGGAATCCTCACGAGATAACTAGTTTGATTAGTTATCGTGTATATTGCTAATTATTTCAATATAATCAGCCTTAAATGATCTATCTTCGTTTTCTATAGCATAGAAAACGAACTTAGTCGCCTTTGGTGTGTGTGTGATCAACTGGAATCCTCACTTTAGGGTTTCCAATCGTTTATATATGTTCACGATCGATATTGGGCTTGCTGGGCTTTGTTCTTACGAACTTAGCAGTCCAGCCCATAAAACGAAGATTATCTTCGTTAGTTCCTAACGAAGATTATCTTCGTTAGTACTAAATACCATCAACATCTATGCTTAGTTATTTTCCAAGTACTTTATGTACAAGAAACCTAACATATATTATGTTTGTACTTGTATGATATACATAACAAACATCATATATAAACATATAAATAACACCAAAACATGTAATTAATCATTACTAAAACACGAAGTCCATAATCTATCAATTACATATAAATGAATAAGACATAATCAAATCTAAGTTGCTGTTGTCACATCAACATGCATCAACATTTTGCTTCAGATTAAAGGGAGGTATAAATAGTTTACACAACCTAATTCCCAAATTATCAAGTCTTCTTTCTAAGAGCTGCACTACAAGGAACACCTTCAAGGATCAAATCAAGATTTCATCGTCTTCCGATTCATTGAAGATTCACGTGCACCACTTAGATCGTATCTATTCTATTGTCTTGCAATTTCTATTTCTCAAACGATTGGTACATCATGTTCTTCCTTTATTTTGATTGTTATTTCAATTTAATCATGAGTGGCTAAACTTTCAATCATCCACCTTGATGAAACTAGACGAATGACATGATTGCTATATGTTTTAATTCCAAGAGTTGATTTCATTTATCGTTGTGTCGTGATCTTGATGATTTAATTCCTTTACATTTATTATTATGATATTGGTGGCATGTGTGTCCTTCGTTAGTGGTACTAGTTGGATACAGATGTGATTTTCAAACGGTTGCTTGTCTATGAGCAATTATCACTAGTTCATGGTATGATAGTGAATGTCATTTTAATAAAAGGAATCATTTTGTCAACGTGTTTTGTAACGGTTGGTGGTACCACGTTTTAATTCACAAAGGCACAATTGGTAATTTGTCGATCAGCAAACTAATTGTTGGTAAGGTTGTCTAGGCATTGGTGGTACCGGCTTGGGTAATTAAACTAGCAATTTAGGTGTTTGGGTGATTTGTGAGCGGTTGGTGGTACCACGCGAGCATTTTATCCTTTCACGATTATCGTGTCAACTCTCATTGAATTTGGTCTTAATTGAATGCAATCATGTTTGAAGTCTAGCGAAGTCAAGGTGGATGATCTTTACTATTATTGTTTGAAGCTTTACCTTTACTTTTACGCGTTTTTGTCTTCAAAGTTATTTTACTTTAATTGCCAAAGAGAGATTTGAAGCAACACCCTATTTTCCAAACTACTTTATTAGACAATTGATTCAGACCAATCCCCGTGAACGAACCTGGACTTACTTTTTAACTATATTGCATACGATCGGGTCCACTGCCCGATAGTGTGTAGTAGTGAGTTTCGAGGTGGTTCTAGTTTTAATTTTTAAACTCGATTTGGCACATCAATCATCAAATAGAATATGAGCAAAATCCACTCTGTATCCGAACCAGAGGCAGTAAGCAATCTGAAGATGTGTTTGATTTATCTGGTCAAGACCTCCAGAACTGCCTCCCAAGCATTCAACTAAATGAGTGAAAAAGAATCTCCATGAGTCTGTCAGCCTGCTCATGTAGATTGTTCCCTTTCTGGATAGCTGACCATGCTCATCCAGTATATCTGTGTGCCCCATCAATCTGCACACTTCTCTTGTATTTATGCCAGAGGGAAGTTCAATGGGCATCTCATTCTGTTCAAAATAGTTCAATTGAAGAACAGACCTGAGTGTATCAACAGTCAAAGCCAAGGATCTGGTACCTTGCTTAAGAGAATAAGAAATTGATGAAGTTTCATCATCATATACTGCAGTGTACCAGAATTCACAGAGATAGTCGTGGTACATCCTTCCAGGATTTAGGGTCAATGCACCATAAAGAGGACATGAGAGAAAAAAGGTATTTAATCTCCCAATAATGGATTGGGCATTATGAACTAGTTCATGGTATGATAGTGAATGTCATTTTAATAAAAGGAATCATTTTGTCAACGTGTTTTGTAACGGTTGGTGGTACCACGTTTTAATTCACAAAGGCACAATTGGTAATTTGTCGATCAGCAAACTAATTGTTGGTAAGGTTGTCTAGGCATTGGTGGTACCGGCTTGGGTAATTAAACTAGCAATTTAGGTGTTTGGGTGATTTGTGAGCGGTTGGTGGTACCACGCGAGCATTTTATCCTTTCACGATTATCGTGTCAACTCTCATTGAATTTGGTCTTAATTGAATGCAATCATGTTTGAAGTCTAGCGAAGTCAAGGTGGATGATCTTTACTATTATTGTTTGAAGCTTTACCTTTACTTTTACGCGTTTTTGTCTTCAAAGTTATTTTACTTTAATTGCCAAAGAGAGATTTGAAGCAACACCCTATTTTCCAAACTACTTTATTAGACAATTGATTCAGACCAATCCCCGTGAACGAACCTGGACTTACTTTTTAACTATATTGCATACGATCGGGTCCACTGCCCGATAGTGTGTAGTAGTGAGTTTCGAGGTGGTTCTAGTTTTAATTTTTAAACTCGATTTGGCACATCAATCATCAAATAGAATATGAGCAAAATCCACTCTGTATCCGAACCAGAGGCAGTAAGCAATCTGAAGATGTGTTTGATTTATCTGGTCAAGACCTCCAGAACTGCCTCCCAAGCATTCAACTAAATGAGTGAAAAAGAATCTCCATGAGTCTGTCAGCCTGCTCATGTAGATTGTTCCCTTTCTGGATAGCTGACCATGCTCATCCAGTATATCTGTGTGCCCCATCAATCTGCACACTTCTCTTGTATTTATGCCAGAGGGAAGTTCAATGGGCATCTCATTCTGTTCAAAATAGTTCAATTGAAGAACAGACTTGAGTGTATCAACAGTCAAAGCCAAGGATCTGGTACCTTGCTTAAGAGAATAAGAAATCGATGAAGTTTCATCATCATATACTGCAGTGTACCAGAATTCACAGAGATAGTCGTGGTACATCCTTCCAGGATTTAGGGTCAATGCACCATAAAGAGGACATGAGAGAAAAAAGGTATTTAATCTCCCAATAATGGATTGGGCATTATGAACACTGGAGAGTGAGAGTTTGGCCATCCAGTTATTCATGTTTATTCGTATTGCCTTTGCCTCTAATGTAATATGAGGTGCCCTTACAATATTTGCAACGGGAGCATATTCAGCAGCGAGCAGATTTTTCGGTGAATTAGATTGTCTAAGTGCCATTGAATATGATAGATAAATGAAAAGGAAATAGGATTTAGGGTTTTGATGAAGATTTGATGAATTGAATATGAGAGAGATTTATGATTGTGAATTGAATGAAAAATGGAGTTAATGAAGGAATTTGAAGAATTTTGGGAGTAAATATGTTCGAAGTAAATGCTTATGAAAGTGAAAGTGGGTATTTATATAGGAGAGAGAATGTGGAACTCAAACGGTTAATTTGAAATTATCAAATATAATTTTGATCGGGTTCTGAGATCCGCATTAAATATATCACATCACACATAAATGTGTGACGGTTTACAGCCCACAAACAGTAACAAGTTGCACTTTTTGTCTTCCCAAGGTAAAAATACCATCATTTCTTTGAAAAAATGACATGCCACGTAGGATTATAAGATAAATATCTTTTTCAAAGATTTTGCATACGTGGCACGCACAATGACCAAGTATTTAAAAAATATTATGATTGACATATCAATGCATCTGGAGGTTGACTGGACACTCTAGTATCACTGGTGGATTAGGCCAGTGAAGCATGCACTGATGGTACACTGGAGGGACACTCCAGTAAAGTACCAGTGAAAACCATTTGAAAGAGACTGGTAACCTCAAACATGCACGTCAACTAATACAGACAAATGAGAGGGACACATTTACAAGGAGACAAAAGTCACCTCAAACATGCACTTCAACCTATCTAATTACCAGTGAGAGGGACACATTTACAAGGTATCAGTAATATTTTCCAGAAAATTTGTCCAGTGAGAAAATAAATTCCCCCTGAAATTAAAACATTTTTAAGGACAAAAATATATCTTTCAGTCTTCCCCCTGGAATGTTGATCCATAAATCTATTAATGCAAAGATAGTACACTAAGGCGTTCGATATCTAAACAGTCATAGATTTATAAATCTTTAAATCAAGGATCCCTGATAGTACACAACGGCGTTCAATACCAAGGTTCCAGATTTAAGGGTTAACATTCCCAACTCACCAACAAGATATTCAAAAGTTTTAACATCCAGAGGTTTGGTAAAAATGTCAGCGAGTTGTTTGTCAGTGGGAATAAAATGGAGTTCAATGTTGCCTTTCACAATATTATCATGAATGAAGTGATACCTGAGATCAATGTGCTTCGTCTTTGAGTGCATGACTGGATTGTTCAAGATAGCAATGGCACTGGAATTATCACAAAAGATTGGGGTCTTTGAATACTTAATAGCATAATCAAGCAACTGGTTCTTCATCCAGAGTATCTGAGCACAACAACTGGCTGCAGACACGTATTCAGCTTCAGCAGTGGACAATGAAACTGAAGTTTGCTTTTTACTGGTCCAGCTGACCAGTTTGCCACCAAGGAAATGACATCCACCAGTAGTGGATTTCCTGTCTATCTTACAACCTGCATGATCTGAATCTGAATAACCCATTAGATCCATGCCTGACCCTTTGGGATACCAAAGACCCAAACTGGGGACACCCTTAAGGTATTTCAGTATGCGCTTTACAACAAGCATATGAGATTCTTTTGGATTAGACTGATATCTGGCACATAAACATGTTGAAAACATAATATCTGGTCTATTGGCAGTTAAATACATCAACGAACCAACCATGCCTCTATAGACAGTGGTGTTCACTGGTTTACCATCTGGATCTGAGTCCAGTGTTAATGGTGCAGAAATTGGAGTGGGTTTAGATGGTGAAGAGTTCATATCAAATTTCTTTAAAAGATCTCTAACATATTTTTCCTGATTAATAAAAATACCATCGTTGTTTTGTTTAATCTGGAGTCCAAGAAAATATGTTAATTCA
Source organism: Erigeron breviscapus (assembly GCA_034093135.1). Lineage (NCBI taxonomy): Eukaryota > Viridiplantae > Streptophyta > Magnoliopsida > Asterales > Asteraceae > Erigeron > Erigeron breviscapus. Next base: position 228,992,569 of record CM067167.1, on the reverse strand, counting down.
CCCATCAAACTCATTTCATATTTAGTCGACATTATTTTCGAAAATTTCTTGCACATTTTATCATCAGTAGAGCCAAAAATAATATCATCAACATAAATTTGTACCATTAACAGATTACCTTTTTCATGAAGAATAAATAAGGTACTGTCAATTGCACCTCTTTTGAAACCATTTTTCAATAAATGTTTAGTCAGAGTATTATACCAGGCACGTGGGGCTTGTCTGAGGCCATAAAGCGCTTTGTCTAGACGATATACCCAATGTGGATGCTTTTCATCAACGAAACCTGGTGGTTGTCTGACATAAACTTCTTCTTCAAGTTTTCCATTCAAGAAAGCACTCTTTACATCTATCTGGTAGACCTTGAACTGATGATGAGCAGCAAATGCTAAGAAAATTCTGATCGCTTCAAGTCTAGCCACTGGAGCAAATGATTCATCAAAATCGACATCTGACTGGCAGTAACCTTGTGCTACCAGTCTGGCCTTGTTTCTGATTACGTGGTCATCTTCATCTACCTTGTTCCTGAAGACCCATCTTGTTCCAATTGGTTCTTTCTTTCCAACTGGGAAAAGGACCAGATACCAAACCTTGTTCCTTTCAAACTGGTGAAGCTCTTCTTGCATAGCAGTCACCCAGCTTGGATCTTCCATAGCCTCGTCAATCTTCTTTGGTTCATTCAGTGATAAAAAACTGACATATAAGCATTGATCACTGGAGGCTCTTCTGGTCTGAACTCCTCTACTGGAGTCACCTATGATCTGATCGATAGGATGAGCTTTTGTCCATCTAGAGTACTGACCAGGATTGTTACTGAAAACAATATCAGTGCAAGAGTTCAGTTGAGTTTCAGGATGAGGATCCTGCCAGACTATTTCAACATCTTCATCTGAATCATTTAAATCACGATTTGCATCATGAAATTCATCATTTAAAGCATTTCTTGAAGTACTGGTTCAGTTTGAAATTCTTCATTTGAACACATTTCTAGTATATTTTCAACTGAGACTGATACTGGGGGAGTAGTACGAACATCTGATCCAATATTAATTTCAGATGGTAGCTTGAAAATAATTGAAGGATAGAATGGAGTACCACAGGAGGACTTCTTCTTTTGAACAGGTTCCAGATCAGGATGACTGGAAACTGTGTCTTCTGAATAATTATTGTAGTTGATAGGATCAGATTCATAGAAGACAATTG